>JBBBDQ010001529.1:1395000-1865000 GCA_037127315.1 Ascarosepion bandense | reverse complement strand
GTGGGGTGGACGGAGAAAAAAGCATGATAGAGAGGATGTAAGTTAGTGTGACAGAAGATGACTATTGACTTTACATTTAAGATTCTTGGAGATTATAGCTGTCGGGAAAGCAAGTATGCGGAAGGGAATTCCACAGGAGGGATGTGCTAGAAAAGAAGCTGATGGAGTAGAATTTGAGTTTACAATTTATCGGTTTCACAGTAAAAGGGTGGGACCTAGTTGCTAATCTTGTGGCTTGAGAAAATTCATATATAGGGAATACCAGTGAGCTAAGTTCATCGGAGCAGAAGCCGTGAAAATATTTGTAGAAGAGACACAGGAAAGCCACACTGCGTCGGTGAGAAAGCGACTGTATCCTAGCTGCCAAGTAGGGATCGGTCACATTACAGATTCTCCTTTTGATTTGGTCGAGGACACCGAGGTGGATAGCAGGAACACCCGATCAGATTATGCAGCAGTATTCAATGCACGGGCGAATGGTAGATTTCCTTGGTTTTTTTTGTTTTTTTATTTTTGTTGTTTTTTTTTTTTGTTTTTTTGTTTTTCAGCTTTATAATGAGTTGAGTAGCCCAAAATGTCAACTACAGATCGGGGATTTACAAATCAAGCAGGTACAGAAATTTAAATACCGGGGAAGTCTTCGAACAGAGGGCAGAATGTCCAACACTGAGATCCGATGACGTATTGGCATGACCAAGAATGCATTCCAAAAGTTGAGTAAATATTGAGGGACAGAAAATTTTAGTTGGAAACAAAGAAGAAAGTTCTAGATTGTTATGTAACGTCTGTTCTTCAATATGGCGGCGAATGCTGGACAATCTCACCAATGATAAAGGAAAGCAACCGAAATGTGGTTCTACAGAAATATGATGAGAATACCATAGACAGAACATGTTTGCAACGACGAGGTTTTGTAAAGGTTGGAAACGAAAAGGAAACTTATACTTTTTTAAAAAATCATTTCACCCCAAGCAAGGCAGTTTTACTCTCACTATTGCGCAGGGGGTTACATAGGAGAAAGTGATGAGAACGTGAGGTAGGTTATAGGGGATGTCAGCAGGAGGGTAATAGACGGATGAGAATACCGGTGTAATGGGGGTGCAGTGGATAGAAAAAAGAGCTTGAGAGAAAGGATGCGAGTTAGTGAGATAGGAGATGTCTATTGACCTTACAGGAAAATTCCTGGAGATTGTAGCTAACATCGGGAAAAGATCGCTGAAGTTTCAACAACATGTAATGAGGAAGGAGGGCTTGGAAAATGTGATACTCACAGGACAGATAGAGAGAATAAGAGACAGAGTTTAGTTAAGTGCCATACGTGATACACGCTTTGGGCGATCATGTCTCTTTAGAGACATGACTGACTGGACAAAAGATTATCCCGCAGTAGGTTGCCATTGCTTTCTGTGGTAGACTGGTTGCCAACCAAGGCTATAGAACCCAATCTGTCTTATTATTTAAACCATAACTGGTGGGAAGTGACGGATTAATACCTTTCCCACGTGTATTTTTGCGTAAGTGAATGAAAGGTATTCGACTGGAAATCGAAATCGGCTCCCCGATTTTTCATTCCGAGTCGATATCCACTGCACCACAACGCACATCCGTATTTAATCTTGCTAAAAACTCCTTTTTACATAAACGATATCTTAATTTCCTACAAATGTGTTTTTCAGAATACTACGTCTCAAAAAACTTGATAAAAGTTTTAAAGTAATCATATAGTTATGAATTAACTGTACATTGCGACTCGGAAATTTTCATGTTTCGAGGTAGATTCTCGCCTCGAGAGAGATAAGAGACGAGCATAAAAGCTGAAACTGTTTCAACTACGTTTTCATTTTTTCGTCAAGGAAAATTAATTTCTCTCGGGTTGTTCATTGGCGACGATGCGGAAGAAAGGTTTTAAATCGCTTCAAATTTGGAAGTAGGGGCACATTTCACACAGGAAAACAACGAAATGAGTTCAACTTTTTTGATCACAATCTCGAATACAACTTTGGATCTAATATTCTTCGTCGGTCAGTCAGTTAATTGCCATACGATTCATGTTTCTTTCAAGACACGACTGACTAGGCAGAATATTTTTCCCGCAGTAAGTTGCTATTACTTTCTACGGTAGACCGGTTGCCAACCAAGGCTATAGAACCCAATCTATCCTCTATTTAACCCAGAGCTAGAGAGAGAAGAAATGGATTAATACCTTTTCCCCAGGGTATTTGTGAGTAAGTGAATGAGACGAATTCTAGTCATTCGCTTCTTTCTGTGTTCCTAGTTCTCTGGTCAGTCCTTTTCCTATTGGTTCTTCCTATGGCGGCTTCTTCGTCTTCTTCTATGTGCCTTGTCCGATCATGGCCTTCCACGTCTCCCCATTCCTTGGTGGCTCTTAGCCCACTTTCTCCTGTAACATCTCGCTGCCCCCGTTTTGTCATCCACCTGCTCAGGCCCTTCAAATATGTTATCCGCTGCTTTCCTCTGTCTCTCCTTCCCTTTATCTGGCCTGTTAGTATCAGGTTCTCCAAACTTTCCTTCCTCATTGCATGTCCCAGGAACTTCGGTCCACGATATCTACAGATACTGTTTTAAGGGTGCTGGGACATGCATTTTAATTTTGACAAATCTTATTTTAATAGAAGGTATCTCTACTATTTGTCCATTCCAAGAATATTGGTCTGGTGTCCCTGATATTTACCTCAAACTTCTTATAAGATCCAAAGAATCATCAATGATATTATTGGTCTTGTTCTGGCAGCTCGGATGTAGCGAAAATAACAAATTAGTTGATTTTTTATAAAGAACATAGTTTTACTAGGTCTTAAACTTTTTATGACAATTACGTAAAAAGAAGCACGAAATATCCTTCTTCTGCTATGTACCGTGTCTCTTCAGGACGTAGGTGATTATGGCCCTCCACATCTCCCTATCCCTTGTCGCTCTTATTACCTCTACTCCTGTTGTCTAACTCAATTTCCGCTCCACCATCAATCTGCTCAAGTTCATTAAGTATGTCATGCGTTGCTTTCCCTTGTGTCTCTCTTCCCCTTTATCCGTCCCGTGAGCATCAGATTCTCCAAACCATCCTTCCTCTTTACATGTCCCATAAACTTCAGCTCTCTTCTCTTAATGTTAACTATCAGTTTCCTTCTTGTCTCCATCCTCTCCAAAACCTCGTCGTTGCTCACGTGTTCCGTCCATGGTATCCTCAGCATCTTTCTGTAGGACCATGCTTCAAGTCTTTCCTTCGTCTTTTCTTGTCCAGAACTCGCTCTCATATTAAAGAACAAACATCAAATAACAATTCAGTACTCTCTTCTTTGTTTCCAGCGAAACTTTCCTGTTTCTTAATACTCTACTCAGTTTCTTGAATGCATCTTCAGCCATGCCAATACGCCTTCGGATCACCGTAATTATTTGAATTTATTTGATGTTAAAGTATAAATTTGAAACAAAGACAGGACTTTCATATTGAATGCTTTATTTTAGTAAAAAAAATCTTTGACATCATTTCTAATCTAATTTTTCTTTAATCTATTGGTTCCAGTATTGATGTAGGTCCGAATGAGGAAAATGGTCACGCTTTTGAACTGATCAGATTTGCATCAAATCAAACGTAAAAAAGTCTGAGGCTGACTGAAAAGTGATGAAGTGGAAAATGTCGGGATCTTAAATCAAATTCTGTCTGAAAAAAAATCTGATAATGTTTATTCAATCAAAATAGCGGACAAGATCAATTTAAGATCAGGGATTAACACGCTGATTTATGTCGAAGCGAATTAGATGTGCTTTAGTCACAAGTCAATGTCTGGAAGATCATCGATCGTTTTCATGGACTTCAATAACAAAATTTTCTCTTCAATGAATTCTCAAATACACATGCGCGTGCGTGCGTGTGTGTGTGTGTGTGTGTGTGTGTGTGTGTGTGTGTGTGTGTGTGTGTGTGTGTGTGTCATAAATGATGAAAAAAGAAAATGTTAACCGTTAATAGAGAATTTTAAAATATATCTTGGCAGACGATATATGAAAAATATATCTTGGCAGACGGTTGCACTAAAAGCAAGTGGTCGCCAGACATTTTATATAGACGTTCTGCAGCTAATGACTGCTATTTATTTCTACAAAAACTACAAGAGATAAAAAGAAAACAGTAACATCATTGGATGAATTAAATTTTCACCCACAAAATAACCATAAAATAACCACAAATTTTTCCAACGAAGACTAAGATGCCGTAATAGTATGCTCGGTAAAATCTTAACCAGCGGAAATGGCTTACTTTTTCCCTAACCCTAACTCTAACCCATATGCTCAATGCTTAAATGTCTAAATGTGCTTACATTCATTGTTTGTTCTCCATAAAGGTTAATTGTAATATATGACCTTGAACAACAGCGGTAACTGACAGGCATGCCCAGCCGTAGTAAGGTCAACAAAGGACAAGGTTGGTTGACAGGTATATCCGGCTGTAGGTAAGATCAACAAAAGACAAGGATGATTGACAGGTATATACGGCTGTAGGTAAGGTTAACAAAGGGAGAGGGTGGTTGTCAGGTACATCTGGCTGTAGGTAAAGTCAACAAAGGACAAGGATGGTTGACTGGTATATCCGGCCGTAGATGATGTCAACAAAGTGTAACAACAACAAAAAACACAAGCGGCAATCTGCTTGAAAGGCAATGGCCGGTAAGAATGAGGTTGGCGATCACATCAGGTCATAGATAATATTTAGCCAAGGACAAGGGTGGTTGACACACATATCCGGTCGTATATGACGTCAACAAAACGACAAACCGGAAAAGCAAAAGTTTGTGGTGTTTTAAGACTATATAAAGTCTGGAAATTTTAGCTGAAGGAACAGAGAGACTGGTAAACGACTACCAACAGCCCATTTGTGTACGAGACACTTTCCGGCTACCCTCCTCCCCCTTCACACAAGTTTTACCAACGATGAATAAAAATAAAGAATTATATTTTTGTCACACGATAACTAGGCGTATATTAAGGTGGATTTGTAAAATATGTATTTTATTATAATAGATTAAGAATAGAAAATGGTTAAGAATAGAAAAATAGTTTACATGTGTTTCGTTTAACAAAAGTAAAAAAGAAGAGGAAAAAATAAATAAACGCTTTTTCTTTTATAAGTAAATTTGATTAAGAGAAAAGGGTATCAGATTACTGTTAAATCCTACCAGTCTTCCAATAAATATTTGACTAAGTGATTTGATGTGATAAAAGATAAAGTTTAGGAAATAGATTTTTGAGTGACCAGGTCAAAAACTGTCTTTACTGTATCTTGACCGCACATTAAGAAAATAAAGAAAAGATAATAGAATTTTCCCTTTCTCCAGGCAATAAAAAAACGCCTGGTTACGGGTAAAGTGTCAGGGTTATAAAAACATCCGACGGCCTTCACACAAAGCTTTATTAAGATAAAAAGATTTTAAAAAATCCTGGAAAATACATAGTTGGAGGCTGACTGTAGACGGGATGTCTGCGGGATGTTTACACATCAAAGGAAGAAAATTTAAGTACCTTGAAATTTTGGACGTACAGTCACCAATGCTTATCTTTTGTTTTAAGCCGATCGTCTAGTGGACTTCCGATTATTTCATTATAAATACAGGTGATTTTTCCGAGTCGATCAGTTGAGTTCAGCCGAGCGTGTGCTTGAAGTAGCTACGTGTGTCAGGCACACTGAAGAAGGAAACTCCGTTCGTCTGAGTCGGTCGGTTCGGCATTTGATCTCCATTAATTAGAGTTAGAGCTGAGTGTCACATCGCCTGCCCCAACTGCATGAACGAAATAAAGCATCGATTTAATTCATCCAAGTTGTGGAAGTTCGTTCCCTATAGTTTATCTTGTACCCCCAGCTTGAGACTTCGACTTTTTCAACCAACCCCCGGCAACATCACAGCGTGGAGAACGACCGCAGGGGAAATTGTTCGGACCTCCACTGGGGTGTTATATTTTTATATATACGTGTTTCTTGTAGTTTGTCTGAATCCAGCGGCTGTATATAACACAATGAATATCAATGAGTGCTATTTTTTGAAGAATGCATGTGAGTCACCATTTTCACACTGTGCTGCCGTTTCAAGTGGTATCTAAAACAATGTGAAAATTATGAAAGTTTCAAATTCTACTTCTATGACTGCAACAACTGTTACTAACGACGTGGGTCAACACGAAAAACAGAAGAACAATCCTTCTGCAACAATCTTTGCATATAATCATCTTAGCTCGGAGAAAAACGGTAAACGGTAAAATCAGTTATTAAAAATCGCCTTTAAGACACCACTCATAGTAGAAACCTGGGTAGCGAAATAACTCATTTAAAAATCGAAAATATTCAAAAGTTGTACAATATAATTGTATCAAACACTTTTTAATACAAATGTGTACCGGTCTAAGCCTATTATGAATAAAAACTAAATATTAAACAATATATATATATATATATATATATATATATATATAATAAAATAAAATAATAATATATATATATATATATATATATATATAAAACAAACTAACACTTTCTAGTTTCCAACCGTCTGATCTGATAACATAATTAAATTTATTGTCTCTTACTCACAAATATCACTATGAAATCAGTGTTATTTTGTTTCGTTTTTTTTTTTTGTTTTTGGGGGGTTTTTTGTGGGGGGGTATTTTTTTTTTTGTTTGCTTTTTTTTAGGTAGTCTGTAATAATTTCTTTGGTAAGTTCCCTTAGGAGAGGGTATTCTTCAGAGGGTGCAATCTTCGTATATGAGGCTCCATCGGCTCAAATGTCACCAATGATGTTCAATGGCCTCCTACTTCTGCAACCAGGAACAAGTATTTACCTTTCATTCATCGCGTACACTGACGTAACAAGCAGCAAAGAAACTTTTGTCCGGTTAAGAAGGTTTTCTCCTAAAGTTTGTAAATATCTTTTCCCCGTCCCGAACATTAGTCTGGCATTTCTCATAGAAAATCGCTAGAATTTAGACAAACATACAAAATTGTTTATTGGCGCTTTTCTGCGTTCGTATAAAAAATGTTTACAGAAGTGAAGCAATTTATTGTTACTGTCATCTTATTGATTTCTCATTAGAAAAAAAAACGAAAAATAAGAGCGACGTGTTCAATAAGATAATTTAAAATACTAAGAATATTTATTGATTGTGTATGGAGAACGCTATCTTGAATGCACACAGTAAAATTGAAACGAGAAAAGATATTTTGTTTTCGGTGGATATAATGTGTGAATCGATCTCTATGTCTGTCGCTTCTGCCTCACGCGTAAAGGCTTTCCGGGAAGCAAATTTTCCTCGTCCGGAATAGGATGGGGCTAATGACACTCGCTTTCGGCCTCCAACCGAAGACGGAAAATGCAACACAGAGATCCAAAGAGGAATTGGCATGGATGGCGAAGGACGCGTTCCAGAAGCTGAGTAAAGTATTAAGACACAGGAAACTTTCACTAGAAACAAAGAACAACATGTAAAAAGAACAGTAATGGCAAAAAGAATGTTTAATTTGTCGCCAAAATTTATGGCCATAGTTTCCCACTCAGGTTGATGTTTTCTTTCATAGAGTTAGATACACGGATAAGGAAATTGGCCAGTAGATACGAACAACAAGCAACGCTCTTAAAACTTAACAATACTTAATTGAGAGTAAAAATAATACAAAGAAGCAAGTATGTGTGAAAATGTGATGTATACAACATGAAAATAAAAATACTTAGCTACCTGAAATCACAAATATACTCTTTTTATCTTTTTTCTTTTATTCTCTCTCTCTTTCTCTCTCTCTCTCTCTCTCTCTCTCTCTCTCTCTCTATCTATCTTTCTTTCTTTCTTCCTCTTATATTTTACATTTCTATTTTCTCTTCTTCTGTTCAGTTATTTACTTTCTTTGTCACACACATGGGTGCGCCATTTAGCTACAAGCCTTGACTTCTTAAAGTTGCAATCTTCTGCTGCCAACCGATTTTCATTTCCTCTTTGCCGTTTTTTACAGTATAAATTTATCTTTCTGTTGTAAAAATTTAACATTGACTTAACTGAAGTGTTCTTAATTTTTCTTAACTGAAAAAATCATACATGCCTTTACAATTAGTGATTAACACAACTGGTCGTTCACCGTTGCTTTTTGATTTGTGACTATTTAGTCAATCGAATAAATATTCATATGCGGAATGGGATTAATTGTGGATTAGTTGAATAATATATTCGGCCTCATCATTTTGCAACATCTAAATCTGTCGGTGATCTGAATAAGTCAGTTGAAAATGCGATTCGGTCTCTTCGTTAAACAATCTCCTAGTTTGATTATAACATGAGAAAGAGTCTTCATTCCTAGAGATATGAAGTCCAACTTATTAGACGTATTTATCGCGCACTTCTTCGTATTGGGTCACGTAACTCCACACGTGTGATGCGCTATGTTTAGCCATCAGCCGATACTGTTTACATAGGTTGTTGTTGAACTTTGCTTAACTGTTGATTTCGTAAGATTATCAGAGAGAGGGAGAGAATGAGAGAGAAAGAGTAGCTGCAACAGTCAAGGAGAAAAAAGAGTGATATAGACAGTATGTATTTTAATCTTGTGGGAGTTACGGATGAATAAGTGTCAACGCAACAATACAGATCCTCTCTCTCTCTCTCTCTCTCTCTCTCTCTCTCTCTCTCTCTCTCTCTCTCTCTCTCTTTAGTGCGTTGGGTTGCATTGGAGTGCAGCTGTTCCCACGGACCGGGCACCTCATAGATTTTATTTTCCCCAGCTACGTCTTTGTCTTCGGGCTGAGCCATAACAGAGTCGCACTCTGCCCGAAGAGAGAGGGATGTACCCGAGAGATGATAATCCTTCCCCGGCATGGGCTGTGAAAGTTAACCAAGAACAAAAGAGTTTCTTATTTTTAATGAAAAACACACAAACAAAAAACGTGGTTCGCAGACTAATGAAAAAACAATGCCTTTTTTGTTTTTTTTTGTTTTTTTCGAATATTCCTTTCCTTGCCAATGCAATTAATTTATTAGTGAATATTAATCGCTTTTATTGAAGAAAGTTTAATAGCAACTTACCAAGCAACGTATTTGTTGATCAAACCTCGTTTTTAATTAGTGCCTCTTCAGCAATACAGAAAATTTTAGAGAAGATTTTACATTTAAATGAATCTGTTATTTACGGAATAATCGTTAAGAGATGCCGTTCTTTTATTTTCTGATTAACAATATCTTTGTTCTATGATGAAAACACTTTCTGCACAAACCGAACAATATATGATATGAGAAGACGATTTCGTTTACTTTGAAAGCCTTGGACCTACTTCAAGTTTTTCAGTCTCTCACTTGGGATCTGCAGCTCTTCAACCCGCGGAGTAATCGATTGATTTTTTTTCTTTTATTCTTTCAATCTATCGATGAAGAGAAAGAGAGCAAAGAATTGGTCCTCTTGGATTTTTCAGGCAAAACATTATCTTGTGGAATTGGTTTTCTACACTTCCATTTACAGACACAGTAGGTGTCGAAATAAAACGTTTTCAACAAGAAAAATATCGAACTTTCACATAGATTCGGAAAACCTCATAAAAAATGTAGCATATATTTTAGAACAAAAAATTGAATATGTTCCGTATTTTGTGGCATATAAGACGCCTTTTTTTAATATTAACTTTGGAATTCCACTGTGTTCTACACGGTAAACATAAGTTGGAGGCAATGTACGAATCACTATAGTTTAACAATCCAAACAATTTTTGAATGATTATATATGGTATAATGAGCAACTTATATCATAATGAGGGTGCAATATATATGCCGGGGTCCGTCTTCGGTACAGAAAAATACACTAATTGCATTTGCTTCTCGATTCATTTTAGAATATTTTAAATAGTCAAAAATTCTGAAATGAAATTTTTATGTTTTCTTATTCAGAAATATATTTGTTATTGACAATATTTTGTCCAGAAAAAATTTAATTTACCCTTTCCGTGAATATTTGTAATTTTTAGTTAAAAACTTTCTGGCCACAAAAAGATGCATATTTGCATGAGGAAATGCTCCAGTGTGTGTGTGTGTGTGTGTGTGTGTGTGTGTGTGTGTGTGTGTGTGTGTGTGTGTGTGTGTTCAAACCACCCGAAAGATGTTTGCTACTACTGAAAGTGTTTTAAGTTAAAAATAAATAAAAATAAATAAAAATGAAAGAAGTTAGATAAGTGAGTTAAAAGAAAAGTTGAGAGTTTCGGTAGGTAATCCAATCTTAACATCCAGACTAATCCAAACTTAACAGCCAGACTAAACCAAAATTAACAGCCAGAAAATCCAAAATTAACGGCCAGACAAATCCAAGCTTAACAGCCAGACTAAACCAAACTTAACAGCCAGAAAATCCAAACTTAACAGCCAGAAAATCCAAACTTAACAGCCAGACAAATCCAAACTTAACAACCAGACAATTCAAACCTTAACAGCCAGACAAATGAGAAATGAATTCATTTTTAACAGTGATTTTACGGAAAAACATTGTAAACGGTCTTATAGCAAGAAAAAATCATCATTAAACAAAAACATCATTAATAAAAAAAAAAACATCATTAAGCAAAATCAATATTAACCAAAAAACATCATTAACCAAACAAGCATCATCAACCAAAAAACATCATTAACCAAAAATATCATTAACCAAGCAACGTCATTAACTAGCAAACATCATTAACCATAAAAAACACCATTAACTAAAAAGTCATCATTAACCAAAAAAACATCATTAGGTAAAAAATCAAGATTAACCAAGCAAACATCGTTAACCAGCAAACATCATTAGCCAAAAATCATCATTAACCAAAAAATTATCATTGACAAAAAACATCATTAACTAAAAAACATCATTAACCAAAAAACTTTACCAAAAAATCAGCATAGACCAAAAAAGATTGTTAACTAAAAAACATTAACCAAAAAACAAAAAAAAAAAAGATTGAATTGACAAACAGAACATCTAACGTCTCATGCTGGAAAGTAATTTTTAGGGATGAATGAAAACTAAAGTTACATTCTAAAGCAAGATTATATGTCAGGAGAAACAAGAAAGAAACAATACAAGATACATCACTAAGTTGGTTAGATTTGGTGATGGACACGTAACGGTGTGGAGTTGTATCGTATACGATGGCAGAAGAAAATTGGCAAAAGTTGACGGAAACAGCGAAAATTACATTAGTAGACGATGGTCTAATCTTCTACTAGACGATGTAGAAGTTAATTATACTTCTTGCTACACATCATATGCAATAAAAAGTTTTCTTTTAGTTTAACCTTTGTAAGCCTGGCCAGCACAATTTCCTAATCTCAATATAAGTGAACCATTGTTGTGGAAACTGAAGAAGCGAGTGCTCCAACGAGGACCAAGCAATCTCCAAGATCTTTGGGATTGCTGACAAGAATAATGGGGAAAAAAGTTTACTAAGAATTAAATAGTCTTCTATTTAAAACCACATCGATTTGAGGCAATTATTCCAACCCAAGGCAACAGTGCTACTTACGAACGCCATAATATAACGTGTTGTACTTTCTGCATAACAGAGATCACGTTTTGCAAAAACAATCCTTTTTAAATTAAGATAAAAAATGAAAGGTAAACATATCACTGGTGGTACAGTATCTTTGCAAGCCCTTTTTTTAGTATCGCTTTACGTAAGAAATGCGTTGTGGTGCAATGAATATTGAGTCGGAATTAGAGAGCCAAGTTCGAATTCCGGTTAATTTCGTTGCATTCAATTACACGCAATGTTTTTTTTTCGATGTTGTTATTTTGTCCTTATGTTTTAACTGTAACGTTTTTTTTTGTTTTTGAAAAAAGGAGCGCTCTTTAAAGCTATTACGTGAAGCGTGCAGCTGGGTATCGCGTGTGTATCAGTCTATTTTTAAAAAGAAGGATTTTTCTTCTTGAATTTTAAGAATACAGTTGAAGAGACTCTCAACCTGTTGCTTATTAAAAAGCATACCGAACAACACCAGCAGCTAAAATTAGCCATTGATACTAACGATTCACAGCCATTTATATCTTCAATGTAAACAAACAAATTGAATGTAAATATTTTTAAATTTAACATAAATTAGTTTATTTTTTACTATCGCAAAATAAATCTAATAAATATATATGTTATTTATCATTACAAAATCATTTTATTTTATAATGTTCTATGACAAACTCCATTCACAAATACAGAGTCAGTGATGTACTGTAAAGATCACCAAATTGTAAACATTCTACATTTACAAGTATGTACGTACATGCATTCTCAAATTTTGATTACTTTTTTCTGTACTAGATTAAAAACTAAAATTTATTTGTTTGTAAACTTAAAATAGATTCTTATTGACAATATTTTTTATAATCATATCGCCCAAAACAACGCATTTTACTGCCACAGTTTTGCAAAGGGTTACATGCGTGGAAACTTATGAGAAAGAGTGACAGGTTATAGAGGGTGTCAGGAAGTGGATAAGAGAAGGATGAGAATGCTGATGAGTGTAGAATGGACGGAGAAAGGAGCATGAGAGAGGGGATGCAGGTTAGTGAGATAGGAGATGATTATTGACTTTACATTTAAATTCTTGGAGATTGTAGCTGTCGGGGAAGCAAGTAAACAGAAGGGAATTCCACGGGCGGAAAGTGCGAGAAAAGAATCTGGTGGAGTAGATTTGCGTTTACATTTTATTGGTTTCACACTAAAAGTGTGTAAAAAAAAGTAAATATATTATTAGAAATGCATTTATAAATAAAATACAGAACTGGGAATGTTTTTTTTGTTGTTTTTATTTTTTTAATATAAGCGTTTCACTCCGAGCAAGACATGTCATGTTGGAGTAGAATTTACGGTTACATCTTATCTGCTTAACTGTAAAAGGGTTGGACCTAGTTGCTAATCTAGTGTCTCGTGTAAATTCGTGCTTAGGCGGCACCAGTGATCTAAGTTCATCGGAGCAGAAGCCATGCAAGTACTTGTAGAAGAGGCACAGGGAAGCCACATCACGCCGGTGAGAGAGTGGTTGCAGCCGGTCTGCCAAGTCAGTATCAACCACGTTACAGATCCTCCTTTGTATTTTGTCAAGAAGCCCAAGGAGAGCAGCAGGGGCACCCGACCAGATATGGCAGCAGTATTCAATACACGGGCGGATGGTAGATTTGTATATGTGCAGGATAGATTCAGGTGGGAAAAACTTCCGGGCCCTGCACAAAGAGCCGAATTTGGTTATTTGTGGTTTAGCCTAGTGACAAGTAAATTTGACTTACATCGTTTTTCGCCTTAATGCGTGCAGGTCTGGTTAGATAATTGACAGTAAAGAATAAGGTTCAATAAAAAAATCAGTATAATTTTTTAAGCTGTGCAATTGTTCAATTTTTCAAATAGGTAAAAAATAAACGCCTTTAACATCAAGGAAGGCTCGATTCTCAGATCAGTTAGTTCTCGTTCATATTGATCATCATGTCCACGAAGATAGTGACCTTCAAAAAATCTTCATAACTGTGAAGACCACTTCTTGGCCACATCCACGACACTGCCACAAATGGTTAATATTCTGTAGAATAGGGGGTCACATGTTGGGAGTAACATAGTCTTAAACTTCTTAGTCGGTCACCCTTAGACCATGTGGAAAAGAGTCGAACAATGTGCTGCCACCCTCCTAGGTACACACCAGAGTGATACTGAAATCCTGAGGGAAGATCCTGGCCTTCTTTGGCCATGTTTTCCAGGTCACAGATGAGGTATGTCATAATCATTGTGGCATACGTTATATTACAATGAGAATGTATGCCATAATGGGGGCCTCTGTGGGATGCACGCAGAACCACTTGTCGTTATTTATGTTCACGGGTCACGTTGAATAAGCTTATTACCTCTGTTCTTCTGCTGATGAGATTACTGCCATGAGTACTGTGTGTCTTTCATTTCCGGTGTTAGATGTGAAACCACCAAAAATACAATGTTATGCGGCATTCGTCCAAATTTAAACATTGTCATTTTGGTTTCAGACGCCTGCAAAAGAAATGAGAATGTCAAAATTTAGTGTATACCGTGTAACTTTTGTTATGAGTATAAAATAACGACAGCAGAAATATAATACTCTTAACAATGGCTATAGAAATGGCTGAAAGCGCTTGAAAAGTAAAATTACAGAACATTTTTACATTCCTTATCTCTAACAAAAAGAAATATGTTAAAATGCTGGAAAAATGAAATAAAAAATTAATAAAGCCTTACTTATTTTTAGTGAAAAATGCTTAAAAGATTTATATTCAAGCATGTCTCATTAAATAATATAGACACATTATTTCTACTTATTTTTATAATAATCCTGTCCAGTTCTTCTTGATGTTAAGTTGAAATTCATCAAGAAAGGCGCCGTAGTTTTTGTTAACCCAAGTACTTTCGATTTCTTCTTAGATCATCCACAAGGACAAACTCAATGTAGCTGTGATTGTTGTGATGGGGATTTTTGTTAACACGTGTGAACGCCCTGTGTTATAATTATTTTAAAATTACCTGTTGTAGCCACGATGTTTTTTGTAAACAATGTATATATATATATATATATATATATATATAGAGAGAGAGAGAGAGAGAGAGAGGTATGCATGTCCAGTTCGTAAACTGTGAGGATACAAGATCAACTTAATATAAAATATTTAGTGTTTTATCACTATATAGAGCGCTTAATGGATGTTATCCAGAGCAATATGATATTTATAAAGAAAAACTCAACACGTCATTTAATTTGGTTATAAATTATAATTCTTTTCAATGAGCTAAATTAGCTCATTTGATTGATGAAATGTGCTAATTTTGCTTATTGAAGTGAATTATAATTTATAACCAATTTAAATGACGTGTTGAGTTTTTCTTTATAATATTATATATATATATATATATATATATATAGAGAGAGAGAGAGAGAGAGAGAGAGAGCAAGGGGGAGAAAGAGAGAGAGATTATTTTAGCTGTTAATACATCTTCGAAAACGTTGTCTAACAGAACCAGACAAATTCTCCAAACTATTTCGATGGGTTTATATTTATTTATATTATTTATTTATACTTTTATTTAGTTGCGTGTCATGATGATTCGGTAAGGTTTGGGTTCAAAGGTGAAATTTAACTAAATCTCTTTCATGATTTAATGTCACTTCTTGTCTTATCAAGAGCCGTTTAATTGGTAACCAGAATATGAACCCTTATAAATGTTGTATCGTCGAGGTGAATAATACAGAGAAAAGAATGAGTGCTTTATATATTTATTCAGGCAGGACCTTCTACAGAAGTTAGCAAAAGAAAGTGAAAAGAAAGGATTGAGCATAAACCTCAAGAAAACTGAATGTATGCTCATCAGCAAAAAGAGGAGACCATTATGCCAGCTGCAAGTTGGAGAATCTTAAAAATAAAACAAGTAAAAAGATTCAAATGACTGGGAAGTGTTTTGACAAATGCGAAAACGGAGATCCAAAGGCGCATTGCCATGGCACAAAGACGCATTTCAGAAGCTAACCAGAGTAACTGAAAGACAGGAAAATCTTATTAGAAACAAAGAAAAGAGTGCTGGATTGCTATGTGATATCTGTTCTTCTGTATGGAAGTGAATGTTAGACGATCTCACCAAAGATGAAGGAGACGCTTGAGGCAGCAAAAATGTGGTTTTACAGAAAGATGCTGAGGATACCATGGACAGAGAATGTATGCAAAGATGAGGTGTTGGAAAGGATGCAAACGAGAAGAAAACTGATAATAAATATCAGGAAGAGATAAATGAGGTTATGGGACACGTAATGAGGAAGGAGAGCCTGGAGAACTTGATACGCACAGGTCGGATAAATGGAAGAAGAGACGGGGGAAAGCAGCGCGGGACGTACTTGTTAGGTCTGAGCAAATAGTCGACGAAGCGGGGCTTGGGAAAGATACCAATAGAAAAATTACTGAGAGCGACAAAAGAAAGAGCCAAGTGGAAGTCCATGATCGCTTACGTCCTGAAGGGACACGGCACATGAAAAAGAATCCGCTGCGAACAGATATACATAAAAAATACAGAAGAATAATTTGCAAACAATTAGCAAGACAAACTTACGAGCAAAAGAGAAAATGGTCAAAATGGTGAATAGCCGACGAACTAAATCAGTCCGAATATTAATCTGCTTGACTACAACTTATTAAAAACGACCGTTTAAATACATACTCGTAGACCCTTTCGAATTATGAAGTTCATCGATTAAAAGGCTGAAGGGGTGCTAGCTACTCTACAACAATAACTGGGTTGTTTAATAAATCAGTTATAAAATACCAACCAGAGCCCATAAATAACCATTGATATTCATCACTTTTCAATCTGAAAGCACGGATAAAATTATTCCAGTTAATAATTTAATAGTTTAATCTGGCACAAGGCTTTAAGAGTGAAGCAAACTTACGAATAAAAAAGAACTGAATTGCAAAAGAAACTGAATTGCAAAAGGAACTTGTTAACTATTGACCCACGCCCCACCAAATATGAAGAAAATGCCTTGAACTAGCTCAAGGTCAAAATCGAGAGGTATCCAGTGAATATCAACTTGACGCATTTGTAGTGAGAAAATCGATCATCGACTGAAATGAATGAACTGAATCGTCCAATTTACCCTCTGGGAAATAGAGTTGATCGAACAATTTGACAGGCTAAAAAGGCGTTAACGCTCAAAATAGTTAAACAACTGAGATCGAACACAGCTAGAATGAAGTTAATTACTTTTAGGAAACATCCCTTTTTTCAAATCGAAGCTTCCATTTCAAAATTTAAAAATATGCAGCTCAAAGCAAGCAAAAACTTCAAAATAAAAAAAGAAGAATGAGAGAGTTGTGTAAAGATTTATAGATTTTACTGTTATACATAGACCAATCGGCGACTTTGTTTAACCTTCGTATAAAAAGGCAGAAAACGTTTAGATGGAAATATGTTTAATCTAATTTTGAATCAGCTGAACGGTGATGGAAACTATAAATTCAGATGTTGAAATATAGTCAAAAATACATTACTCGCTGCCACTAAAAAAGTTTAGGGATTTGAAATGAGACTAATATTGCCTTTAATCAGTGACATAAACAATGTAATCTGGAAATAAAGAACTGATTTGATTTGGTTTGATTTCTTTGTTTAACGGCATAACAACTCATTTATGGGTCATTTAATGCCGACATTTAATTTTCTTGGGTGCTTTGAAGAAATAAAAATATAATATACATTATTCTGCTTTCACAATTGAATACTTGGTAGATAATACTCAGCTTTTGTACATTTGTGCTGACGTAATTACTAGAGGCGGTGGTGTATTTGTTCTATCCTGTAATTTATTTTGGCTTGGTTGGTTGAATTTTTTTAGCAGTATATCAACCCCTATGATCGATTTAATGCCGAAATCTAAATATTTTGAAAGCAATTTTATACTTTCGTCTACAGATAAAATATATTGTCTTTAACTTTCTTTACAGTTATTGTTGATAATTTCATTACAAATATGTATCCTTGGTAAATTTTTATATAAAAAATATTGTTTGTATTTTTGCAATAAAAATCTATTTTGATACTTTCATAGTGTTTTGACCCCAGTGTCGAGGTTGCTGGGATTCTAACAGTTGCAACTATTCTGAGTCAGGATGTATCTAGGAACAGCAGCAATTAAGAGGTTTTTCAACACTCCTTAAAACCTCCCGATTCTCCCAATCTTGAGGCCTTGCTGCCGGATGTAGTTTATCGTTATACCCAGGACTAAATAAACAACTATATCTTCATTCATCTTCCCTTTGATGTGCATGTATCTGTCGCTATAAAAAAAAGATAGTAGGTTCGCCTTTGAAACTCACGGTTGCCAGGTTTATATCCTTCATCAGACTCATCGTATGTCGACTGATTGTAAAATTTTGTAAAATGTTTCTGTCATGAAAATACTTATAGAACAGACCGAGGGAAGCCACATCCCGTCGGTGAGAAAGTGGCTGAAGTCGAGCCGCCAAGTTGGTACTTATCACATAAGATTCTCCTTTGGAGCCTGTCAAAAACACTGAGATAAACAGAGGGGGCGCCTGACCATATATGACAGCAGTATTCTACGCAAGGACGGATGGTTGATTTGTATATGTGCAGGGTGGATTCAGGCGGAAAAAACATTCTGGCCCGACACAGTGATCCAACCTTCCTAGCAGTTGATTTAGCTATTGATTCAATGTAATGGTTCCACTTGAGATCGGAAGAGAAGGTAAGGCCAAGTAGGTGAAGTATATTGCTCTCAGGGAAACTCGCTTGGTCCATGCTGATGAGAGGCAGGAGCGGTTGCCTGTGATGATTGACAGACAGCAGCTTTGTTTTAGACGCATTGAAATTTACAAGCCACTTCTTACTCCAATTCACCACTGATTGTAGATCCCTCTCAAGATCAACAGCGAGGTCATGTTTCTCCCCCTCGCCGAATTTCTTACTGTTGCAAGAGTAAATTGTGGTGTCATCTGCGTAGATGGGACTTGATCACGTCTGGGAGATCATTTATGAAAATAAGGAAGAGTGTCGGGCCTAGGATAGAGCCCGGAGAGACACCAGCGTTTGTACAGTAGGATGTGGAGGCATGCCCATTCAAGGCGAAGTTCATTATGAGGTTAGATAGGAAAATTTAATCAGATCAAGCAAGCGTCCGGTGATACCATAACCCCGTAGCTTGCGTAGAAGACCAGCGTGCCAAACCCTATCAAAAGCCTTGGAGATGTCCAGGGCAACAGGACGATCCTTGCCGGACTTATCAAGGGCCTGGTATATGTACTCCGTGATGGTCGTTAGAATATCGGCCGTGGACCTGGTGAAGCGGAAGTCGTACTGCCTGTCTGAGAATAGTTTATGGGCAGTAAGATGTTTGACTATTTCAGCATTAAAAATGGCTTCGAATACTTTCCCGAAAATCGGTAGGAGGCTGATAGGGAGATGGTTGGATGGGCGCGAAGGTCCCACTGAGTTCTTCAATACAGGAAGAGGACTTTGACATTGAAAGGACAATGTCTTATCGGGTAGTAAACGCTATTTTTGACTGGTGTTTACTACCATTTACTACATCATCTCTTCAATGTCGAAACAAAATGTACACTTTGTAGAAGATCGTAATTTGTCAGTCAGTTAAGTGCCATACGTAATGCACGCTTTGGGCGATCGTGTCTCGAAAGAGACATGACTGACTGGTCAGAAGATTATTCCTCAGTAGGTTGCCATTATTTTCTACGGTAGACTGGTTGCCAGCCAAGGCTATAGAAGCCAATATCTTATTATTTAACCCATAACTGGAGGGAAGTGATGGATTAAAACTTTCCCAAGTGTATTTGTGGTAAGTGAATGCAAGGAATTCAACTGGAATTCGAACTCGGCTCCCCGATTTGTCTTCATATCCACTGCACCACAACGCACATCGGAATTTGTACACTTGTAATTTATAGATAGATAGATAGATAGATAGATAGATAGATTACAAGTAAGGAAGATAGATAGATAGATAGATAGATAGATAGATAGATAGATAGATAGATAGATAGATAGATAGATTTAGCGTTGACAAAGGAATCAACAGTTTACAGTTCAGACTATCTTTAAATGATAATAATACTTCGGTAAGAGCGTGACTTAAGAAAAAATAATTAAAAGAAAGGATACAGTGTTTAAAAATACTTCGACATAATCTTTGTCTTCAAGTTATTTTTAAAAGATCGCATACAAGTATAAAATATTTTTTTAAGGTACAAGGGTTTGTCCTAATGTCGTTTGTTTCTAGAAATCCGATTGTACGGAACAAAACGAATGAAAAGCAACCAGTGTGAATAGAATGCGACTTAAACACGAGTAGTCTGGTGCGGATCAAAATCATCTTGAAATTTTCTGCTAGTTAATCATATGCGGGTTTTTAAACCCCTTAGAATTTTAATGATCTACGATAATTCTCTTGTTTGCTACTCTACCAAACTTAATGTCTTGGTGGCATCACCCATTCAACGGATTGAACTTTTCTTACAACTACATATACTTCCCCTCACAAGAGGAGATCAGCCATTTGAGAGATCGGCAGGAGATCAACATAAGCAGAAGAGCAGAGAAAGCCAAGACTGCTACCGTACGATCATTGCGCGTCCCAGTTCTAGTATTACTTCGTAACCCGTATTTATCGTTCTACGAACAGAGTTACACGTATTTGTATTTTGCTATGTTTAATATATATATTATTTCCTATTTCGTTTTTGTTATATTATTTCTTGCTGGACTTCTTAACCGGGTCCACGACAAGTGGCGACGAAGAATCGAACTCACGCGGAGAGATATAAAAAGAAAAAACACCGTCCCCACAACACTTAACTATTAGGATTCATAAATATCAGACCACACACACACACACACACACACACACACACACACACATGCGTGTGGGTGAGTTTCGTGAACTTATACTGAAAAATTTCTTTTTTTTATTTATGTTTTATTTTTCTTATATGTGAAGAAGTGATTACTTTTCTAGAATTACTAAGTATAGGCAATTTCGACACAAGTTCAGAAAATATCTTGTTCGCATGCCAAAAATATAAAACAACAATAACAAAAGTACATTGTCATTTTTGTTTAGCAAAATGCACACACACACACGCACACGCACACGCACACACACGCATACACATAAATGTATACAGATGCGATGGGTAAATTGTCACCATTTTATATAATTTTAAAACATCGCGCATGTGCGTTGTTTGTTTTCAATTTTGCAAAATATAGTCGGATCAGTTGGGCACCGTCTGCGACAAAAAAAAAGTAACGTGCCATAACACATTTCACTCCTCCAGAAATTTGGAAACGGCATGCTGTACTGCTTGGCATTCGCAACAGAAGCTCCAGTACGAAAAATTCAGAGTGTTTGGGTATCAATCTGAGGATAGTACAGAGGGTATTGTGCCCCTCCCCGCCAAAACAAAATGTACCGAAAATGATAAAAACTAAATATCCAGTCATTATCATAGTGTTTCGTGGGATTATATCGTTATGCCTCTATTCATGTTCCCACACAGCCTCAGACTCAACACAGAGGCGTACATTAAGTGCTTTGATGGGGTAATATGCTAACTTGGGTTAAGATGGTGGCGGCTGAAAGAACCCATGTCTGAACCCAGCTGGAGAACCCAGTCATGGCTACCAAACAATATCAGCGACCACATCACCACTTATATCTGTCCACCTAACTAGGATAACCAGGTAAAAAAGAGGCCAATTTCTCACTGTTTTATTTTTCAGGAATAATTGACCTTGAAAGAAATAATTGACCTTGCAAGAAATAATTGACCTTGAAAGACGTTGAAAAAATTTCTGAATAAAGCCGCTGCATATTGGATGCCGCGCTTACAACATTTTGTTGAACATTCAGGTGAAGATCTTCGATGAATGTTCGGTTTGTACATGAATCTTGGCAGCTAAATAAATTTATTTCTGAATTCAGCGCTTTTTGACTATATATATATATATATATATGTGTGTGTGTGTGTGTGTGTGTGTGTGTTCCTATCTGATAATTGGTACATGCATTAAATCTTAAGTATCACTGAACGTTCAGAAACAGATATATAATAATTTTTAATATATATATAATAAAAATAATTATATATCTTTTTCTGAACGTTCAATGATATACATATATATGAAATGATTTGTTTGAACATTATTTTTGATCGATACGCATATTTAAGTAAATATTCTGTTTTTAATTAAACATTATTATATGTTTATATCTATTGGCCTGATTATTTACGATAAATTTTTATTACGAAAATGTGTATCATCCGGCAGGATTCGAACCGGCGACTCCTATCCACATAGTGGAAGCTACTATATGATCGGACAAGTCTTAGACCTCTCGACCACGAATGACCTCCAGTCAAAACGAGGTTTTAATCAAGCCTATATAACACAATTTTCGATTCATCGCAACAACCATATCTGCTCTGAAATGTGTCGTAATGTCAATAAATGTAAAAATGTTATGGAAATAAACGAAGATTAACGAAACTTGGTTATAAACAACCGACAATTTGAAATGATTTGTTTGAACATTATTTTTGATTGATACTCATATTTAAGTTGATATCCTGTTTTTAATTAAACAGTATTATATATTTATATCTACTGGCCTGATTATTTACGATAAATTTTTATTACGAAAATGTTAAAATTAAAACCTCTTTTAGACTGGATGTCATTCGTGGTCGAGAGGTCTAATCCGTTGCCAGATCAAAGGGTAGCTTCCCCTATGTGGATAGGGGTCGCAGGTTCGAATCCTGCCGGATGACACACATTTTCATTATCAACGCAGGAGCCTTTATATCTTCTTTTATTAACGAATAGAAAATCTATCATTTTTATTTTTATTTTTATTTTTAAACTGCGCTCTCCGGAGTCGCTTGTGATATTTGCATGTCAAAAGTATCGTAGATGACATCCATTACTTCTTTCTCTTCAAGAGAACCGCGTTTCCTGATTTGATTTAAATGTCTTTTGTGAGTAAACGGAGGACCTTTAATTACGTACACCATATTTCTTACTCTTTTCCCTATTGCATCCATTTCCCAGAAAAATTTATTATCTCGAAACATCCGGAAAAACTTTCTATGTAGGTACCGTATTTGTTCGTCCAGGTTTTGTTTGGTTAAGAAGTAGCTTGTCGAACACAGACCTGATTTGCGCGCGAATATTACCTCGGCTGGGTTCATGATTATGGTGTGTTGTTGTTCGGCGTGATTCTATACACTTGAAGGAACTGTTGTAGGGCTTTTTCTGTGGATGTGCCCATAGCTTTCTTCAGAGCTCTTTTCAGCGTGTCAACGAAGCGCTCGGCCTGTCTGTTGGACCTTGGGTGATATGGAGCAATCGTGATATAATTGATCAGGAAGGTTTCACAAAAATCCTGAAATTCGCTGTATGTAAATTGTGTCTCATTGACTGGCACTAAACAATCGACTACCCTAAATCAGGCGATCAGTTCGTGTAAGAAATCTGTTATCACTTCTGTAGTAGGATTTCTACATCCGTCTAGTGAGCGTGCAAAATCTATATGAATCCGAGAACATGGTCGGTCCGTTTTGGGCCAAGGACTATATTTGATTAGAGGTGCCTTGGCTGCCGAGGCCCAGCCTTTACAGGATTTTACGATGTCCTTATCCATGTTCGGCCTGTATAGATAACTGCGCATAAAACTTTTCATTCTTGTAATCCCTGGGTGACCAGCATAGAAATCTCTCAGAATTTATCTTTGTAGTGTTGTGAAAATGACGACTCGCTCACTATATAGTAGTACTTTCTTGCATAAATAGAAAATATGCGAAGTTTGTTGGTCTTTTTCACAAATTTTGGTTTTGGTTTGCCTGATAATTGGTTTTGGTTTGATTTGGTCGAGAGTTACAAGGAGTTTGCTTACTGTGTTGCATAATTTGGTTTTAAATTATCCTTCTGTTCGAAGAGAAGCAATCACAGTATCTTCAAGAGGTTCTCTGTGTTTCGGGATTAATTTGGACAGTCCGTCGGCCTGATAGAATTTTGTAGACGGTACGAACAATTAAAAATTATAATTTAAAAGTATTGTTCCCCATCTCTGCAGTCTATTTGCACAGGCAGACCTATTTTTAGAAACGAAGATGGTCAGTAAAGTTTTATGGTTCGTCTGCCAAAGTAAAGTATGTACCGTGTATTTACTGGTGAAACTTTGTTACTGTGAAAATAATCCCTATCGACTCCTCCTCAATTTGCGAGGAATTCTTTTCTGCAGGAAGAAAGGTTCTCGACGCATGAGCTATTGGTTTGTGAGATCCATCTGGCATCTTGTGCATAATATATGCTCTCAATGCATAAAAGCTAGCATCTGTTGATACAGAACAACTTGGAACATTCTTCCTCCACCGGTATTTGAAGATACGCGTCACTGAGGTAGATTTTTGACAATTCTTCCCTACATTCAGTTTCGCAAAAATTTCTTCCGGTCTAGGTAAATAATCATGATAGTCTTTGAGTGTCACGTTAAACCCCGTCGAGAAATCAGTGCAGATCCGGATCTCGTTTGACTTCTTCGCATAAACGGTCGGTGAAGCCCATTGACTGTACCCAATTTTCGACAAGACACTGGTTCTTTCTAGTCTGTCGAGTTCTTCATTTATTTTTTCGTAAAGAAGCAAAAGGCACGTTTCATCTTTTCTTAAACACTGGCTGGATGTCATCTTTTTTCTCGAATTTTGCCGTTATCTTATTACAAAGACCAAGGCCCCTAGAAAAAAATTTCCAAAATGTTTATTTTAAATCTTTTATTAAATTATTTGCCTCGGTTGTCAGGTTTTCGAGATTTTGGCCAAATCAATTAATTGGTATTTCCCACAACTTAAATTTTTCCATCCAGTCGGTGCCAAATAAATTTTCTGTATTCTTTAATACGATTGCCTTTAGTTTTAACGTCTTTCCTTGAAATGTTATATTGTGGATAATTTCTCCCGTAAACTTGATTTTCTCTCCTGTCACGGACCTAGCCATTTTATTAGTTCTTAGCAAGGTTGGTTTACCCGACTTTTTCCAAGTGTGTAGTTTTATGATTGTCAAATCTGAACCAGAATCCAACTGTACTTTAATATTTTTATTTAGGATTTGTAATTGCACGAATTTTCTAATGTTTAATTCGTCTTGTTCATCTGATCTTATAATTTTTACTCAGCTATTAACATTTTTCTAACTCGACAATGCAAGCTCTTGTACCTGACACGGGTGCCATTTAGGCACTTTTTATTCTGGTAAGGACAGTCCTTATACCTAATGATGTAACCAACGACGGTAACATGGGTTAGAGGACAAGTTGTCTCGTTTCTTTTTTGATTGGTTTGATTTAGAGAGAGAATTAAATTGTTTTTTAGTTTGTTTGTTTTTTTGTTTTTGTTTTGTTTTGTTTTTTGTTTTTTTGCATACTTTTCTTATAGGAGCTATTCCAGATTCCTTTAGAGTCCGACCAAGTAATGCAATCTGTGGCGTATAAATCCAAGAATCTTTTAAAATCGGAGGCGAAAGTTATATCCTCGTCCGGAGAATATGCAAAAGTGTCTTTTGCGCCCCAGATCGTGTTTTCTGAGAATGCATTTTCGTTTTCACCAATTTGTCCCCTGTTTCCCAGTTCAAGCAAGTTTCTCTGCTGTTGTTGAGTTTGAAAAAAAATTTCTACGAGTTTTTTGTTTGCTTTCTGTTTGTTTTTGAAATTCCAGACGTTCTTTTTCAGTTTGCTTTAGCATTTTGAATTGTTTCTCTTGCCATGTGAGTTCCGGTTGGTTTTGCTGTTCAAGTTGGAAATTAATAATTTCGAGCGGATTTGAATTCGTCCATGTTTGCCCGTATTTTTCTTTTCAAAGGATTAAACCAAATACAATTACAAAAATAAAACTTTTAGAAAACCGAATTAAAAAGTTAACTGACGTGAATAAAAATAATAGCTTTAATTTCTTACTCCCTCAGGGAATCACGAATGCTTTTTTTCTCTTAAAAGACATATGAATTCTCGTAGTTTAACGGCTCGCATTCAAGTTTAGTGTAAGTTAGTTACATTTTCTTTTTCGTTCGGTTTCTTTTTCTGGATTATTAAGTCCTGTTAAGTAGAACAAAGTGTAACAAAGATAGGAAAATTTTGTTTTTAGTTGTTTTTGTTTTTTCGTGCTTCTAATGAACTAATATTGACAATTTCCAGGCAGTCCTTCAGGAGATCCTCAAGGGTTCTTAAGAGTCCTCGTCGCCAAGTTATTGTGGCCTGGTTAGGGGCCAGAAAATAAAGACACAAAGACGGAATAGAGTTAAACAAATTTATTAAAGTGGAACATTAGTACAAACAGATACAACTTGAGGAGATCACCAGTGATCTGCTGGAATAGATCTCTCTCTCTCTCTCTCTCTCTCTCTCTCTCTCTCTCTCTCTCTCTCTCTCTCTCTCTCTCGCTCTCGCTCTTTAGTTACTTATAATTTGGAAGAGTTCATCTGTGCATGGTGTAATTACCATAACAATATATATATATATATATATATATATATATATATATATATATATCAGTCAGTTAAGCGCCATACGTGATACACGTTTTTCTGCGATCATATCTCAAAAGATACATGACTGAATGGGCAGAAGATTATCCCGCAGTAGATTGCCATTGCTTTTTTCGGTAGACTGGTTGCCAGCCAAGGCTACAGAACCCAATCTGTCCTAATATCTAACTCATAACTGGAGAAAAAAAGACGGATTTATACTTAATATATTATATATTATATAATTGTATTCAAAAGTTTTTGGCCCCTATTAAATCATTTAAGTTATTTTTACCGATGAATCATTTTCAATTTCATTTGAAAACATGTGAGAAAATTAGCATTAGTAAAAGTAGCTTAATACTTAATTGATAATCAAAAACCTTTTCTCTAACCTTCGTTAAGTCTTTTGCATCTCGTTCATTCTTCTCTGCATGTTCTATACTAATGCTGGAAAACAACGGAGCACACATATATAAAAATATAATCCTATAATTTCATTCTTCGTCGGTGACGCTTGTGTGGAGTAGTTCGCGCAAACGAAGGGGCCGTCGGGAATCGGAAGCCAGAGGGAATCTCTTTTTTTTTTCAGCCAAAATTCTATACATTATATAGACTTAAAACTCCCACGCGACCTACATGGACACGCTTCATTTTTGCTTTTTCGGGTTGTCAGTTGTTGACTTTATCTACGAATCTGTCAATCACATCCGGCGTTAAGGGTAATATATCTCATGCAGAATCATTCCCAAATCTTTTCAATTCGATGGGGCTTTTCACGAAGATCAATTGTTAACTCATTCTAGAAATCTTCGATTAGATTAAAATCGGCCAATCAAACTTTAAAAATGTGTAATGTTTTTCTTTCGGTTTTTCTCTCAAAAAGTTTGAACTTTCACTTCTCCAATTAGCATATATAAGTATTTAACTTAAAACAAAGCGCTCCTTTTATTTTTTTTTATTTTTATCATTTCGCACCAGGCAGGACAACCACTGGGGGTGGGGGGGAGAAGGATACATTAAGAGAAAAACGATACAGGGGATGTCGAAGAAAGGATAAGAGATGGATAAAAGATGGCAATTGACGCTGCATTTAAACTGTTGAAGATTGCAGCTATCAGGGAAGTAAGTAAATGGAAATGAGTTCTACAAACGGAGATGACGAGAAAAGAAGCTATTAGAGTGGAAAAAATGATTTCATTTAGATATTTTATAAAAGGATGTGACTTTGATACCAATTTTAAATTCATGTAGTCGGTGCATCAGGGAAGGACTCTCGCCAGAGCTGTTTCCATGAAAAGACAGAGGGAAGCCACGTTACGCCGGTGAGAAAGTGACTGAAACTGAGATGCCAAGTCAGGACTAAATACATTGCAGATTTTTCTTTGGATTTAGTCGAGAACCTCGAGTCAAATAGCAGGAGCACCCGACCTGATTTTCAAATCAAACAAGAGAAACCCACCATTAATAAAATAATATTTTTGTTCGAGTACTTTTCGACCATCCCTAGTCATCATCAGAAACGTTCATCTGATCAGTATCAATAATGAAATATTATTTATTATTATCATCCGGGCGTTTTTAGAAACCATATCATTTCAAATAAAGTGTACAAGTAGCAAATTAGGCAGCAATCTTTCATTTAGACATGTTTCATTAAAGGCGATAAGCAAGGAAGATTTTTATTAATTTTTTATTTAATTTTTCCAGTATTCTTACATGTTTTCTTTTTGCTGAAGATAAGGATTGTAAAGAATTTTCCATAATTTTCGACTTTCCAAGCGCTTTCGGCGACTTCACTGTCTATTTTCAAGGATGTTATTTTTTCGATGTTGTTATTTTGTTCTTATGACTGTAACGTAATTTTTGTGTTTTTGAAAAAGTCGGGCTTAAATCTATCAGGTGATGCGGGCGTGACGTGAGCATCTGTCTATTTTTTAAAAAATATTCAAACTCTATTTCCACTGTTAAATATTTTAAAGTCAATGGCGGGAGAAAATTGTTTGATATATAGTGCCTCTCATATAGCGAGGTGCATTTGGTATTATGATTTAAATAGTATTTTTGTATTTGACAACCTACTGCGGGATAATCTTCTGCCCAGTCAGTCATGTCTCTTTCGAGACATGATCGCCCAAGCGTGTATCATGTATGGCACTTAACTGACTGTTTAATAATCAATCTGAAAACATTGCACCAGATTCTAATCTATGTCTATTTTAAATTCTTGTGGCCTCATCTACTATGGACGCTTGGCAATAGTCTGTTTTCGGTGGCCGCACACGAAAATCTTGTCTACATTTGCCAACATCGAAGCATCGCGGACAAAATCACGTACAGCATACGTAGCAGTCGGTCAATTAAGTGTCATACGTGATATACGCTTTGGGCGATCATGTCTCGAAAGAGACATAACTGACTGGGCAGAAGATTATCCTGCGGTAGACTGTTTGCCAGCCAAGGCTGCAGAACCCAATCTGTCTTGTTATTTGACTCATAGCTAGAGGGGGAAGAGATGCATTATATTATTAAGTAGTAATTACTGGGGGATCAGTATATCACTTCATAACAATATAAAACTGATCCCCCACTTCATGCCCAGTAGAAGTCTTAATCATGATTCCAGCTATTATATTCAGTCAGTCAGTTAAGTACCATACGTGATACACGCTTTGGGTGATCATGTCTCGAAATAGACATGACTGACTGGGCAGAAGATTATCCCGCAGTAGGATGCCATTTTTTTGCGGTAGACTGGTTTCCAGTCAAGGCTATAGAACCCAATCTGTCCTGTTATTATTATAGCACTTAACGAACTGTGTTATTTAAAACACTACAGCTATCAACACACACTTCTTAGGAAAACACTTGTTGAAAATACATCTATACTTAGACAAGAAAATAATAAACGAAAACTTAAAATTCTAGAAGCTATCTACATCAAACAGTTTAAACCTAGCCTAAATAAAATAAATTTCGATACCTCCACTAACATACTTCAATGTCTATAATCGGCGGGAGAAGTCATAGTTATTATACTTACCCCCTACACCATAGTAGCAGCAGTTCCCAGACCAATCCCCTCATGCCACTCTACTCTCATTTGACCAAAAACCCACTACCACCATTCCTTCTCGGCCTGCGGCCATGTGCGACACACAAAAATGGACCTGTTTAATTTTCTCTGTATAACTCCACTCTTAATAATTTAAATGTTCTATGTTCACTGTACATTAAATGTTCATCCTTTGATAATGGCTTATGTAAGCCGAAAGCTCTGACCTGATAAAAAAATCAACAATTATTGCGATTTCTTGTCGTCTTTTCATGACAACACTATCAAGCTAATCAGACCATACGAAAGGATCTTACACAAAATAGACAGAACTTGTCTATATTATTCAATGAAACCTGTATTAATGAAAAAATGCTGCCAAAATACAGACAATATATATATATATATATATATATATATAATTTCCTTTTCTTCAATCTTTTTTCTTTCCTGTTCTATCGTTTTAATTTTTAACTTATGTTTAACCAGTTTGTTTAGGTATTAACATTATCAGTGGCCTTGAAAAACTGTAATTTCTTCTGACCTATTTTTTTCTTTTTTTAATTTTTATTTATTATTTTTATTTTTTATTTATTTCATTGTATTTCTATTCGTTACTGTTACCCACGTGGAAGATCTAAAAGGTGCCGATAGCAATGATCTGCTTTGTTTTGTTTTCCAGTTTTTCTTCTTCCCCTCCCTACCCTTACTTCCGTTTTTTACACGCACACTAACAAATTTATTTTCCCATGTTTTGCTCTCGCTGATGAGATAGGTGTGAAATTTACCCGTCACATTCACCATCAGATTTTTAGAAATTTGAAATTCTTTTACATGTTGTAAATATTGACTGTTTAAATAAATAAATTTAATTACATTGAGCCTTCTGGCTGAATCAGTGTTAATATTTAATATTAATAGGATCCTTTGGGATTTACCTTCAAGCGGTTTTTTTTTCGGATGTATAATCAATATATATATATATATTGACTTTCACAAATATGAAAAAAAGATGCACGCAGTTAAACAGGTGCATAGATAGGCATTATTTTACTCGCCTCATTGTGTTTGTATATAAAGATAAAATTGTCAGATGTTCTACGAAATTGCAAACTTTTCGAAATTTGATTTCATTTCTCAGGTTTCAAAAAATGAAAATTTAGAATCGAAAGAAAAATCAAAAATTATAAAGTGGAACTGAAAATTCTAAGCTTAGCGAACTTTTGCAAGAACATTTTTGGTCTTGTGTTTTATCTTGGAATTCTCGGCACACAAACCGATTCCAATTTTAGAGAAAAATGGCAGAAAACAAAAATGGATGATTTGCTTGAATTTTTCGCAACAAGATTTTATCTTTCAACAAATTCAATAAATTCCCTCCCCGCACCTCATCTGTTTTCGCTTTTGTTATTATTTTTAGTAATTTTGCCTTCCTATCTTTACAATCAAGGATTCTATGATTCAATTTGCTACCATTTGGAATCATTTACAAATCGCTCCAAACTTCAGACAACGAAATAAACAGATTCCTTTTCGCTTCTTCTGCAATAACATTTTTTTTTCTTTTCTTGGTTTTCTTTCTTTCTAAACTTTTTGCACTTCTATTTTATTTTGGGATTCATTTTTTATTTTTTATTCTTTTTTCTGCCTTCATTTTTCAGTGTTTATCACTTACTTTTTTTTTTTTTTCGTTATTTCTGATTTTCGACAATTTTTCCTTCTTTCAATTTTTATAGATAATTTATTTCTTTTCGCTATTCTTACTTTCTTTCACTTGAAAATTTTCTTCATCATTTTATCGTTCTCTATTATTTCTATTTTCCTTCTCGTTTCTTTCTTTCTTTGAGATTTATTCTTTTTCTTTCTTTCTTTCTTTCTTTGCTTTTCTTTATTTTTGTTTTCTTTCATTTCTTCATTCCATGTCTTTCTTTATCAGTTATTTTATTTTTTGTAATAATTTTCTACTATTTTCATCTTTAAATTCCGCTTTGAAACTTTGTTACTTTCTAATCTAATCAGTTTCGGAACTTTGTGACTATATTTGGAGGAGATATGAAATCTGCATCGATATTTCGAAATTCCGAAGCCAACAAAAGATCAGCTTCAAAGAATTTTTATTACAGCCACCATTACAAAGATACCAGAACCTAAATATTCCATATTTTCAGAGCAATACTAAGATAAATATTTAAAGAGAAATTAGGGTATGCAATATATGCGGATTAAGAAAATGGTTGGGGTACATTAGTGGGTGGGATATGTTGATTTAGTAAATGGGGTATGCATTATGTGTGGATTAAGAAATTGGGGTGTTTACAATATGTGGATTAAGTAATTGAGGCGTGCACCATATGTGGATTAAAAAAATTCCAAGCTATTCAAGAAAACGTTGTTAATAAAATCAGACAACTCTTTGTGGGCAATGGGAACTTTTCTCTTTTAACTTTGAGTTCACCACCAATTAAATTTATTCTACCTTTAATTATCAATTTAATTATTCTACCTTTAAGTAGAATTATTTTTTATATAATCATTTCACCCCTAGCAAGGCAATACTGCCACTGGGACTCAAGGGGTTACATAAGAGGTGAGTGATGAGAAAGAGGAATAAGTTACAGAAAATGTCAGAGAATGGGTAAGAGAAGGATGAGAACACTGGGGTGAGGAGAGCTGCGTGAGAGTAGAGTGGAAATGGAGAAGAATATGATACAAGGGTTGTCAGGTAAAGGATGCGATGAAATATGTTGTTAAATCAGTTATTAAATATTTGATTTTATACTGTAACAATTCAACAATTTTAACAATTTAAGAGAAGGATGAAAACACTGATGTGAAGAGAGCTGCGTGAGAACAGAGTGGAAAGGGAGAAGAATATGATCAAGAGTTGTCAGGTAAAGGATGCGAGTCAAAGAGATAAGAGATGGAGATTGACTTTGAATTTAAGTTGTTGGAGATTGCAGCTGTCAGTGAAGCAAGTATACAGAAGGGAATTCCACAGGCGGGAAGTGCAAGAAAAGAAGCTGATAGGTTAGAAGTAGCAGTTAACTTTGATCAGTTTCACTGTAAATGTGTGAGATCTAGTTGCGAGTCTAGTACTAGGGAGCTAAGCTCATCGGAGCAGAAACTGTGAAAATATTTTTGAAGAGACAGAGGGAAGCCACATTACGTCAGTGCGAAAGTGACTGGAGTTGAGCTACCAGGTCAGGGTCAGTTACATTGCAGATTCTCAGCTGAATTTTGTCAAGAAACCCCAAATGAAAAGCAGAGGTACCCGACTAGATGTGACATTCAATGCTCAGGCGGATGGTAGATTTATACATGTGCAAGATGATTTCAGACGAGAAAACTTCCTGGTCCTACACAGTGAACTGGCCTTCTTAGCAGCAGATTTAGCTATGGATTCAATGTAGTCATTCCACTTGGGGACGGCTGATAGAATTAGGCCGAGGAGGCGCAATGTTTTGCTTTCAGGGAAACTTGTCTGATCCATGCTTATGAGGGGTAGGAGCGATTCTCTATGGTTGTTAAGGGACAGCAGCTTCGTTTTGAAAGCATTAAAATTTACAAGTCATTTCTTACCCCAGTCCACCACAGATTGGAGGTTCATATCAAGATCAGCAGAGAGGTTAGCTTTGTCAGCTTGGCCATCTTTCTTATCGGGGCGGGATTAAATTGTTGTGTCGTCAGCTTAAATGCCTACTTGGGATCTGATTACATCAAGGAGATCCTTGATGAAGATCAGAAAAATCGTAGGACCTAGAACAGAGCCTTGAGGGACACCCGCGATCGTATGATAGTATCTAGAAGCATGCTCATTCAATACTACCTTCATGGTGCGATTTGAAAGAAACGACTGGATTAGATCAAACAAGCGTCCAGTTATGCCATAAACCTGTAGCTTGCTAGCATGCCAGAATCTGTCAAATTTCTGTGATGGTCGTTAGCATATCAGCAGTAGACCTTGTGAAGCGTAAAACATACTGTTTATCGGAAAAGAGGCCGAGGGCTGTGAGATGTTGTATCACTTCAGCATTGATAATAGCTTCCAAATACTTTGCCAAAAAATCGGTAGGAGGCTGATAGGGGGATAATTAGAGGGGTCTGAGAGTTCTCCAGTGTTCTTAAATACAGGAACCACATAGGAGTACTTCCAGCAGGCAGGAAAACAAGAAACAAAGAGGTGGTAGTGGTAGAGTTTGGAGAGGACAGATGAGAGTTCAGGGGAACGCTTATTCAGAATTGATATTCCGTCACCTATGCTTATGGGGGTCAAGCTTTGAAATTATGTTGGAGACCAACGAGGAGGTTATGTGACTGTCACTCAGTTGAGGCTCAGTTCTACGTGAGAAGGCGGATGAGGATCATATGTTGAGTTAGTGGAGAATCTGCAAGCAAAGCATTCGGCCTTGTCCTCTGTAGATGTGAAGATCTCAAATTTATTGATTAATGGAGGGATTGAGGGCTAACTGTTGTTTAAGACATTATTACAAAGCTGCCAGTAGTCTTTAGAGTCGAACTTGCGAGATGCTATACGCTGCTTTAATTTTTCAGCAAACAGCTTTTCAGACTTTATGGGGGTATTTTATCATTACGAGCAGAGACAAAAGACGCCTATTATTGTCAGACATGTGGCTCCGATAAAGCCGGAAGAAGTGATTCCTGTGGGCAATAGCGGTCGAGCAAGCAGGGGAGAACCAGGGGAATGAATAGGGTTTAAGTCGTAACTTCCTGGCTGGTATGAAAGCACTGATGCTAGCTGTAACCCAAGAGGAGACCTCGGACGCACAGTCTTCAATGGGAAGACTAAAAACATTGTTCCAAGGGACATCACACAAGAAATCGAGGAACACAAGAAATCGAGGAACGACTCCCAGTCAGCTCTTTGGTAGCAGTATACAGAAGTTGCTTCCATATATACATAGATATTTATATTTTCTAAACATATACTGCTTAATATAAGATGCAATGAATGTCTATTATGTTTAATCATGAGCCGTTTTAAACATAATTTCTCTTTAATTTCAGATGAAAATAAAGACAAAAGTTCTCTAACATTTGGATAATTTTTTATTAAGTTGGTTCTAAGCTTTCGGCTCACATGAGCCATCTTCAGAGAGGTTACAAGGATGTTAACATAAAAACATTCACCATCAAAGACGATTTTATCTTGTGTTGACATAAAACTTTGCTAAGCAACGATAACAGTTACCAAAAATAGCAAACGCAGTTCGTAAATTTGTAATGCGGTTCTATGATGTCATACCACGTGGGAGCTCGAAATGATAACAGAACCATATATTTAAATGCAATGTAATGTGCTATGACCAGATTTAAACGTGATTGTTTTAAGTGTGGGTTGTTTGGATGGTCTCCAATATCTGAGGGTTCTTTTTACTGTGTATATGAGTGAGGATTATTGTATTGTTGACTAAAATCTGTCTGATATTAGCTATATGGCTATGTTTTTCTAAGAAATGTTGTTTAATTGTACTCTGGTCAGAAAGGGAGAGCGTGGTTGTAGTAAAACCAATATATGTAGTGGATTTATTATTATTACCAGAGATACAATCTCTGAACGGACATGCAAATTGATACACTACATTGGTTTTCTGTAGAGGATTTAGTTGAGTGCTTGTAGGATTAATAGAGACTAAGAGATCAATTGTTTTAATTTTTTATCATATATGATGAGCTTAATTTGATTTTTATTATTTATTGGTTTAACATTTCTACGTATTAAGTTTTTGAGAGTTTTTTTCATTTTGTTTGTAATTATGTATTTGGTTGCAATAGTATAAGTTAATAGTGTTATGTTTATTTTGATGTACACCATTATTATTAATATTATCAATATTATTAGAGCTATTTATATATTTATATACGTATATACATATGTGATTTTACATCAATTTATATACCAATGGACATATTCATGGAAAACATAGACATTTTTAAAAAACAAACTACAAACCTTTCTTAAAATTAATATCTGTATTAATCCCGTTTTACTAACTTCGTTGTATCATAAAGATGTATAAACTCATATATAAAGAATATATAAAATGTTCATATATAAACTCATATATAAAGATGTATAAACTCATAAAGATGTGCGCTGTGATGCCGAGTTCAAATTCCAGTTGCATTCGTTGCATTCCCTTATGTGCAAAATACCATTGAGAAAAGTATTAATCCGTCGATTCTTCTTCCAACTATGGGTTAAATAGCAGGACAGATTGGTTCTATAGCCATAGTTAGTAACCAGTCTACCGTAGAAAGTAATAACAACCTAACGCTGGAAAATTTTCTGCCCAGTCAATCATATCTCTTTCGGGGCGTATATCACGTATGGCACTTAACTGACTGTATCATAATGGCATGATGTTAAAAGCATTCATTAATGTTAATGGTTTGGGGTCCGAAATATGCAAACTAATTATTTTATTCTTCCTTTCTACAGAATCTAATATTCGTAATGTTTCCATTCTGAATCCAATTGTATGTTGTAATCGTGAGGTTCACTTCTACGATGGGGGTAATGAAAAGTCAATGACGCAACCAACAAGTAGAGAAGATCAGATATTAAGTTTATATTGGAAATGGCTTGAAAACTTTTCAGCATTCCTTTGTATTAAGTTGGAAAGAAAAATCTCATATGTGAAGATGGTATTAATTGTCATATTTAATGGAGATAGTGTTTCTCCTCGTGGTCGATAACATAAACCCATCATTTCGGCTAATAGTTGATCCCTTGTGAGTAGAATTCTTTAGGTTTTGTTGCAAATGAGACCTCAGTGTTAGTTTTAACCTCTTCGCCATTAATAGACGTTTTCCCTGTAAAAATGTTGCAATAATCTGAAATGACGATAGTCAAAAGGCGCAAGATGTCAAAAGAGTAAATCAAAATTCTCATATGCTAAACCATAATATTTGCTTGGGTGGCTCCAGTAATATGTGATGCATTATCGGTGTAAAGGCAATACACCTTTACGTTTAACTAATGATAGGGAGTATGCGTTTTTTCTTTGTTTTGTTTTTGTTTTTCTTTTGTTTTTTGTATTTGTTTTTTGTGGGTGCAAATTTTTGTTCAATGCATTAATGTTAAATTGAGAACAATATTGTTTCATTTCGGTTTTTCAATTTGTGACAGACTATATCCTTCATATGACACTAAACACTGAGTATAACCTTTTCTTGGGTGTAGTCATTTTTGCAAATAGAATTTCCGGTTTCAGTGGATGCTAACCATTGTTGCTTTCATTTGCTATAATTGTACATAACCCAGTTCTCATTACTGGTTATGTTTCTACTCAGAAATGTCCAATAGCAAAAGTCTACGCTTCAATGTCGAGCAGAGGAAAACACTTTGATTAAACGGAGAAGTAGGCCAAGGATGAGGGGCCTATTTACCAACTTTAGACACTTTTTAGACTTTATGGGAGTATTTCATCATCAGAGTGTGAAACTGTTTTGCTAAAACTGTGTAGCCAATGGTATCTCTGCAATTGTCCTTAAGTCTACCCCCTGAACTGCCCCCTATTCTCTAAGTTTTACAGCAGATAACACGTTGTTTCTTGCGTTCCAGATTGTTAGAAATACTCTTCTGGAGTTCTTGTTTCTAAGAATTCGGCCGAACCGTTTGGTTCTTTGAAATAGCGATCTATTAGCTTTCTAATTCGTTTTGGTCAAGCACTCGAGGCTTTAATGAACTCCGAATTAGTTAAGTATCTCACCTCACATTAAGTATCTCAAACAACATGGATTTCACTTCTCTTGGTCAATTACTGATTTGCTGACGGTTATCGCTGACAGTCTGTCAAGCTTTAGATAAAATGGCGAAGCTTTGACTGTTGCTATGTATATCTTGGAGGCATTTGACAGGGTTTGGAATATTGGTCTTCTTCACAGGTTAAATAGTTATGGCGCTTCTGCCCATTTTCTTTGATTTGATTCGGTCTTTCTTATCAAACGGCTTAATAATAAAACTCGTCTTAAACGGCTACTCTTCTACATCTTTTTGCATTCGTGTGGGTGACAGCCAGCGCCTCTATCCGTAGACGTATGTTGTTCATAATTTTAATCAACAACCTTCCCGATGTCATAGATGTCATAAGTCAACAACTGTTTACTCCTGTCTTGATAGTAAGTCTGGTCTGTTCGATAAAGTCAAATTGGCAGCTAGCCTCGAAAAGGATTTTCAATCTGTTATTAACTTGGGTATGAAGTGTCTAGTAAATTTTCACCCTCCAAAAAGAAACTACTCTTTATTAATCATCTTAAGGAAGGTTTTTTTTTATCTTCTATCAACATGACCGATGCTAAAATCCAAGAGAAGAGAAACCTTCTCGATTTAACTTTCTCTGGTTATATTGTATCATTTGCTGGGGCTGCTGTGTAGAAAGTCGATTCCCTATGCCAGGCTTGACATTTTTTCTCGTCAGAAACTATCTTACACATTAGTAAGTTTACTATTCATTCGTACATCGAATTGTACTGTCACATCTGGTCTGGTGTTTTTGCTATGTTTTTGACAACATCCAAAGAAAAAGAGCCTTGACATTTAAAGAAGAATCTGCAACATTATCGTTCCTGACCTGGCAGTTCGACTTCCGTCATTTTCCCCTGCTGTAATATAACTTTCATGCACTTTTTATAAATGTTTGCAGTAACTGTTCTAATAAGCTTTTCTTTTTAGTCCACCTTCCACTTCGCTAACTTTTTTTTAGTATTCCTCCACTTCGCTAGCATTTCTTTCAAGAAAAGAAACTTAGCGTAGAAGAGGCATTTACATTTAACTATTTCGACGGTAAAATGGTGGAACCTTGATGCCAATCTACGAGTAAATATATGTGGTCGCCGCCTGACCAATCGACATTTTCTTTTCACTGAGTGACAAGAAACATTTTACGTCGTTTATATTATTTTTAAGTATCGCTGTATGTCTGTTTAACAATGTCTACATTCCAATTATAATTTTACTTTAAATATTTTTTTCTAAAATTAAAGAGTGTAGATAAAAAAAATAAATGTAAACGTATTTCGATGAATTTCAAAATGGCGATACACATCGTCTGCTTCAAATCGACAGAAGTGATACAAATTTCGTTTTGTTTGCGTTTGAAAGGATTGAAAATCAGCATTTGTCATTTGTTTGGTTTCAGAACGATGTTTCCATCTGCAAATTTATTGGTGAAAAAAAGTGATGTAATCTAATCTGATATGAAGCTGTTGCAGCTAAAATAACAATTCGATCGTAGAGTTTGATTTGTATGAGTGTGCTTTCATTCTGTGCAGGAAGTGACTTTCCGTTGTGCATTAAAAAAAAAGTAACCCTTATATGAACAGGTTTCTTTTTTCTGAATTAAAATGAAGCAATAATCAACCGTAAAGTATGCTAGTGAAAAAGTGGCGGATTTGTCTGGCGAAGAAAATAATTTGCATAATATTTTTCTCTCTTTGTTTCTCTTCGCGTTTTCGTCAAATTTTAATTAATCTTCTCTCTCTCTCTCTCTCTCTCTCTCTCATATCTGATTTTTTTTCTTTCTGACATTCATTCAAAGAGAATTTTTCATCTTGCTAATCTCTTTCTCTTTTATATTAATTTCTTTCATAGCTCTATTAATATCCCTCTCTCTCTCGCTCCTTCTCTTTCGCTTTCTCTTCCATCAACTTTCCTCTTCTCCCCCTCACTCGAGGAGGTTATGTGCACTCGAGGAGGTTATGTGCACTCTCTCTCTCTCTCTCTCTCTCTCTCTCTCTCTTCTCTCTCTTTCTTTCTCTCTCTCTCTCTCTTCTTCTTTCTTTGGCGTTACTATTTTCTCCCCTCCCCCTATCCCTCCCTCTTCATCTTTCATTCTTTTTCTTTATCAAAATAAGCTTCAAATTTATCCAGAAAAAATGAATATAATTGCATCTTTATAAACATTATTAACAATCAGACTAATTTCCCTATTTTTATTATTATTATCCCAACGTTTCGGTTATTGAGCACTTCGTTCTTCATCAGGTGCATGTCAATCCGGGTAGCCTTCAGTGAATTTCGAACTGAACACTTAATTTAATCTTCGTATGTAGAGTGCTCTCGTTCCGCCGACCATGGCTAGGAATATCTCGTCAACTGCATTAGTACTGCTCAGTTATTGTTGAGTTGTTGCTCAGTTGCACGCCCTGTTTTCACTGAGTCTTACTTACTCTAACCCTAACTCTAAACCTATGCGACCCAGTAAATCCACTAATTTCACGAATTACCGCTTTAACCCACTGGTATTATGTAATCTATATATATATATATATATAAGGCAAGCTGTCTGTCTGTCTGTCTGTCTGTCTGTTTGTCTGTCTGTCCTTTATACAAATCCACAGTTTTTATCCGATTCTCACCAAACTTCACACAAATATTTTTCAGGCTTCCGGTCAAGTCATGGTCTACTTATTTTTTCTGATTTCCCCCGATATCTGAAATCGATACCCTGATATCCGATCAGGTCTGATCAATATCAGGTTTTCAGCCCTTTTATTATGCTTCTTGCAGCAGAATTTGCTCTAACTTGGTAAAATTATAGTTTTTAGTCTCAAAAATTAGTAGACCTCAGACGATTAATTTTTCCCGATATCGGAAATCGATACCCTCGATATTCTATCGAATCTAATCAAAAACCGATATTCAGCCATCAATATGGCTCATTTTCTCCAATTTTACTCCCGATAGGTACGATAAGTTTTCATGGACTTAGGTTAGTTTATCCTTGGATGACTAATTTGACTCCGATATTGGAAATCGATATCCCGATATCCTATTGGGTCTGATCAAAATCAGATTTTCAGCCCTTTTATTTTGGTTTTTGCTTCGGATTTTGCTCTAAGTAGGTATAATTGTAGTTTTTAGTCTTAACAACCAATGTTTTTCGTGCCAACGTCCAAAGAGTCTAAGCTCCAGGACCATGGATTAGGTTTAAAGCTTTCAATACATCCGAGCAACGCCGGGCTAGTGTAAAATAAATATGAAAACAATCATCTGATTTTAAATAATGCAAATAATGATAATTCCTTATTCTAAGAATCATTATTTATTCTTTCCAGTTCATACAGAAATGGGGACATACTATCCGATTAGAATCAGTCAACCATTTTCAGGGCTTACGGATCGGGGTGAGAAACCAGAGAGTTGACTTCTAATTTCGGTTAAATTCGTTGCATTCACTTACGCACATATACCCGTCCATCTCTTCTGCCAATAGCTATGGGTTGAATAGCAGAGGAGATAGCCTTGGTTGGCAACCGGTCCACCGCAGAAAGAAATGGCAACCTACTGCGAGAAAATCTTCTGCTCAGTCAGTCATGGATCGAAAGAGACATGATCGCTCAAACGTATAACATTTAATTGATTGACTGACTTCTCCAAATACTGATAACCTTCTGGTAAAAAAAACATTGTAAATTGTCAAGTGGGGATAATTTAGCACAAAATTTAGCACAAAATAATAACATTTTGAAGAAAATTAGTAAAAGTTTTGGCACTGGTTATCAAAATACTGAATGAGCAATTTAAAATGTCGGTAGCTAAATTTCCTTATTACCTGATTTTGTATCAGACAGCGTTTCTGGTCTAAAATCTTTTAATCAGCAAACCCTTCTCAATTTTTTTAAAATCATATCACCCCGAGCAAGGCGGTAACGTCACTGATGTGCAGGGGGGGCTACATAAGAGAAAAAGATTAGAGGAAAGTGAAGAGAAGGACGAACCAGTTAGAAAGGAGCAAGAGAAGGATGGGAATACAGGAGTGATGACAGTTGCAAAGGTGGAGAGAAAGGAACGGATATACAGGGCGGTGTGGAAAGAACTAGGGTCAAGTAGTTAAAAGATGAGTATTGACGTTGCATTTAAATTCTTGGGGGTTATAGCCGCCAGGAAAACAAGAATAAGAAAGCGAGTTCCACAGACGGGAAGTGCGAGAAAAGAAGCTGAAGAAGTAGAATTGTCGTCTGCATTTGGTTGATCTAACTGTGAATGGGTGGGACCCAGTTGCCAATCTGGTTGCACGAGTAAACACCTGTTGCAGAGGCACCAGGGACTTAAGTTCGTTGGAGCAGAAGCCATGAAAGTATTTATAGAACAGACAAAGGGAAGCCACATCTCGTCAATGGGAAAGTGACTGTAGTCGAGCCGCCAAGTCGGTACCTATCACATTACTGATTCTCCTTTGGAGCCTGTCAAGAACGCTGAAATGAACAGCGGGGGCACCAGACTATATATGGCAGCAGTACTCCATGCACGGACGAATGGTTGATTTGTATATATGCAGGATAATCTCAGGTGGGAAAAACATCCTGGCCCGACACAGTGACCTAACCTATCTAGCAGTGGATTTAGCTATTGACTCAATGTAGTGGTTCCACTTATCTATTTTGTCAGACTTTCAGAAAAGAAATAAATGAAAACGATCATAAAATACGATCGGAAAAGCGAAAACATTCAGTATTTTGTTTGTTTATTTGCTTATTTTGTCTGTCACAGCAGTAACCCCTGTTAAAAGTGCCTTGTGAGTATTTGATCTCTAGTATCGACTTGGACTCTCAATTCAAATAGACGTCCGAATGATTCGAACAATATATTTCCCTGTGTGCATCAAAACATTAATTGAGACTTTTTACTTCTCTCACGTACTCGTTCTTGCTGCTTTTCGTACGATCGACCGAAGAAGAAAAATCCAACCTGGTCAGTATCTAGATGGGTGTCCTCTTGGGAATACCAGGTGCTGGAGATTTACTCTACTCCGCCATGGAGCGAGTTGTGACACAAGGTCGGTTTTAAACGTGGGAAACCCGAGCGAGTACGCTCAGGCCATTGGTCAAAAATTACCCAGCTCCCGCTTACGCAGTAACTGGGTCTTAGCTGGTCTTAGCTGGTTATAAGCTAGTCTTAGCTGGTCATTGCTTCAACCCGGCCGGCGGGCAGGAAGTGAGTATCTGAGAACATATACTACACTTTGATCCTAGCCGATGGGCCCGAAAAAACGGGCCGGGAATACCAGGTGTTGTAAGCTTTGATGTGCGGGTTAAGCGGACAGCCGAGTTTCAATTCCCGTTGATGCCGTTTTATTCATTATACGTGCAAATATCCTTGAGAAAGGCATGGATCTATCTCTTCTCCCTCAAGCAATGGGTTCATTAATAAGACTTTTATCACTAAACAATAATTATCTCTAAAATAAAATTCTTATAATCTAACAATATTTTTTGGCTTTAAATAACCTGCAAAGGTTGGTAAACCGGAGAAAACTAATTAATTAATAACATACTATTTTTATCCTTTTTCACTTTTTTCTTTTGGTTCATGTCTCGCACTCTGCTCTCCTTCCACGTCTTTTTCTTTCTTTTTTCTTTTTCTTTCACTTTTACGCTCATAAGGATTTCATCTTTCAAATGAAAAATTCATACTTTAATCGTTCTAATTTTGCTTCTTTTTCTCAGGTCTATCAAATTCGTCTCTCTCTTCTCTCTCTCTCTCTTTCTTTCTTTCTTTCTTTCTCTCTCTCTCTCTTTCTCTCTCTCTCTCTCTCTCTCTCTCTCTCTCTCTCTCTCTCTCTCTCTCTTTCTCTATCTATCTATCTATCTATCTATCTTTATCTGTCTATCTATATCCTGGCTTTTCTTTTCTTTTGTGTTTATGCGAATTGGTTTACTTTCTTTATTTAATTATGAATGTAATTATATCTCCATCCATTTATTTCTTCTTCTTTTATGTGCCCTGTCCTTTCAGGACGTAGGCGATCATGGTTTTCCACGTCTCCCTATCCCTGGTGGCTCTTAGTATGTTTTCTCCTGTTACACCATGCAACCTCCGTTCTGTCATCCACCTGCGCAAGCCCATAAATCTAGAATACAAATGCATAGAAACTAGCATGGCCACAAAATGCGAGATCAGTTTATATATTGATTATAATATAGAATTGATCCCCCATTTTATATCCACATTATAATTTCTTATAAACAGTTGGCATATATCTTCTTATATGTGCCATGTCCCTTCAGGATGTAGGCGATCATGGCCTTCCACATCTCCCTATCCCTGGTGGTTCTTAGCACCCTTTCTCCTGTTACACCATGCAACCCTCGATTCGTCATCCACTAGCTCAATCCCATAAATCTAGAATATAAATGTATAGAAACTAACATGGCAAAAAAATGAGGAGTCAGTTTATATATTGATTATAATATTGATTTAATGGCCCACTTTATATCCCAATTATAATTTCTTATAAACAGTTGGCATATATCTTCTTCTTTTATGTGCCCTGTCCTTTCAGGACGTATGGCTTTCCATATCTCCCTATCCCTGGTGGTTCTTAGCACCCTTTCTCCTGTTACACCATGCAACCCTCGTTCCGTCATCAACCTGATTAGGTCCTTCAAATATGTTATCCGCTGCTTTCGCTGTCTCTTTTTCCCTCTACCTGGCCTGTTAGTATCAGGTTCTCCAAGCCCTCCTTCCTCGTTGCATGTCCCAAGAACTTTAGCTGTCTCTTCCTGGTGCTCAGTATTAATTTCCTTTTCGTTTCCATTCTTTCCAAAAACTCATCATTGATCACATGTTCGATCCATGATATTCGCAGCATCCTTCTGTAGAACCACATTTCAGCTGCTTCAAGTTTATCCTTCATTTTATCCAGTACCCTCTTCTTTGTTACTAGCGAAATTTTCCTGTTTCTTAATACTTTACTCAACTTCTGGAATGCATCCTTCGCCATGCCAATTCGCCTTCGGATCTCTGTGTCGCACTTTCCGTCTTCTGTTATAACACTTCCTAGGTATTTAAATTTTTGTACCTGCTTGATTTTAGTATCCCCGATCTGTATTTGGCATTTTGGGCTGCTCTTTTTGCTGATGACCATGCATTCGGTTTTCTTGCATCTTATTTGTAGTCCTTTCTTGTCACTCTCTTCAGCTACCTTCTGCAGGAGGTCTTGAAGTTTCCTTTCTGTGTCTGCTATCAGACTTTGTTTAACTGCTGAATTCGTTACCTGTCCGTATGCAAGCAGTTTACTGCCAGTAGAGATTCTTGATTACTCTTTCTGTCTTTCCCAAATATGTCGAGGCTGCAAAGCATCGCCATCAATTCTTTGTGGCGTATTTTGTCAAACTCCTTTGCATAATCAATAAAACATAGGTACACGCCCTTCTTCATTTGTATTGTCCTTTCAGAGAGCATCCTAATCATAAATATGGCGTTCCTTGTTCCAGTGTCTTTGACGAAACCGCACTGTTCTTGTCCTATCTATGGCTTAATTCTGCTTCTCACTCCATTCATCAGGATTCGGACGATCAATTTTGTTATATGGCTCATTAAACTGATGGTTCTGTGGAGTTCGCACTCGTTTGCTCCTGGCTTCTTAGGTAGTGCTATGAAGATCGACTTGCTGAGGTCATCTGGTATAACACCACTATTAGAATTTTCATTTATTATTTCTGTAATTTTCTCTACACCAAATTCTTCCAGGGCTATTAGCAGCTCTGTGACTATGCTATCTGGTCCAGATGCTTTGTTTCTATTCAGTTTGGCTATTGCAGATTCCACTTCGCACTTTAATATTTCCGGTCCGTTCACATCTTTGTGTATTTTCGGTTGCTCTCTCTTGTGGAAAAGATCTTTTATATATTCTTCCCATCGTTGCAGTATTTCCTCTTTCTCCAATATAATTGTTCCATCCTTGGATTTTATACATCCTGTTGAAGAGCAGGTTTTTTTTGTCCTGTCAGTTCTTTTATTTCCTTATGCATGTCTGCTTTATTATTCCTGCTCAATCTCTCTACTTCTGCACATTTGTCATTGAGCCATTCCTCTTTAGCCTGTCTGCATTTTCTTCTTATGTCCTTGCGTAGTTCCCTGTACTCCATTCCATGTCTTGATATCATTTTGTACCTCCTTTCCATCAAGTCGAGAATCTCTTCAGTCATCCACTTGTTTTTTCTCCTGCGCTTGATATCCTTTGGGGCAATGTTGCTTGCTGATGTCACTATCACTTCCTTGAGTGGGTCTCATTTCGATTGTCCTTTTCCAATTTTTTATTCATATTTGATTTTCACGCTGTTAGTGTATTCTTTCTGTAGGTTGAGGTCATTCCCGAGCGTTTTGTATTTCAGTTTTGGTGCTGCACTAGGCTTCTTCAATCTCCGGAGTTTCACCTTTAGTTTGCAAATACCTGAGGCGTGGTCGCTTCCACAGTCGGCGCCTGGATAGGCTTTGCATTGAAGGATAGGCTTTCTGTCTCCCTCTTTATATATATATATATATATATATGTGTGTGTGTGTGTGTGTGTGTGTGTGTGTGTGTGTGTGTGTGTGACCGCGAACTTGTCAACATTCCCTCGTACAAATTTTCAACATTCTATGAACTCATACACACATACACATAGTTTAATTGCGATAATATTTAGCGCCAATGCTGTTGTGGTTTCAATGGTTTTACTGATAAAATGTATCTTGGTTTTCATCGTAAAGTGCTCGATATCGGGTTGAAGATAGAGCGTTCATAAGTACAAAGAGTTTGTCACTTTAACTGAGCAGGTTCATGCCGACTTCGAAGTTTCGTAAGGGCATCTGTAAAGCATCATAACGGCTTCGTCACGAAACTTCAAAGTCCACAAGAACCTAGTCAGTTAAACTGACAAACTCTTCGGGCTTATATATATATATATATATTTAAAAAGAACTTTAATTCAAAAAGAAAGTAGGAAGGTAAATCCCAAAAACTTGATCCTAATTAATATTAAAATTTTAATATTAAAAATGATACAGGAGGAGAGCACAATGTAATTAAAATTACAGAGCTCATATAAAATAAAATAAGTCTTCAATGTTAAAAATTGTTGTTGTATGATCAATTTAACATGAAAATCCCTAAGAGAGATTTCACATATCGTCAGCAACTAACACTTTTTATGATCATACAACAACAATTTTGAACATTAAAAACTTATTTTATGTTATATATATATATATATATATATATATATAATGATGTGTGTGTGTGTGTGTGTGTGTGTGTGTGTGTGTGTGTGTGTGTGTGTGTGTGTGTGTAAAAAAGTCCTTCTGAAACTAATATCTTATGTTTGGTTATGATGGGCCAGGACAACATCTACGCGGATGTTGTTAGCATGGAAGTAGATGCTGAACATTCTCGCCATTTTTTTTTCTTTTTTGCTAAACAGAAGTCTAATAAAATAGTTTCTAACATGAAAGGAGTATGAAAACACTTATTTACATATATCGACACTTACTGACAATACTCTTTAGCAATGGTAAGTCACATTCTGGGGGCCCTGCACAGCTGTCAATTCATAAGGAGAAGAGTCCATGATCCATGATCTATAACTATGTGGTAAAATAGATGTTCTGTAGCCGAAACCCTGCTCTGTCTAATTATGGTGTGGGTGCTGTGTCTATCCAAAAGTAGCAACCGAAGTAATAAATAGGGAACATCACTTTAAGAGCAAACACCTCTCTCTCTCTCTCTCTCTCTCTCTCTCTCTCTCTCTCTCTCTCTCTCTCTGGTGTGTGTGTATACGGATCAAAAGGTCAGTCTGTAACTTGACACGTATATAATATAGGAATATTTATATTTAATTTTCCGTTTATGCTATCCCAACTATATTATTAATTTTTATCATTAGGTTGTGAGATAGATAGATAGATAGATAGATAGATAGATAGATAGATAGATAGATAGATAGATAGATAGATTAAACAATGACCAGAATAGATAGATAGATAGATAGATAGATAGATAGATAGATAGATAGATAGATAGTAGGTACCTCCAATTGAACGCTAAAAAAAACAGCATGAAACAGCATAATATGAATAAAAAAGTTCATAAACTTAATAAAACAAATTTTTCCATCAAAATATTTATATTATCATTAACAGGAAAGATCAAAGCAATTTTTAAATATTTTTAAAAATTTTTTTAATCCCTGCTAACATTTTCGAAATTTTGATAGAAAATGTTGTTTTTATTTGAGTTAGCGGCTAAAAAAAAAATTACGACTGTTTTACAATGGATAACGTAATGATGACGCAACCGACTTTTTTCTCCGGTGACAAACACATTAATTTGGAAATTCTCGCAAAAATCAAATAATAGTCAGATTTAAATGAAATTTTCAGTACTCATTCGCAAATGAATGAAATTATTTTTGAAATTATTATTTTTTTAAATACCTTGGTGAAAATATTTTTTAATTCTGTTACCACCCCCCCTCTACGTAAATCCATGAAATTTTAATAAATTTTAATTAGCTGTAAAAACGTTTTTAATAGTTAAATGCAGGACTCATTCGGGCATATAAATCATCTATGTTTTTTATTTTAAAGTGGACAACCTGACCAAAAATCTACTCCGAAGAGTAAGATAAAAATGCAATAAAACTCTGATATAATTTAATTTGATAAACTTTGAATTGCTGGAATCAATAATAATTATTAAGGACATTATTATAGTCTGAAGAAAAATTTTTTTTTCGTTTACTAATAAAATTTTGAAATAATTGTTTTTATTTTTTTATTATAATAATTCATGAAAGTGTTAAAAATATTTTAAAACCTTTTATAAAAACGTTGTTGAATTTCTTTTTTACTTAAGAATTGATTATTATATTGCCTATCAAAAATTGAAAAGTTTAATAAAAATCATTCACCCATTTTATTTTTAAAATAATTTTAAAAAAATAAATATTGATAATTTTTATTAGGGGTCATAACAAGTTTCCGTAGAGGTCGTATTGTTTTTAGAAGTTAACAAGTGTTTGGATGAATTCCCCTTACATCGAAAACGACACAAACCACACTTTGATTCTAATTTCATTCATTTTTTATTAAATTAAGATTATTCTAAAAGAAATTTAATTTTTTTAATTTTTCAGAAAGCATATTAATAAATAATTTCAGAAAAATATGTAATATTTAAGCATAAAAATATTTAATATTTCAGAAAAATATTAATAAATAACATAATATAACTTAGTTCGGTTATTTTAATTTAATTCATTCTTATTAAGTTATTTTAAAAGAAATTTAAATTTTTATTTATTCAGAAATCATATTTTTATTTATTCAGAAAGCATATTTTTATTTATTCAGAAAGCATATTTTTATTTATTCAGAAAGCATATTTTTATTTATTCAGAAATCATAGTCTGGCTATAAATCTAAACTAAAATTCTATAAAATATTATATACTTGCTGAAAATATTATGTTAAATTTGTAATTTTACTATTTAGTTAAAAAACAACAAAAAAAAGTTTAATTTCCAAATGTTACGTTTTAAGCTACATGAATTTTTTTGTCACTTTCGGTTGCCATCCAAACGTCATTGACACCTACTACTTGTCAATAAATCATTTGTCAGCCAAGATAGCGCTGACAAGAGGGCTACCGTAGTTAAAAAGAGATTTATAAATTTCCAGGCAGTAAGCACTTACTACTTGTTTGAAATCAGATAAAGGTAAGTTTCAATTATAAAAATCGACGTGTCCAGGAGGTATATTTTTTCTTTTTTTTTTCTTTTTTTTTTTTTTTTGCAAGATTTTTAAAACAGAAATTTGGCTACTGTTTACATGTGTCTATCAATCAATAATGGTGGTAAATTTTTAAAAACTTTTTTCAGCATTTAAATTTTTGATTCCGATCAATATAATTTCGGTTTGAACTAAACCAGGGTATTTTGCTTACTGTAATTTAATCTCTTGGCTTTCAATTAAAGCTAAAATTAAAGCTTCAAGAAAACATTTTTATTTTTTAAAATTAAATTTAAATTGAGGTATCGAAAATGAGCAGTGATTTAATTGGAGGTACCTAATAGATAGATAGATAGATAGATAGATAGATAGATAGATAGATAGATAGATAGATAGATAGATAGATAGATAGATAGATAGATAGATAGATTTTAATTATTTGACGAAAATATGAATAGATTTTTTATTATTAAATTAATGTAAATTGGATCAATATCTACTTTATATGCAATGTACGCTTGTCTCCAAGCATCGCAAAATTCATTCGATATGTAATAAATCTACACATATAATACATCCGTGTTTAATCCAAATAATGCTTTTAAAATGTCAGTAACATTGAATAATAATGGATCGAAGTGACTTAATGGCTAATAAGTTAGACTGTTTACCGTTACTACTGGGTTTAAGTTTGATTCACACCAATTTTCACGGATTTTTTGTTGCTTTATGCACAAACAACAAAAAAGGAAGGAATATAATTTTCAAGGTAGACAACTCGCAAAACAAGGGAAATAACTCTAGGTTTGGTGCAAGGGAAATAACAAAATATGTATCAATTTAATGCATGGAAATAAAATTAGTATTGTTAATAATTTGGTTCGTTCCACACTGGGTGCTCTATAATAGTGGCCTTGAATCTAAGCTAAGCTACACATAATAACTAACATCTTCTTCTTCTTCTTCTATGTGCCCTGTCCCTTCAGGACGTAGTCGATCATGGCTTTCCACGTTTCCCTATCCCTGGTGGCTTTGAGCACGTCTTCTCCTGTTACACCATGCAACCCTCGTTCTGTCATCCACCTGATCAGGTCCTTCAAATATGTTATCCGCTGCTTCCCTCTGTCTCTTTTTTCCCTCTATCTGGCCTGTTAGTATCAGGTTCTCCAAGCCCTCCTTCCTCATAGCATGTCCCAAGAACTTCAGCTGTCTCCTCTTGATGCTCAGTATTAATTTCCTTTTTGTTTCCATCATTTCTAAGACCTCATCATTGCTCACATGCTCGATCCATGATATTCACAGCATCCTTCATAATAACAAAAACTAGATCCACGTGTTGTTGTTGTTGTTGTTGTTGGAGACAAAATAGCAGCAAATATGTAAGCTGATTGACAGGATGAGTTCAACGGAACTTTGTGTTAATCTGATGGCGAGAATGAAACACATAAAAAATGTGACCTTGATAGAGAGTGACCGACATTGTGAAATCTGAATATAGTTACAAAGCGACTGGAACATAGATTCAGGAATTGGTTGTCGATGTCATTTTAGAGAGTGATGAAGATTTTATATGAGGCTTTCTATCATTGCATCTTTCAAATACGGAAAAAAATAATTATGACAATTGAAAGAAAATATGTCAGAGGAATTAATTAATTGTTGCCGTAGATCAAATGACTACAAGTCTCTTCAAATCCGCATCTCTCTCTCTCTCTCTCTCTCTCTCTCTCTCTCTCTCTCTCTCTCTCTGCCCTATCTCTATTTTCCGCTTTCCATCTTCTCTCACTCTCTCTACCTCCTTCTCTCTCCTCTCTCCCACAATCTCTTCTCTCTTTCTCACTCTCTCTCTCTCTTTCTCTCTCTCTCTCTCTCTCTGCTCTATCTCCCTTTTTCCGTTCTCCACATTCTCTCTCCCTCTTTGTCTCCCCTCTCTTTCACCTCTCTCTCACTATCTCTTCTCTCTCTCTCTCTTTCCTCTCTCTTTAACTCACTTATTCTTTTGTTTTTTTTTCAATGATTATAAACACGATTCATAAATTCGTCTTTCAAAGGTTTTTTTTTCAGTTTCGAAAAATGTTTTCTCATTTACCTTTTTTTTTATAATCATATCGCCCCAAACCAGGCATTTTCATGCCACTGGTGCACAGGAGGTTACATAGGAGGAACGCTATGAGAAAGAGTGACAGGTTTTAGGGGGTGTCAGGAAGTGGGTAATAGAAGAATGAGAATACTGATGAGACTGGAGTAGACGGAGAAAGGTGCATGAGAGAGCGAATGCAGGTTAGTGAGATAAGAGATGACTATTGACTTTACATTTAAATTCTTGTACCTGTCAGGGAAGCAAATAAATGGAAGGGAATTCCACAGGCAGGAAGTGCGAGAAAAGAAGCTACTGGAGCAGAATTTGCGTTTACATTTTATTGGTTTCACAGTAAAAGGGTGGAACTTAGTTTCTAATCTTGTGGCTTGAGTAAATTTATATATATTATATATCACCAGTGAGCTAAGTAATTGTTTGTTTGTCTTTGTTTTTGTTCGTTTTTGCTGGTTTTTTTGTTTTTTTTACTACTGTTTTACTTTTTATTTTTTTACTTGTTTTCCTTTTTCCTTTTGTGGTTCAGATAAAGGAGAAAAATATAATTCTTAGATAAGGTCTTCACATTTTTCTTCTCCTTCTTCACATGTTATCAGTACTATTATATAAAGTTGAAAAAGTTATAATCTTCAAAAAACCGGATCTTCATGTTACACAAATTTCCACCAGTGGCCAGGTGCAAATATTCTGAAATCTATGGCAATCAAATTGAAATTAATTAAAAATTAAAATTCCTCATAGATTAGGCACTACAAATATCTAAAATAATTTTCATCTTTCGCTTGATTTAAATTAGAAGTAAATTAATGTATGTTTCATAGTAAATTTTTATCAAAATAGAAAATAGAATTTGTAAAATTTACTGTGCCCTCCTAAAATTTAGAAATCACTACCAGCTTCTAAAATATAATAATCAGTATAAACTCTTAAAATATAACAAAAACATTGTCAGCTTCTAAAATTTACAAATAACTATTGGTTTCTAACATTTTAAATCAGTGCCATCTTTCAAAAATATCCTGATACATTTTTCCGTCAGAATTTCTTCGGCCATCGTAAATTTCTTTGCAGAATTATGAGAACGAGTTGCAAGAAAAAAATTGTTCCCAAAATTTTCTCTTTAGCACTTTATTTCCAAATATATGCCAAATGATTATTAAAAAAAGAAACTAAAAATGTCAACTTATTCAGATTTTTCCTTCGCAATTTGGAAAAATCTTTTTAAAAAAAAATAAAGACGCAAGGGCAAATACTTATACAAATTTTTGCAAGAGTTATGTCCCATGAATTAGATAAAAGGAGAAATTGTCAACTACACACAAACACATTCGAACACGCACACACACACAAACAGAAACACAACGCACACACACACACACACACACACACACACACACACACACATATATATATATATATATATATATATATATATATATAGGTAGGTAGGTAAGTACCTCCACTCATTTTTCTATACCTAAATTTAAATTTAAATTTTTAAAATAAATAAGTTGCCTTCAAGCTTTAAAATTAGCTTTGATTGAAAGCCAAGGGATTAGATTTAGTAATTTTAGTAAGCAAAATACCCTGGTGCATTTTAAACCGAAATTATATTGCTTAAAATCAAATATTTTCTAAATTCAAAAAATAGTTTTAAAAATTTCAAGTTTTCCACCATTTTTCATCGATTGTAAACAGAAGCCAATTCTCGGTTTTAAAAAGTCTTACAAAAATAAAATACACCTCGCTGACACATTATTTTCTTCAAATTACCGAATTTAAACGTACTTTAAGTTGACTTGAAACAAGAATTACTTGCTTACTGCTTGATAAATGTTTCAAAAAGCATTAAGCAATGACGGTAGCCATGTTATCACAGCTGTCAACACCTTATCAGCACCTTAGGAGCAGCCGACAACTGATGATTTACAGTATCCGGCCAAAAGTATGGAATACAAATTTGGTACAAATCTTATTCATACAAATCGTTTTTTTTTTTTTAACTATGTTAAAATTAAAAATTTAACACAGTTTTCACCAAATATCCAATATTTGATGGAATTTTAGTTAGTTTAGCTTTGTAGGCTTACGTTTGAAGATATTTTATGAAAAATAAAAATAAAATAGTATAAAACTTTCTTTTAAAAAAATTTACAATTTCATAACAGAATGAAAATAACAGCAGAGGTAACTCAATTTTTGAAATGTTATAGCATTTTCTCATTTTTATCTTTATTATCTATTTTTCATATTATTTTTAGGTACCTCCACAAATTGTGAATTTCACAATTATTTTTTTTTTTAACAAAATTAGAAAATTAGAAATTGAAATGTAAAAGTTGCTTTAATAGTTTAAGGAATGACTTGCAAAACAGGCTGTTGAATTTTAAAATCGTTTTGAAGAGACTTGAATCAGAATCAAAGTGCGGTTTCTGTCGTTTTCCATGTAAGAAGAATAATCCAAAACACTTGTTAACTTCTAAAATAAATACGACCCCTATGGAAACTTGTTATAACCCTATGGAACATCGTACTTAAATGAATATATTTATTTACACAAAAATTTTTTTTTTACTTATTTTAAAAATATAATTGGTGAAAAATTTTTATTAATTTTTTTATTTTTTGATAGGCACTGTAATCATCAAATCTTAACTAAAGAATAAAGGACAACAGTTATTTAAAAGATTTTTAAAATATTTTTAAAACTTTATGAATTATAATAATAATAATAATAATAAAAATGAAAATAATTCTTTTAAAATTTTATTAGTAATCGAAAAAATAGATTATTTATATTCCCCGATGAGTTCTGCGTTTAACTAATAAAAAAATAAATTGCAGAAAATTAAAATTTATTAAAATTTCATAGATTTACGTGGAGAGGGGGTAACAGAGTTAAAAAAAAAAGATTTTTTTTCATCAATATTTTAAAAAAATAATAATTTCAAAAATAATTTCATTCATTTATGAATGAGTACTGAAAGTTTCATTAAAATTCGACAATTATTTGATTTTTGCAAAAATTTACAAATTAATGTGTTTGTCACCGAAAAAGTGAGTTACGTAAAAACTACGTGATCGATTATAAATAATCGTAACATTTTCTGCAACGCTAACTCAAATCAAAACAAAATTTTCTGCCAAAATTTCGAAAATGTTAAAAGGAATTCAAAAATTTATAAAATAAATAAAAATTACTTTGATCTTTCCTCTTAATAATATTATAAACATTTTGATGGGAAAAGTTCGTTTTAATAAGTTTTAGAACTTTTTAATTCTTACTATGCTGTTTTTGTTTTGTTTTTTGTTTATTTGTTTTTTTGTTTTTTGTTTGTTTGTTTGTTTTTTTGTTTTTTTGTTTTTTTGGGGTTTTTTATATAATGGTGGTATATATATATATATATATATATATATATATATATATATATATATAATAACCAACGTCATGTGTATATATGTGTGCTTATATTTGTGCGTATTTATTTTGATTTTTTGTTTTCTATTTTCAATTTTTTATTTTTTAATTATTTTTCCTCTTATTTTCTTAATTCTTCCAATTTTTAATTTCTTTTACTTTTTTATTCTTTAGAAAATTATACGTTTAATAATTTTAAAATATTCGCACACCCGATTTCCAACTGATAACGACCTTAACTTAAAGAACGCTAATACCTAAAATAATAACTAAAATTGAAAAACGGTCAGTTCATAAATGCACCTGACGAATGCATAATGCATAAAAACCCGAGTCGTGCCTAAAACGAACGAAAATATGTATTTTTATTAATATATTTTTTTTTCATCTGTTATACGGCTTTGAGCATTGTTCTATTAACACCTGATAATATTTATATATTGATGTGTATCTGTGCACACACACACACACACACACACACACACACACACACACACATATATATATATATATATATATATATATATATAAGTTTCAGAAAGATATGCATTTTGAACTAGCTGTCACTTTTTGGAAGAGACAGTGGATTGCTATGTGATATCTGTCCTTCAGTAAGAAGGTGAATGTTGGACGCTTTCCTCATCGATACAGGAGGGTTTGTTTGAGGAAGCAAAAATGTGATTCTACAGAAGGATGCTGAGGATACGATGGACTGAGCACATGAACAAAGATAAGGTGTTGAAGAGGATGCAAGCGAGAAGAAAATTCATACTTAACATCAAGAAGAGACAGCTGAGGTTCCTGGGACACGTTATGAGGAAGGAGGGCTTGGAAAATTTAATACTCACAGGATGGATATAAGAAAAGAGAGACAAAGGAAAGCTAAGCGAGACATATTTGATGCGTCTGAGCAAATAAATGGCGGAGCGGGATTTGGGAGTGATAACAAGAGTGACAAGAGAGAGAAAGAGAGAGAGCCAAGTGAAAGTCCGTGATCGCCTACATCCTGAAGAGACACGGTGCATGACAAAGAAGAAGCGTTGTGGTGCAGTGGCTATCGGCTCGAAACGAGAATTCAGAGAGCTGAGTTCGAACTCCAGTTAAATTCTTTGAATTCACTTACTCGTAAATATCTTTGGGAAAGGTATTAATCCGTCATTCTTCCTCCAGCTGGGGATTAAATACCAAGACAAATTGGGTTCTATAGCCTTGGTTGGCAACCAGTCTACCGCGGACAGTAATGACAACCTACTGCTGGAAAATCTTTGGAGACATGATCGCCAAAGCGTATATTAGGTATGGTACTTAACTAACTGTTTTATTAAATATTACATTTTTAACATGAACCGATTAAAAAGAGTAAAGATAGATTTATGTAATGCCAAGAGTTATCTATAAATGTGCGTTGTAGAAATCCGCTTGGGATGAGTTAGAATTCCAGTTGAATTCATTGCATTCACTTACGCGCAAATACTCTTGGGAAAGGTATTAATCCGCCCTTCTCCCTCCAGCTGAGGATTAAATAACAGGACAGATTGAGTTCTATAGCCATAGTTGGCAATCAGTCTACCGCAGAAAGTAATGGCAAAATACTTCTGCAAGATCTTCTGCCCAGTCAGTCATGTCTCTTTCGAGACATGATCCCCCAAGCCTGTATCATGTATGACACTTAAGTAACGAACTTAATTAAGAATGTTGATTTTCTATCATCTCCTTTTCAATTTCTCGACTTTTCACTTTTCTATTAGTTACATTTTTTTGCTACCGATTCAAGATCGTTGCCATTTTGTCTATTATTAATTAAATTTCATTGTTTCTAACAGTTGTAACCCATTTTAAGTTTAGATAAATTCTTTACAATCGTGGTCATTATTGAGATTGTATTATCGCTTAAGATTATTTGATATGCATCACATAGGATATATTTCATTTTGTAATTCATTAATCTAATTATTTTATCATATGTTCATATATATATATGGGGAGGGGCAGAAAATCCTCTTTTAGTCATGTCAGATTAAATAAATTGCAAACATTGTGTTTGCTTATTTTTAATAAAATCCGTTCATATTCACTTTTGCGTATTATAATTGAAAGATGTAACAAATAACCTGTAATGTTGATTTTATTATTCATTTCTCGATGCTCCCAAGTACTTTCAATCTCCTTCCAAAATCATTTTCAAATGTGTGAGTTGTGGTAACAAAAAATAACCGCAAAATTATATTGATCAAAATTACTGTAAATGTTCTTCTTGCCATATATACAAAATATATAATGAACTACATACAAAAAGTTGAGATTGAGAGATTATAGCAAAATATAATTAGACTCCAAGAACAGCATCTAATTACTACAGAACCAGAACTCCGTGATCTACTTAAGGCAGAATTTATAAAAGCCAGACACGATAAAAAGATACATTTCTCTAAACTCATAAATACTTCACTGAAGATTGCTGCAAAATAATAACGCAACCATCCAGAAATAATTAAGAAAGTTGATTAACAAGTCTGGGGAGAATTTGGAAGCATGCATCTATTGACAAGGAATTGTTAGATGTCTGCCTCTGACTGTCTGTGACAGCATTCATCCCGACTGGGTTGAGCAGGCTTTTTCTTTAGATGAAGTTTCATGGAACATTTTTTTTTTTTTTTTCTACACAGATGTGGTGCGGAGATTTTTCTGCAGTAGGTTGCCAATTCATACTGTGATAGACTGGTTGCAAACCAAGGTTATAGAACACAGGCTACCCTTCTATTTAACCCATAGCTGGGGGAGAAGAGTTTAGTTCATACCTTAGCACGTAAGAGAATGAAATTCGAACTCGGTTCTCCGATTAGCTCCGTTCGAGCCTCTGTCCATTACTCTACCGTCCCTCCAATTGTTAGACGAATTGGATGCAGAAGCAATTATTGGCAGAGTCAAACAATTATCTCGTGAACACAAATGAATGCTTTTAAGATAGTGGACTGCATGCAGTACTCTATTGTGCTTTTGAACTATCTGTTATTTAATTTAATAACATTATCACTTGACCTTTACAAATTGCCACAGAATTTCAACATAGATAATGATAAAAGTGAGATATATTATATCAGTCGAGTACATGAAATGAAATTGTCTATTTATTCTTGATACAAAGATCTTTATGCTCATGTGATTATAATTCAATCGACCTTTTGATTACTGTTTATCATTAAGAAGTATCTTCTTTCATATTTTTTATGTGACATACATTCTACCACTAATTGTTGCTAAGTTGACCAGCGCTTCGCCTCCTCCACATGGTGGGGAACTGTATCGGGTGCTTAGGAGTCAACAAGAGAAACTAAGGTCGTATATTCAGTGCCGGTTGGTGATTTTCTAAGCGCTACTTAGATGTGGCAAAAGGCCGAGAGTATGTGGTGACCAGTGAGGATCGATGTATGTTCTAGCGAGACAAGCTTGTTAACCATTACACCAGGTTGAGGTGCCTAGCTCAGTATCCATTGATGGTGTAAAAAATCTACTAGCACATAAAAAATGTCCGGTGGTAGCGGACAATTTTAATTATCATAAAAATATTTCATTTGAGTTGCACGATAAATGATGTGCTAGTTTGGCAAATGACTGGCGTTGGTAAATCCAAGCCTTCTGTGAAACCGAAGGTATTTTAAACAATAGTTTGCAAGTTAACACACACACACGCACACACACGCACGCACACACACACGCACACATACACACACACAAACACAAACACACGCCCACACACACTCACTCACACGCACACACACTTAAACCCAAACACACGCCCACACACACTCACTCACACGCACACACACTTAAACACAAACACACGCCCACACACACTCACTCATACGCACACACACTTAAACCCAAACACACGCCCACACACACTTACTCACACGCACACACACACAAACACAAACACACGCCCACACACACTCACTCACACGCACACACACTTAAACCCAAACACACGCCCACACACACTCACTCACACGCACACACACACAAACACAAACACACGCCCACACACACTCACTCACACGCACACACACTTAAACCCAAACACACGCCCACACACACTCACTCACACGCACACACACTTAAACACAAACACACGCCCACACACACTCACTCATACGCACACACACACACACATATTTAGGTAATTTCAGTTATTCGCTGAAAAAAACAGCATAGTATGATATCAAAAGACTCCAATAAAAACGAAATTTTACCGTCAAAATCTTTATGTTCATTTTTAAAAGTAACGATCAAAATGTTTTTAATTGATTTTTGTTCGTTTGTTTGTTTGTTGTTTTTTTGTTTTTATTATTATTATTTTAGATCTTTTCTAACACGTTTAAACTTTTGGTTAAAAGTCAGATTTTTACCAGAGTTTACTATGATAAATGTAATATTACAAACTCATTTTTTACGGTGAAAAATACATTAATTTAGAAATTCTTGCAAAATTCAAATAATTTTCGTTTTATGTAATATTTTAGGATACAAATCCTATATCATCCATCAACTAAAAAAAACACACAAAGTAAAATTGTACATCCGCAAAATCGATTCAAACGACTACATTTCGGAAAAACCCAACTAAGGCAAATTTCACAAAATTCTGGATCCTAATTGGATAGCAAATCGAAAATTCATATATGACGTCAGTCAAACTTTTTTTTTTTCACACCTAAGTGAAAATGCTTGCTGGAGCCGGCAATATGATAAACTTCCCAAGTTTGCTGACCGGTCAAAGTCAGTCAGAATGGAAACATCTCGCCACCATGTAAGGAAGAAACTTCAAGCTGACTCAGCTTTGCTGCCAATTTTTCGAACCTGTTAGAAAGGATTTTAAAAAATTAAAATAATTTAAAAATACTTTGATCTTTCCTCTTAATAATAACATAAACATTTTGATGGAAAAGTTCTTTTTTATTAAGTTTGGGGCCTTTTTTTTTTTCATACTCTACAGTTTTTCAGTGATTTAGTGGAGGTACCTAATCTAATTAGATAAGCTTTTAACTGTTTTCTAAAAATTAATATTAAGGACATTATAGTCTGAAGAAAAACAATTTTTCGATGAATAATGAATTTTTACAAGCATTGTTTTCATTTCTTCATTTTTTGATTATAATCATTTATAGATTATATATATATAGCTACCAATCTAGTAACGCACTTAAATTCATGCAGTCAAGACACCAAGGAGGAAAGCTTATTAAAACAACTGTCATGAAAATATTTTTAGAAAAGACAGAGGGAAATCATGTCACGTCGGTGAGAAAGGGACTGAAGTCGAGATGCCAGGTCAAGATCGATTACATTGCAGATGCTTCTTTGGATTTTGTCAAGAACCTAGAGGTGAATATCAGGAGCGCCAGGCCAGATAAGCCCCTTATTAAACTGGAAAGGTTGTAGCAAACACATGAAAAACTAATGGCAAAAAGCATGGAATCACAGTGTTAATTTGATGTTCATTTATATTCCAAACAAAACATTTTTTAATTATAGAACAACTAGCAGCATAGCCCGGCGTTGCTCGGGTGTAATGAAAGCTTTAAAACTAATCCATGGTCCTGGAGCTCAGACTCTTTGGACGTTGGCAATAGTTGTTTCCAGTTAAAGCGAAACCGTAGACTGAAAGAAAAAATGAATGGATGTAAGTCAAATTTTGATTTCCTGGTATCGATATCAAATAAGTTTTTTTCGTCGTAAACTGAATTTTGAAGGCTAAATAAGTCCTCTGGGTAAATGGTATCATGGCTGAGACTAAGAACTACAATTATACCTACTTAGAGCCAAACCCGAGGCAAAAAATAAAATAAAAGGGCTGAAACAAATACAGACATACAGGCAGATAAACAGACATACACACAAACATCTTGGCTTTTATATATATATATATATATATATATATATATATATATATATATATATATATATTATCGATTTTCTGCACTATTGTAAGAACTGTTACCTTGAAACTTCTGAATATCGTTTCTGATGTCTTTGTCTATGAGTGTATCAAATTTGATTAAAATCGGATCGCTCCTTCTATAACCCGATTTTTTCGATTATCGGTTTTCGATATTTATCGGGGGTACCTCAACACAACACCTAGCTAAGAACACTCGCAGACACTTACAGTACGACTGTGTAAATTTTCAAGAAAATCGGTTCAGCCGTTTCGGAGTCTATAGGTAACGGACACACACACACACACACAAAGTTCCATTTATAAATATGTTTAGATTTGATTACATTAAATAATAATTCAAACATATTCAATGGAATTATTTTATTCAATGGCATTTTATCTCAAGATAAAGAATAAGAAATCATGAATAACCGAATGCAATTTGCATTTCTAAAACAGAATAAATTCGTCGTTAATTTTTTTTTTTTTTTTTTTTCATATATGTGCGTGGGTGGTGCAGTAGATATCAGCTCGGAAGGAGGAATCGAAAAGCCAACTTTGATCTCCAGTTGAATTCGTTGCATTCGCTTACGCGCTTGGGAAAGGCAGTAATCCATCTCTTCTCCTTCCATCTATGGGTTAAATAGCAGAACAGATTGGGTTCTGGAGCCTTGGTTGGCAACTAATCTACCGCAAAAGGTAATGGCAACCTACTGCGGGATAATCTTCTGCCAGTCATGTCTCTTTTGAGATATGATCGCCCGAGTGTATATCACGTATGGCACTTAACTGACTGACTGAATATAATAGTTGAAAACATGATTGATGCTTCTAATGGGCATAAAGTGTGGGATCAGTTTTATATTGCTATGAAGTAATAAACTGATCCCCCACTAATTACTACTTAATAATATAATACATCTCTTCTCCCTCTAGCTGTGAGTCAAATAACAGGGTACATTGGGTTCTATAGCCTTGGTCGGGAACCAGTCTACCGCTGAAAGTAATGGTAACCTACTGCGGGATAATCTTCTGTCCAGTCAGTCATGTCTCTTTTGAGACATGATCGCCCGAGCGTATATCACGTATAGCACTTAACTGACTGATTAATGATCTCCTGGATTTGGTATGTAAAATGGCTACAAGCAGAAAACTACTTTCCTAATTATGACCAATGATCGAATGGAATCTCTTTTAATTGCACCAATCAATATCTTATACTCGAAATTAAATATTTATTTATTATCTTTGAACATTTGGACGTTTGTTTCTTAAAATCCCAACTATTTTAATTCCTATGGCTATCGACTTGCAAAACATGTAAATCAGCTAAGGACTGAAATCGGCACTTAAAGGTGGGCGAGACGAACATTGCAAATCTCCACGGAGTTCAAAGTATGTGTGTCTTTCGTTGTTTCACAAACAAAACCTGGCCTACTTGTTGATCACCGAAAATTAGTAGCAAACAATTTTTTACCCTCAAACAAATATTACCCAAAAGGTCAAAGTCAAAAAGTTAAGCAGTGGTTGAAAAAAGAAAGAGTTGTTGAAAGAGAAAAAGAAAGAAAAAGAAAGAATGAGGAACAAAAATGGAATTTAAGACACAAATTATTTGCCGCGACTTGTTTAGTTTTTAAACTCACTCACCTCCACTCTCTCTTTCTCTATCTATCTATCTATCTATCTATCTATCTATCTATCTATCTATCTCGCTCTCTCTTTATCTATCTACCTCTCTGTCTCCCTCTCTCTTTCACTCAGACACACACACGTACGCTCTCTCTTTTTCTATATCGACTTTTCTGTCTTCCTCACTCTCTCTTTCACACACACACACACACTCTCTCTTTCTCTCTCTCTCTCTCTCTCTCTATATATATATATATATATACATCTCTCGCTCTCTCTTTATCTATCTACCTCTCTGTCGCCCTCTCTCTCGCACTCACAGACACTCTTTCTCTCTCTCTCTCTCTCTCTCTCTCTCTCTTCTTCTTCTTCTTCTTCTTCTTCTTCTCTCTATCAATCTATCTATAGTGCCAAATATGCGTTGTGGTACTGTGGATATCAGCTCGGAACGAGAAATCGGGGAGCCGAGGTCGAATTCCAGTTGAATTTCTTGCATTCACTTACGCACAAATACCTGTGAGAAAGGTATGAATCCGTCTCTTCCCTCTAGTTATGGGTTAAATAACAGTACAGTTTGGGTTCTATAGTCTTGGCTGGTAACCAGTCTACCGGAGAAAGTAATGGCAATCTACTTCGGGATAATCTTCTGCCCAGTCAGTCATGTCTCTTTCAAGACATGATCGCCCAAGCGTGTATCACATATGGCACTTAACTGACTGACTGATCTAGTGTGCCACGCAGAAGTTTACTACACACTAAAAAAGTCTCTTTAGGTATTTTGAATAAAAATTAATGAAACTTTTACTGCTAATAATAAACCTTTAGTCAAACAATCAAATTTTAAAAAGTAACCAGTAAAAATATCACACAAAGCAAAACCAGTATTTAATAACGCAAAAATTTACATTACATTTCTTAAATCACATAAAAATTTCGTAGTGTAAGCGTTATTGCTAATTACAGCAGGTAGGCGTTTAGAGTCGCCCCCTAATAATTACTTACATGTTTCTTGATTAATATTTTTCCATCCTTCACGATAAAATTCCTTTCGTTCATGCAGGTTTTGTGAATTCTTTCTTTGAATTCTTAGTTTCAGCACTCTCCATAAATTTTCATTCATACTGAGCTCTAGAAATTGACTTGGCCATTTTAGAATACCCAAGAAGATTATGGACATAGAGAAGTCCAGGATAAGAAACTAAGAACCAAATTGACTACATTACTATCAACAAGAGATTCAGAAATGCAGTCCTTCACTGCAAAGCCTACCCAAGTGCAGACTGCGGAAGCAATCACCTGTCAGTCGTATGCAAACTAAGGATAGAAACAAGGAGATTAAAGAAAGCTAGCACAGCCCTTATACTGCAGTACTATAGACTCATGAAAGACCTGAACCTGCAGGAAATGTATACAGAGAGCGTGAAAACGATATACGAAAGACAAATTGGAAATGGAAGCTCAAAATGGGACGCACTAAGAGTGACTCTAGTGACATCGCTGAAGGACATCATTCCAAAGAAAATGCACTCCGGAAGAAAAACGAGTGGATTTCCGAAGAGATTCTTGACCTGATGCAAATGAGACAGAAAACGATGCCAAGATATGGAACGGAATACAAGAGACTACACAAGGAACTACAGAGAAAATGTAGACAGGCTAAAGAAAGATGGCTCAACAACAAATGCGCAAAAGTAGAGAGACTGAGCACAACAAATAATGGAGACATGCATAAAAAAATAAAGGAACTAACAGGGTAAAAGACCTGATCTATAAAAGCAAAGGATGACTCACTAATATTAGAAAAAGAAAAATATTTCAGAGATGGGAAGAGTACATCGGAGATCTCTTCCACGACAAGAAAGAGCAACCAGCAATGCACAAAATTATGGATGGATGAGAAATATTAAAAACCGAAGTGGAATCGGCAATGGCGATATTGAAGAGAAATAAACAGCGAAACCAGAAGACTTTGGCGTAGACAGACTAACATAAATAATAAACAAAATCTACAACAGCGGTGATATACCGGAAAACCTAAGCAGGTCAATCTTCATATCATTACCTAAGAAGCCAGGTGCAAAGGAATGTGAACTCCACCAAACAATCAGCTTAATGAGCCACATAACAAAACTCATCATCCGGATTCTGATGAACAGAGCGCAGCAGAATCGGCCCAGATGCGATATTCATGCTCAGAATGCTATCTGAACTAGCAATACAAATGCAAAAGGACCTTTATCTGTGCTTTATAGACTACGCAAAGGCATTCGACAAAGTACGACACAAGGACTTGATAGAGATGCTCGACAACGTCGATATTTTCAGAAAATACTTTTGGATAATTAAGAATCTATAATGGCAGTAAAATGCTTGTGTAGAAATAGGAAGTGAACTCAACAGGTATGCAAAAATAGAAAGGGGTGTAACACAAGGATGTGTTTTCTCACCGGAACCTTTAAACCTGTACAGCAAAGCAATTATGAGAGAAATAAAAGCTTGGCCAGGAATCGTCATTGGCGGTCACAATCTCAGCAATATCCGATACGCGGATGACACGGTGCTAGTAGCAGACACGGAAAGAAAAATACAGAACCTTCTACAGAAGTTAGCAAAAGAAAGTGAAAAGAAAAAACTGAGCATAAACTTAAAGAAAACTGAATGCATGGTCATCAGCAAAAAGTGGAGCCCAATATGCCAAGTACAAGTCAGAGAAATTAAAATAAAACAAATAAAAAATTCAAATACATGGGAAGTATTTTGACAGAGGATGAAAAGTGCGACATGAAGATCCAAAGACGCATTTCAGAAGCTAACCAGAGCACTGAAAGACAGTAAAATCTCATTAGAAATAAAGAAAAGAGTGCTAGATTGCTATGTGATAATTGTCCTTTTGTATGAAAGTGAATGCTGGACAATCTCATCAAAAATGAAGGAGAGGCTTCAGCAGACATGTGATTTTACAGAAGGATGCTGAGGATTCCATGGACGGAGCACGTGTGCAACGATGAGGTGTTGGAAAGGATGCAAACGATAAGAAAACTCATACTAAATACCAGGAAGAGACAAATAAGATTCCTGGGACTCGTAATGAGGAAGGAAGACCTGGAGAACTTAATACTCACAGGTCGGATAGAGGGAAGAAGAGACAGGAGAAAGCAGACGTACTTGTTAGGTCTGAGCAAATGGATGGTGGAGAGGGGCTTAGAGATACCAAGAGAAAAATTACTGAGAGCGACAAGAGACAGAGCCAAGTGGAAGTCCATGATCGCCCATGTCCTGAAAAGACAAGCCACATGAAGATCCTATTTGAACTTAACTATGATTTGCTTTATGTTTAGGATCGTTGTCTTGTTGAAAGACCCAACTTGGTTTCAAGCCGAGTAAATGGGAACTCTGACGTAAACTTTTCACCAAAATATCGCTATAATATGCTCCATTCATCCTCCCTTCTATTGTTTCAATGTTCCCTATACGTTGGGCACTAAAGCAACCCCAGTTCATGCTTGATTCGCCCCCAAATTTTAATGTTGGAATAGTATTTCTCAGCAAATATTCAGTACCCTTCTGTCATCAGTTTTGCGAAAGCATTTCTGACAAAAGTTCAATTTTCGTTTCGTCTGACCAAAGTACTTTTTCCCAAAATGCTTCAATTTTGATACAACGCTCGTTTGCAAAATCCAGTCTAGCAAGAATGTGTTTTGCTTAAGAAGTTTTTTTCCGTGGAATCCTGGAAAATATGTCATATCGACGAAGTGAACGACTAATTGTATCAGTAGTCACTTTTACTCCAGTTACTCTTTTTTTTTAAATCATCTCACCCCAAGCAAGGCATTCTACTTCCACTGTTGCGCAGGGGGTTACATAGGAGAAAGTGATGAGAAAGAGAGGTTAGTTATGGGAGATGTCAGGAGGAGGGTAATAGACGGATGAGAATTCCAAGGATGGGGGTGGAGTAGATGAAAAAAGAACTTGAGAGAAAGGATGCGAGTTAGTGAAATAGGAGATGTCTATTGACCTTACATTTAAATTCCTAGAGATTATAGCTGTCGAGGAAGCAAGTATATGGAAGGGAATTCCACAGGCGGAAGGTGCGATAAAAGAAGCTGTTAGAGTAGAAATTGCGGTTACATTTTATCGGTTTCATTGTAAAAGGGTGAGACCTAGTTGTTAATCTAGTAGCTCGTGTAAATTCATACCTAGGAGGTACCAGTGATCTAAATTCATTGGAGCAGAAGCCGTGAAAGTATTTATAGAAGTGGCGCAGGTAAGCTGGTGAGATAGCGACTGCAGCCGAGCTGCCAAGTCGATATCTATCACATTACAGATTCTACGTTGGATTCTGTCAAGAACCCTGAGGTGAATAGTAGGGGCACCCGACCAGCTGTGGCAGCAGTATTCAATACACGGGCGAATGGTGGATTTATATGGGCAGGATGGACTCAAACAGGAAAAACTTCCTGGCCCTGCACAGTGAACCGACCTTCTTAGCAGCGGATTTAACAATGGATTTTATGTAGTCATTCCGCTTGAGGTCCGCTGAGAGTGTGAGACCAAGGAAGCGTAATGTTTTACTCTCAGGGAGGCAAGCCTGTTCCATGCTAATGTGGGGTAGGGGCGATTTTCTATGATGGTTAATAGAGAGCAGCTTAGTTTTGAAAGCATTAAACTTTACGAGCACTTCTAGTCTTCTCTGAAGTTCTTGAAGCGTAATTTGGGGCTCGTTGCCAATAATCCTGCCGTACGTTCGGTTTCCTTTCTAGAAGAACCAGAGCTATTTTGGGGACGAATCGAATGACACGCCTTCCAGTGACAAACTATCGTACCAACTGAATTCAATGGCACATTTAATTGACTAGATATTTTTCTATAACCAAATCTATTTGTATGAAGGTCAACAATACGTTCAGGGAGGTCTTGATCAATTATTTTGCTTTTCTTCGTTTAGTCAATGTTTAAATGATGTTTGACAGAGAAAGAATGATGCAATACAATCTTTCATGAAAGAAATTAATCTGAAACGTTCTAAAAAACGAACCCATCCTAATTTGGAACATTCTAATAAAATTTTGAACACTTTTATCACAAAAAAGCTGATATAAATTTTTTAAAAAATGTGTTGAACTCTTTTGCGTTACTAAATATCGACTTTTCTTTGTGAAATACTTTTTTGAAGTTTTTTTTAAAAAATCTAATTGTTTGACTGAAAAGCTAAATATATGTTCTACGAGTAGTAATGCATACAGCATGTCCGATCAACTACGCATATTATCTATCTCACACACAAAGAAAATCATTCACTTTCTCTTACACGCAAAAACTTATAAATGCACACACACACACACACACACACACACACACACACACACCTTTCACTCATTGAAGTCAAGAAAAAATAGTCAATAGGCATATTGTAAGGTGTTGTAAGACGAAAACGAATTCTCAAAAAGGTTTGCCTTTTTCTTCAATGACATCTCCTCCATTTGAATCTCATGAAATGACAAATACTGTACGGTAACAATGTGATCTCATACGCTTAAATATTTTACCATGACAAAAGGCATTTAACGACACAAGGTGGCCTTAAACATTTAACTATTTTACGATGGCAAAAGGCATTTAACAACAGAAAATAGTCTGATACGCTTTACTATATTACGATCTTAAAAGGCATTTCATAACACCAATGTGTTCTTTTGCGTCGAACTATTTTAAGATGTCAAAAGGCATTTAGCAACCTAATGTGGTCTTATACGCTTAACCTTTTTTGCGATGTCCAAAGGCATTTAATGACACAAGGTGGTCTTATACGCTTAACTATTTCACGATGTCAAAAGGCATTTAACAACATAATGTGTTCTTTTTTTTTTTTTTTTTTTTTTTTTTTTTTATAAGCGTTTCACCCCGAGCAAGGCATGTCACTGCCACTACTGTGCAGGAGGCTACGTAGAGTGGAGAAAGGCTGATTAAATATAGGAAATAACAGAGGGTGGGTGATAGGCGGGTGAGGATACCGAGAATGAGGGTTGGGTAGATGAGAGTGTTGTGAGAATAGTTGGGAGTTAGTGTGATAGGAGGTGTCTATTGACCCTACATTTAAACACCTGGAGATTGTAACTGTCGGGAAAGCAGAGTTGTGGAAGGGAGTTCCACAGGCGGGAAGCGCGAGAAAAGAAGCTGTTGGAGTAGAATTTACGGTTACATCTTATTTGTTTAACTGTAAAAGGGTGGGACCTAGTTGCTAATCTAGTATCTCGTGTAAATTCGTGCTTAGGCGGCACCAGTGATCTAAGCTCATCGGAGCAGAAGCCATGAAAGTACTTGTAGAAGAGGCACAGGGAAGCTACATCACGCCGGTGTGAGAGCGGCTGCAGCCGATCTGCCAAGTCAGTATCAACCACGTTACAGATCCTCCTTTCTATTTTGTCAAGAAGCCCAAGGAGAGCAGCAGGGGCACCCGACCAGATATGGCAGCAATATTCAATACACGGGCGGATGGTAGATTTGTATATGTGCAGAATAGTTTCGGGTGGGAAAAATTTCCGGGCCCTGCACAGGGAGCCCACTTTCATAGCAGCAGATTTGGCAATGGATTCAATATAGTCATTCCATTTGAGGTCCGGCGAGAGTGTAAGGCCAAGGAGGCGTAGTATTTTACTCTCTGGGAGGCTAGCTTGTCCCATGCTAATGGGAGGTAGATTCGATTGTCTATGGTGGTTAGTTGATAACAGCTTTGTTTTAACGGCTAACGATTTTTACGATGCCAAAAGGCATTTAACGACAATAGGTAGTCTTTTACGCTAATTATTTTACGATGTCAAACATCATTTCATGACCCAAGATGTTCTTACACGTTTAACTATTTAATGATGGCAAATGTCATTTAACGACACAGTCTTATAAGCTTAACTATTTTACTATATTAAATGGCATTTAATGACAAAGGTGGTCTTATAGGCTTAAGGATTTTCATTGTGACAAAAGTCATTTAACGACACAAGGTAATCTTATATGCTTAACGATTTTTACTGACAAATATCATTTAATGACAGGCGGTGGTGTAGTAGCTTAACTTTTAAAAGATATTTATCAACACCAGGTGGCCTTATATGCTTAATTATTTTCTAATATCAAAAAGGATTTAAGAACACAAGGTGGTCTTATACGTTTAACTATTTTACGATGTCAAAAGTCTTTTAACGACACAAAGTGGTCTTATACGCTTAACTATTTTGCGATGTTAAATGACATTTAACAACACAAGGTTGTCTTATAGGCTTAACTGTTTCTGGATGTCAAAAGGCTTTAAACGTCACAAAATGGTCTTATACATCTAACTATTTTACGAATTACAAAAGACATTTAGCGACACAAGGTAGTCTTATACGCTTAACTATTTAACGATGTCAAAAGGCATTTGATGCAGTCTAATAGGCTTGAGAATTTTTACTGTGACAAATGTCATTCAACGACACAAGTTGGGGTAGAAGCTTAACTGTTTGGTGATGTCGAATAACATTTATCGGCACCATGTTTCCTTATATACTTAATTATTTTGCAATATCAAAAAGCATTTAAAAGGTGGTCTTATACGCTCAACAATTTTACGATGTCAAAAGTCATCTAACAACACAAGTTGTTCTTATACGCTTAACTATTTTTGATGTCAAAAGGTATTTAACAACACAATGTGGTCTTACACGTCTAAATATTTTGCGATGTCAAAAACCCTTTAACGACAGAAGGTGGTCTTATACGATCAATTTTTTTACGATGTCAAAAGGCATTTAATGACACAAAGTGGTCTTATCAGCTTAACTATTTTATTATGTTAAATAGCATTAACGACACAAGGTCATCTTAAAGGATTAACGATTTTTACTGTAACAAATGTCCTTTAATGACGGAAGGTAATATTGTGTGTTTAACTGTTTTACGACTTCAAAAGTCATTTATTGACACAAAGTGGCCTATATACTTAAAGTTTGTTTTTTTTTTGTCTTATATGATTAACTATTTTCTGATGTCGAAAGCCATTTAACAACACAAGTTGGTTTTATACGCTTAAATATTTTTTATGTTAGAAACAGGGTAACAGGGTAGTCTTATAGGCTTAACTATTTTAAAATGTGAAAAGTCGTTTACCTACACAAGGTAGTCTTATGCGCTTAATGATTTTACTATGTGAAAAAGCATTTAGCGACACAAGGTGGTCTTATATGCTTAACTATATTACGATATCAAAAGACATTTGAAGACACAACGTCGTCTTATACGCTTAATTTTTACCAACACAAAATCATTTAACAAGACAAGGTGGTCTTGAGTGATCTTATATACCGAACTATTTTTCAATGTCAAAAGCCATTTAGCGACACAAGGTGGTGTTACGCGCTTAACTATTTTAAGATGTCAAAAGGCATTTAACAACACAAAGTTTTCTTATGATTGTTACTGAGACAAAAATGTAACGGAACAAATGGTTTTGTACGCTTAACTGCTTTACGATGGTAAAAGGCATATACCAACCCAAGATGGTTTTATAACCTTAACGATTTTACAAAGTCAAAAGGCATTAAACGACAGTAGTTGTTCTTATACGTTTAACTATGTTACGATGTCAAAAGTCATTTAATACATAAGTTGGTCTTATACACTTAACAATTTTTGATGTCAAATGTCATTTAACGACACAAGATGGTTTTATATGTTTAACTATTTTACGCTGTCAAATGGCATTTAACAACACCAGATTGTCTTATACACTTAACTATTTTGTGATGACAAAAGTCATTTAACAACACAAGTTGACCTTAAATGCTTACTTATTTTTTTATATCAAAGGCCATTAAACGACAGATGGTGGTCTTATCCGTTTAAAAAATTTTTGATGTCAAAAGTCATTTTAACAACTCAAGGTGATTATAAACGCATAACTAATTATGATGTCAAAAGTCATTTAACGACATAATTGGGTCTTATACGTTTAACTATTTCTTTTTTTTTTTTGTGGTTCCAAAATGGAGGATCGATTTACTATAACGTTCTATGAGAAACTGCGTCCCCTTCCCCTCAAAATTGTTTAAATATTTAAATTTTTCAAAGTTTTTTTTTTTTTTTTTTTTTGAGAATCGAAAACTTTATGTTATAATCGATACGACTGCGTTGGAAAAAAGTAAAAAGAAAATGAAAAACAACAAATTTAAAGGAGGTGGTAGTCTCCTTCAGGTTCGCCGAATCAAGTAGTAGCTATATGATACTTTTGGCGAAGTTTAAATAATCACCAGACGAAATTTGTCTTTTCATAGCTGGAATTTGTTTTTGTTTTTTTGTTTTTGTTTTTTGTTTTTGTTTTTTTGTTTGTTTTTTTTTTGTTTGTTTGTTTGTTTTCTGACTAGATAGATAAGTAAGGTTGACAGATTAATAAACATTGTTTTATAATCGTTTCACTCCAAGCATGGTAGTACTGCCACTGGTGCACAGGGGGCTACATAAGAGGAGAGCGAAGAAAAAGAACAGGTTGCAGACGGTATTGGAGAATAATGGAAATACTAAGTAAAGAGTGTTACGTAAGAGTAAAGCGAAAAAAGAGAAAAGAACAAGATACAGTGAGTGTCGAGGAAATGATAAGAGAGGAGTGGGAGTTAGGAGGTGGCAACTGACATTGCATTTAAACTCTTAGAAATTATAGCTGTCAGGGAAACAAATATACAGAAGGGAGTTCCACAGACGGGAAATGCGAGAAAAGAAGCTGAAGGAGTAGAATTAACGACAATTGACAGTTTTGACCGGGAAAAGGTGGGACCCAAGTGACAGTCTAGTAGCTCGATTAAATTCGTTTAGATGAGGCACCAAAAAGCTAAGCTCGGAAGAGCGAAAGCCGTGAAAGTATTTATAGAAGAAACAGAGGGAAGCCACATCCCGTCAGTAGGAAAATGACTGAAGTCGAACTGCCAAAACGATATCGATTACATTGCAGATCCTCCTTTGGATTTTGTCGAGAATCTCGAGATGAATAGCAGGATCCCCCGACAAGGTATGGCAACAGGATTCAATGCACAAACAAATGGTAGATTTGTATATGTGCAAGAAGGATTCAGACGAGAAAAACTTCCTGGTCCGACACAGGGATCCTACTTTCCTAGCAGTAGCTTTAGCTATTGATCCAATGTAGTTGTTCCACTTGAGGTCGACTGAGACAGTGAGGCCGATGAGGCGAAATGTATTGCTTTCAGAAAGACTAGCGTGATCCATGGTAGGAGAGATTGTCTATGGTTGTCAAAGAATAGCAGCTTCGTTTTGGAAGCATTAGCATTTACAGGCCATTTCTTACGCCAGTCCACCACAGTTTAGAGATCCTTTTCAAGATCAGCAGCGAAATTTGCTTTGTCAGCCTCGACAGATTTCCTATTAATCCGGGAGTAAATAATTGTGTCGTCAGCGTAGATGCCTAATTTGGATATAATAAATAAACAGTAAAGTAGAATTGTTAATCAGGTATGTGAATGAACTCAACATGAATTTATCGATAAATATGAACGTAATCAGACAGTAGATGCGAACCCTGTTTGCGGGTAAAACATGATCATATCATAGTTGGCCGTAGGAGAGACCATTTAAATCATGAGGGGAAAACCGAAAGTCGATCCGGATGGGATTCAGGCTGGCCAAACAATCGTACCTAATAAGAAAATTGCAAAACTAAAAATATAACCTGAATGATTCACGATAGTTATTTCTTTCTTTGAAGACCTAATATAATGAGCTTCGATTTGGGATTCAAGCAGTTGTTAGCCGCATACCAATGAAAAGCTTGTCTTTTTAGATTTATTAATTTTAACCCAGTCTTACACAACCACTGCACCAATTTCCTTACCCACTCCAGTCACCTTCTTGACAAAAGAAGCTAGTGAGAATTCTTTCGGTGAATCTGAACCTACTGAGGGATAATCTTCTGCCCAGTCAGTCATGTCTCTTTCGGGACATGATCGCCCAAGCATGTATTACATATGGCTCTTAACTGACTGACTGTAGTGTACAATAGGCTTTGCAACCTGAAATATTCATTTTATTCATACTTTCTTTTTCATATTAATATACATTAAGAAATCCAGATGAAGAATATATTTCTTTTTTTAATTAAATTTAATAGAAGCTAATAGAAGTGGGTCCGGTATGCTTTGTAAATTCATTGTTTGATTCCCACATGGAAGCCAAAACAAAACATGTTCAACACGTGATTTCTTGATATTTTCAAAATAAAATTTTTGAACTTCATAATCTGGAGAGCTTTTTCACATATTACTATCGATTAAGTGATTCAGATTACGATACTATCATTTTTTTATTATTATTTTTATTAATATTTTCAAATTATATTTTATATTTTTTTATTATTATTAGTAGTATTTATATTTTTATTATTTAATATTATTACTATTATGTTTAATTTTCTATGATATTATTACTACGTTTATAATAATATAATAATACTACTATTATTTGTATTATAGTTTGTATTAAAAAGAAAAAAATGCAGTTTATTTTTCTAGCATAGATACAAGCCATTATCTTTAAAATTTAAATGTTAAATTCCAGTGTCATGTTTTGCAAGGAAAACAGACGAATAGCAATTCTGGAAAATACTCTCGCTTTCATTAATACATATTAATTATGTATCTTGACCACAGACGCTGCGTGTCGATCTTGTACGTTAATTTTAACCTCCTTCCTCCTTATACTTTTCGTTCACCTTTTCTGTCTCTTTTTACTTCGAAAATTTTTCTATTTTTCTTTTCCTTTTTTGTTTTTTGCATAAGCGAAGAGAATGTTTTGTAGATCGCCGTTACAAATATATATTCTCGTTATGGGCGCGTGAGTGTCTGTATGTGACGATTTTCTGGGTGATTTTAAACATTAGCTGTTGTATGATTTGCTTCTGAAAAGCAGCGGCTTAGCTGCGAAATATTTATTACCCATGGATTTGTAGAATATCCCAAAAAATTTTAAAATTATATTTACTCAGTTAAATTTAATAAAAAAAATTAACACTGAGTTCTAGTTGAGTTTGTCTCTGTTGAAATTTACCTTACAAAAATACCAAATATTCTACGTTACACACACACACACACACACACACACACACACATATATATATATATATACATATATATATATATATATCAGTTAAGTGCCATACGTGATACACGCTTGGGCGATCATGTCTCGAAAGAGACATGACTGACTGGGCAGAAGATTGCCATTACTTTCTGCGGTAGACTATATACCGACCAAGGCTATAGAACCCAATCTGTCCTGTTATTTAACCCATAACTGGAAGGAATAGACGGATTAATACCTTTCCCAAGGGTATTTGCGCGTAAGTGAATGCAATGAATTCAGTTGGAATTCGAACTCGGCTCCCCGATTTCTCGTTCAGAGCCGATATCCAATGCACCACAAATATATATAGGAAAAACTACTAAAAAGTTGTAAGTTTAAAAATGTATTTTTTGACAGTATTTATTTATTTCGATTATATATATATATATATATATATATAATAGAAATCAATTATATTATAAATTATTATAAATAGATTATTATATATAATAATAGAAATAAATACTGTCAAAAAAATACATTTTTAAACTTACAACTTTTTAGTAGTTTTTCCTATACATATTAAGACAGTATACGTGGATCATCATTATGCTATATATATATATATATATATATGCGTGGGTTGTTGAAAGTTTCATGACCCAACCCAGAAACCCTTCTTCCAAAATGTTATGTTTGGTCATTTCGTCAGAGTTGTGGAAGTGAGCGTCTACCCTTTCACCACCCCAGCGTCTACCTATTACACAGTGGCCAGTGAAGTAATCAAAAAATCACTTGATAATATTTATGTGTTGGGTGGAAATTGTGTACACATTACACATCGAAATGAGATAAATACTGGCTAACTCGTCCATTATTTTTTAAAAAACAATTTCATCGCATCTTCAAAAACTATGTTAACAACAACAGAAAAATACCTTTCAAACATTTCTTTCGGTTAATACAAAACAAACAACCCTTTTTATATTTCAAGCCTTGCGAAAATGTGAAGATAAAAATTACTAAGAATGAGATTTTAAACATTATTTGCTAATAACAAACGTAAGTATTTTGGCTTCAAAACAAAAGAAAATTACAGTATTTACATTATTCGGACTATTGTCCTCATCTTTGTCGCTATTTGTACGACGTTTCAGCCGTTGTACGCTTCGGCCTTCTACAGGTGCTAGGAATTTCGAACCGAACCCTTTACTACAATCACTGGGGTATATCATTCTCATTCCTTGCGTAGGACACATGGCCCAGTGGATATAGACGTTGTTTAGTTCCTTTGACTTGACCCAAAGAGTTGTGAGTTTAATACCAGGCTACAACAGTGGTGAACAAGCAACTTGCAGGGTTAGAGGGAGATAACTCATGACTTCCAATCGTGGCATTACTACTACGCAAGAAATGAGAATGATATACCCCAGTGATTGTAATAAATGCTTCGGTTCGAAATTTCTAGCACTTGAAGGAGGCCGGAGCGTGCAACAGCCGAAACGTCGTACAAATGGCAACAAAGATGAGGACAATAGTCCGAATAATATAAATACTGTAAATACTACCCCATCTCAGAAATATAAACAAATAGGATGATTTATTATTAAACGTCGTACAAATGGCAACAAAGATGAGGACAATAGTCCGAATAATATAAATACTGTAAATACTACCGCATCTCAGAAATACAGACAAATAGAATGATCTATTATTAAACGTCGTACAAATGGCAGCAAAGATGAGGACAATAGTCCGAATAATATAAATACTGTAAATACTACCTCATCTCAGAAATACAGACAAATAGAATGATCTATTATTAAACGTCGTACAAATGGCAACAAAGATGAGGACAATAGTCCGAATAATATAAATACTGTAAATACTACCGCATCTCAGAAATACAGACAAATAGAATGATCTATTATTAAACGTCGTACAAATGGCAACAAAGATGAGGACAATAGTCCGAATAGTTTAAATACTGTAAATACTACCTCATCTCAGAAATATAGACAAATACTAAAAGAAAATTACTTAACTCGTTCAACAGAAAGCGTCAAGCCTCAAACAAAAGCATTTACCATAAAACTTGTAAAGGTTAAATGTGCCTAAAATTACCATATTTTATTCTAAATTCTCAGAGCCTAACAAAATAAAAATGTCTGCGATGAGAATTTGTTGTCGTTATTTTAATTTGCAGCCATTATTCCCATGTCTACTCATCGCATTTAAACTCATTATCATTATTTTTATATTTTAACAACGCACATCTTTAAGAGTCAGTCAATCAGATTTCATCAGAAGATCAATTTGATTAACTTCATGTCGGAAAAGAAAAACGTAAATGAATAATATTTTTTTTATTTCTAGTTAACTGCTGCTTTACAGTCAGCACTTTGTAAACGGGCGCTAATGACGAAATAAATGAAATTCGCTTTTACTGAAAGAATTGATTTTCTCGTGACGGGATATTTACTGAATATATTCTTGATGTGCACCGTAGATTTTTCCGTCTTTCCTTGAAAGAAATAAAGTAAATCTGATTTAGTGCGGTCAATGATTTTAATTCGATTTTGACGAATCTTATACGGTTCAGTTTCTTTTTTAACTTGAACACACAGAAGTTACTTAAATTGTATGTTAATGAGATGCTTTAGCATGACTATCATGTCGCAGTCATGAGTTTCCAATATTTATTTCAGTCTCCAATATTTATTTCAGAAGAAGTCTACGTCTAAAGTTTTAAAAAACAGTAACAAAAATTAAAATTAAAATGGTTACAAATGGTTTCTGTCGCCAAATATGTTGAAAAAGAACACAGGAAGAACGAAAAAAATTACCAAGTGTCGGTCATCGTCGTTACAGGGGTGATAGACGACAACCGCAAAAGAATAAAAAAAAATTAACTTGTAATTTTATAACTGCTTTTTATACCGGTTAATGTCAGTAAACTAAAAAGGTTAAAATAATTTAATGCTCTGGATATGACCAATCAACATTCAGGATTCGTATCATGTGACTTCAAAGCTTTGTGTCGTCAAAAAAATGAAGAAATGGTGAGTTTTAACCTTTTGTTGTGTTTCCGATCAGAAAAATAACAGCATTAATTTTCGGTGGGGTGAGCTGTGTGGAGGATAAGGACTTGGCAGATGGCAGCAGATGAAGGACAAATGGCGATTTCACTTGAATGCGACAGTGAACTTTTATTTCAGTAGAGATTTTACGAGTCATTTGGAAGAGGTTTTTATAAAAGAGAGAGACATTGACTGGATGTGGAGACTGTAGGAGAAAATAACCATAAAGATATAGGAAGAAAGGGAACTGTGATAGATAGATAGATAGATAGATAGATAGATAGATAGATAGATAGATAGATAGATAGATAGATAACAGACTGGGATAGATAGATAGATAGATAGATAGATAGATAGATAGATAGATAGATAAGACTAGGGATAGATAACAGACTAGATAGATAGATAGATAGATAGATAGATAGATAGATAGATAGATAGATAGATAGATAACAGACTGGGATAGATAGATAGATAGATAGATAGATAGATAGATAGATAGATAGATAAGATAGACTAGGGATAGATAGATAACAGACTGGGATAGATAGATACAGACTGGGATAGATAGATAGATAGATAGATAGATAGATAGATAGATAGATAACAGATAGATAGATAGATAGATAGACTAGGGATAGATAGATAGATAGATAGATAGATAGATAGATAGATAGATAACAGACTGGGATAGATAGATAAGATAGACTAGGGATAGATAGATAGATAGATAGATAGATAGATAGATAGATAGATAGATGTGGACAAGTTGACTTAGGTAGGTAAATATTAAGAAATATTTCGATATTGGGGTGCATAAACGAGGCATGACGCCACATTTGTGTGACATCCGGCGAGAAACGGACTTCCTCAATTACTACATCGTCAGCTACTATCTGTTCTCGTAAATATCTCGAAATACAATCTACTTGGGATAGTCGGAACTAATCTTTCAGTGGTGAGTCACCATTTTCTGGTCAAAGGCTTTACATATTAACCATTCTACTGTAAAAGAAAATTAAAAAACAAAGTCGCACGAGCGTTATAAAAAAATGGAATTGAACAGCCTCCTTAGACTATATATATGTGTGTATGTGTGTGTGTGTGTGTGTGTGTGTGTGAGTGTGTGCGTATATATATATATATGTATGTATGTATTTAGTGTATCGAGACAGCAGATAATTCTCTAAATATATACTGTTAAATATAAGAGACAATGAATGTCTTTTGTGTTTAATCATAAGCCAAAAGCTTAGAACCAACTTATTAAAAAATTATCCAAATGTTGGAGAATTTTTGCTTTTATTTTCAACTGAAATTAAAGCCAAAATACGATGTTTAGAACGGTTCATGATTAAACATAATAGACATTCATTGTCTCTTATATTTAACAGTATATGTTTAGAAATATATATATGTGTGTGTGTGTGTGTGTGTGTGTGTGTGTGTGTGTGTGTGTGTGTGTGTGTGTGTAAATATGTGCATATATATATGGATATATATATATATATATTTGTGTGTGTGTGTGTGTGTATATATATATGTATATATATTTTCTAAACATATACTGTTAAATATAAGAGACAATGAATGTCTATTATGTTTAATCATGAGCCGTTCTAAACGTCGTATTTTGGCTTTAATTTCAGTTGAAAATAAAGACAAAAATTCTCCAACATTTGGATAATTTTTTATTAATTTGGTTCTAAGCTTTCGGCTCACTTGAGCCATCTTCAGATAGGTTATTAAGACGGTAACACAATAACATCCACCATCACCGACGATTTTATTTTGTGTTGACATAAAACTCCGCTAGGCAACGGCAATAGTTACCAAAAATAAACGCAGTTCGCAAATTTGCAATGCGGTTCTATGACGTCACACCGCGTGATAACGCAAAATGACAACAGAACCATGTCTTCAAATGCAATGTAATGTGTTATGACCAGATTTAAATGTGATTTTATTAAGTGTGGGTTGTTTGGATTTAATGTACATGGCCTCCAATATCTGAAGGTTATTTTTACTGTGTGTATGAGTCAGGATTATTGTATTGTTGACTAAATTTGACCGATTTACAACTGATAACGACCTTAACTTAAGGAACGCTAATACCTAAAAATAATAATTCAGATGGAATAAAGGTCATGTCTTAATATGCACTTGATGATTGCATAATGCAGGAAAAACGGAGTCGTGCTTAAACCCTAGGGTAATGTGTATATTTATTAATATATATTTTATTGCTCTGTTATATTGCATTGAGCAATGTTTTATTAACACTTGATAAATATTCATATATTGATGTGTATCTGCGAGTATATATATATATATATATATATATATATATATATATATATATATATATATATATGCTCTCATTACGATTGAGCACTCGAGAGAGGAAACATCTAAAAAAAAAAACAGTTACCACTTCGGCGATATATGCATAATTCTTCAGCAATGAATTAAGTTATTTCGGCGACTGGCGTCTATATACACCGCTTATATATAACACGCTTAAATTTCCCTTCTCTGGTTCCATGTGCCTATGGATAAGGGGTTACTGACTCCAACTGACACCAAATCGGTCGAGTTTCAATCCCGGTTGGAGGCAAGTGGATGTCTATCCACACTGATGAGCTGTGATACAGCAAAACAAGCTTGTATGTGAATGACATATATTACCTCCTGTCACGTTCATGAGAGATAACATGGAGGAAACAGCTAATAATTCTCTCAAATATATTACTATCATTTTTTTACGTCATGGGTACACTTGATTATTAATAATAAATACCACATCAAACGGGTAGAATGCTATGGAAAGAGGACATTCTGAAAATCGATGTCATATTTTATTATGTAAGTCGTTTTTCACGATAAAATTAGTCTAAACAAATTGGTGTTGGTAAAATTTACAAGAAAATGCTTACAAAATAATTGAACTCTGTGCGTCTCAGGTTATAATATCAGTTTTTATTAGGAATATTTACAATAACTTATTTGAGGTTTTATGTGAGATATTCTTATGAAATTTGAGGGTTGCTTATCATGTTATAAATAAATGATTAATAGTATGGTTATCGGTATTTGTTTTTTTTTTATTTTATTTTAGATACATAGAGATTGTCATTGGTCATAAAATATAGCAGTAAAAGAAGAAGACGATATTGTAAAGGTTTTGAATGATGATAACGCATCATCGGCATTGCAAAAAAGTTGAAGCAAAGACAGACAGAACAGAAAATGGAAACCTTAGCAAAGGCAAACATGAAAACAATGGCTTTAGGAATCTCATAAAAAATGAGAAATCTTAAAATGAGAATAAAAGAAAAACGGATTACCTAACAAGAAAATATTTGAAGAATTTGGCATTGTGAAAAATGAAGCAAAACATTAAACATTATGTAAAGAACTGAAAGTCAATGATCATCTGCAAATCACAAAGAGAAAAGTATAAAAGGGGAGGTAAAATGTCACAGAGTCGAAGAAAAGCTACCCTTAATCAGGAATTTAAATTTGTTGATACCACGAGGTGATTAAGAAATCCAATATATAAATAATACCACAACCTATTTATATCAAGAGAAGCTTTAAAATCCAAAATAACACTTTTATAGTACCTCCCCTCGCAAGTATAAAGAAAAGACGAAATAAACAAGCGTTTGGCTGTCCAAAAAGTGCTGACTCATTTTTTAACTGGAGGCAAAAATACATCTTTTTATTTAACCGCTGCTATATGCGAGGAGACAAATGTGCAGTCAAATTAAATAGAAAAATACATTTACTTATTTAAATTAGTAACAATAAGAAAAAAGAATGATCTAGCACACTTACCATTCAACCAGAACCGAAGACGAGTGAAATTCCGAAAGACAATGATGCCAAATACACTTCAACTCTTTTTCAGATACAGTAAAAATAAACCGGGCGATTATATATATATATATATATATATATATATATATATATATATATATAACACCCGGCTTATTTTTACTGTATCTGAAAAAGATATATATATATATATATATCTGTATATATCTGCAGAAATATTTGGCGATGAATGTAGAGCTACATTGGATGAACCTGAAGTATGAGCTCGAGGCTTTCGAAATCCATCATGATAACTTTGAAGACAACAAAGAGAAAAATGAAGTAATGTTTGGAACTAGTAGCGTAGGCTGTAACATTATAGAACCATTCAAAATTGATGATAGTGTCAAAATAAATAGAAAATTATTGAACAACATATTTCTGAATGGTACAAATCATAAGTCAAAAACTTTAAGCAGAAAATTATATTTTCAAGAGCATCTTTAATTTATCAACACAGAAGCAGCAAAATATAATATGACCGCACGTGGTCGGGAGGGGGGTAGAAATAGAAACCTATGCAATATTTTACATTAAAAAGTTTTATTATATTTTTAATTAAACATAAATCTATTTTAGAAACTGTTAATAAAAATCATTCTGGCATGGCGAAGGACGCGTTCCAAAAGCTAAGTAAAGTATTAAGAGACAGGAGATTTTCACTAGAATCAAAGAAGAGAATACTAGATTGTTATGTGATGTCATTTCTTCAATCTGGCAGTGAATGTTGAACAATATCATCAAAGATGAAGGGAAAACTTGAAGCATCAGAGATGTGATTCTACAGAAGGATGCTGCGAATATCAATAACGAGGTTTTGGAAAGGATGGAAACGAAAAAGAAAATACTGAGCATCAGAAATAGACAGCTAAAGTTTCTTGGACATGCAGTGAGAAAAGAGGGCTTGGAGAACCTGATAATTACAGGCCAGATAGAGGGGAAAAAGAGACAGAGGAATGCAGCAGATAACATATTTGAAGAGCCTGAGCAGGTGGATGACGGAACGGGGGTTGCGTGGTGTAACAGAAGAAAGCGTGCTAAGAGCCACCAAGGATAGGGAGACGTGGAAAGCCATGATCGCCTACGTCCGGAAAGGACAGGGTACATAGAAGAAGAAGAAGAAGAAGAAGAAGAAGAAGAAGAAGAAGAAGAAGAAGAAGAAGAAGAAGAAGAAGAAGTTCATCTTAAAAGAGAGCTAGTTCTTTTGAGGCTGGTGTGACAGTGAATACCAAACTTACTTTGTAAAACCAGTACATATTGGGGTCATACAATATGGACTGGATCTTCTTAAATCAAAGGTTTCTAACGGATGTCAAATTCGATTCCGGCCTTTGGTATTTTCTGTCGTATTATTACAAAAAATATTTATTAAATTCTTTTTCATAATAAAGTTATGGACATATTTTTGTCTGTTAACAGTATCGATTGTCAGAAAAAATGTGCCCTAACTGATTTTTTAACTCATCTGAACACAAGGTCATCACTATAGAACATTTCGTGATGACCAGCACAAAGGACAAAAAATCTATCAGACAATTTTGTTTATTATTACTCCATTGCTTGCTATGATACCGGTTTTCGTTAAACTTGTCAAGCCACTTACCAGCGTTTTATCTCTTCCTTGTCGACCACTTAACCAATCCTTTACTGAGATTAATAAATTGGGATGAAGAGGCGTATTTTCATTGAACCACATATGAAACTATGTTGATTATCAAAAGTTCTATAGCAGAAGTATGGAAGATGACTAAATTATCGTTGATAATTATTAATAAATCAATGTGTGTTTTGAAATAAAGAAAGCAAATCTGTTTCAGAATGACTGGATAAAATACTGATGCTTCGCTATCATTCAAAAGATACAGATCTTTTGGAGGTGGAATCAAGTTTCTCTCTCTCTCTCTCTCTCTCTCTCTCTCTCTCTCTCTCTCTCTCTCTTCATACAAGAAACAACAAAAAACTGAAGCAGATTTACCTGATCCTTAGAAATTCTAATCCCAGATAAGGATCTTCCAGTAATGATTGCCACAAGAAATACACAGGTGAAAGCAAGAGAAATTTCAAAAAAAGTTCATATGAACACAAAAGAGATCTCCTACATATTTTTGATTTTAAAATGTTGCTTTAATTAAAAGAGAAAACAATTTACTAAGCTCTGACAACCTTTGGAACATATATAATGTACATATATAAATATTATATACATGACGTGTTTTATAAGCTCCAACACATTAACGTTTTTTTTTTTAATAGATAAAAATTTAGGTAAAACAAAAAGATTAGATTTGCTTATAATGCTGTTAAGACGGTCCTGTTCATATTTAATCATTTATTCACTTCTGGACTCTATCAAATTAATGTGGGCACCCCGACATGGTGTAACGGTTAGCAATCTTGTCTCGCTAGAACATGTTACAACTGAGTAGTGAAACTATAATATATAAAATCCCAACCTATGAAGGAGTAACGACAGAATACGTTACATTTTCTCATGAAGATTGAACGTTTAAAGAAAAACTCAAAATTTCATACTATTAACTGAGCGACATTAATTTGATAGTTAATTTACTAAGTGCCGCTTAGATGTGGCACAAGGCCGAAAGTATGGGGTACCCAGTGTGAATCAAACCGTGGTTATAGGTCGCCTCTGTTGCAATGAAAAATGTTTGTTGCTACATTGAACAGATCTTATGCTCGATTTTCTGTCAAAGAAATACAAATACTAACTTTTCACAATTATATCTTTACTAGCAGTATAGCCCGGCGTTGCTCGGGTATAATGAAACCTCTTATATGTATTATCGATTATCTGCACTATTGTAAGAACTGCAAACTTGAAACTTCTGAATATCGTTTCTTATGTCTTTGTCTATGTGTGTATCAAATTTGATTAAAATCTGACCACTCCTTCTATAACCCGATTTTTTCGATTATCGATTTTCGATATTTATCGGGGGTACCTCGACACAAAACCTAGCTAAGAACACTCGCAGATGTTTATAGTACAACTGTGAAAATTTTCAAGAAAATCGGTTCAGCCGTTTCGGAGTCTATAGGTAACGGACACACACACACACACACACACACACAGACAAAGTTCCATTTATAAATAAGTTTAGATATAAAGAAATAGCGATATTGACTCGTTTTTAACAAAAAGCCCGATGACACAAATGGGAGATTGTGTTTCGCCAATTTCCTAGTTTAGTAGGAAGTGCATGCCATGAAGATCAGCATTTGAAATCCAAGCTTTTAACTAGGATTGATACCGAGAATTTTTTTTTTCTATACCGTTTAAAAAATAAGTTTGGGCGTAACATGATGACGAGGTTTTTAAGAAATTTGTGGTGCATTAGATATCGGCTCGGAACGAGACATCGGGGAGCCGAGTTCGAATTCCAGTTGAATTCAATGCATTCACTTACGCGCAAATACCCTTGGGTATGGTATTAATCCATCTATTCCCTCCAGTTATGGGTTAAATAACAGGACAGATTGGGTTTTATAGCCTTGGCTGGCAACCAGTCTATCGCAGAAAGCAATGGCAACCTACTGCGGGATAATCTTCTGCCCAGTCAGTCATGTCTCTTTCGAGACATGATCGCCCAAACGTGTTTCACGTATGTCACTTAACTGACTGATTTTATGTATCAACTCACATTTCTTTTGCGTCCAAGCCTTAGTATTGTGGCCTTTTTAATAGATTAAATAAACATAGTTATCTTGCCTCAAATGTAATTTGAACTTCCCCACAATTATTTGGTGAAAGAAGCACGGTAACACCCTTAAGACTATCCTAAAATAGTTTTTGTAGTTAAGAAGTTCACTGAGTCAATGAACTTCTTTTACACGATTTAAAAAATGAATTTATGATTTTACATTCGATATACAATCTCCTTCTATATACTACTACTATTCCTACTATTAATACTACTAATACTATTACTTCTTCAGTCATTCAATGACTTGTAAAATTTGGTTGATTGATATAAAAGTACAATAGTTTAATACAATATAATCTCAGTGATTACACCGCGTAATATTTGGACTTTAGTAAATATCTATAATATTTATGAAAGATTTTCTTTACAGATCATTTAAATTACACGCGTTGATTTGAACTCCTTTGGAATTAAAACCGAACAAGGCGGGCCTTCATACCAGGCCTGGCAACCATGCAACTGATGTCCATCACTGAGGGCGGACATGTGAAGACCTAAATTACTGTGAGCATTTTAGCAAGGAACTTGTTAGTAATGTCCAGTAATTAGTTAATTAGCAGCTATATATAATATTCGGAAGCATCTTACAATTAATGAATTATTTCCATAAATGCAAATGTATTAAGAAATAACGAAAAATACCATAAAATAACTAATGTTTAAAAATCATTTTATTTACTATGAATTAGACATCTTTTTAGAAATATTGCAAAAATGTTGATTTCTCTCACGAATCTGTCTCGGCTACTACCTTATGCTATGCTCCGAACGAACTATCAGTTTCCCACGACTGATGTATGATATCACGGACTGGGGAAACGAACGAATCTTGTAAATCACGGGAAATAAAAACTCTTTTACTGATCACGACCACACGCTTTATTACCATTTAATGTTTTCTAACTCCGACCTCTTTTCTTGTTAACAGTAAGGCCGACGTTTCAATACAGAAGTCGGAGGGGGAAAAAAGAGTGAGTTTTAATTTTATCCCGAGCGCTACACATCACTCGGTATAAAGAGCTATTATATGAACTAAATAGTATTCGGTTTTAGGAAAGCAACAGTGAATGGTACAAGTGAAAGCAAATATAAATTTAGTTTTAATTTAAACCCTAGCCCTGCATATGAAGGAGCATACAATGTTCTTATTTGAAAAAAAAAACATGGTTTCGACCTTTATGCAAACAATGGTGAATGGTATAAGTCGAAGAAAGTGATACCTAAGTCTAGAGAATTTTATCTACATATCATACAATTCAAGATCTACATATCATACAATTCAAGGGCTATGCAGTGCTTCTGTTAAATAAATAAATAAATAAAAACATTTTTGAAATTTATGTGAATATTATAAATTTTACAAAAAAATGATACTGATTTCTAGAACATTCCATGAAATCAGAAGATTTCGCTGAAGGTAAGCGTGTTAAGAATTAATAAACAATTATGGCTTCAGAAATCAAAAAGTCAATTTGAAATATTTTCATCAATTTTATTTGAGAATTTGTCTATAATCCTGAGATGCGGTAGTACTTACATAATTTACATTGTTCGGGCTTTTCTCGCTATTGCTATGTTTCGGTCGTTGAACTCTCCGGTCTTCTTCAGGTGCAAGAAACGTTGAACTGATTTATTTATTTATCTATACTTCTGAGATTAGGTAGTATTTACATTGTTCTTTATTTATGGAAGGAGAATGACATACCACAATAACCGAAATAAAAGGTAAGGTACAAAATTCCTAGCACCTGAAGAAGGCCGGAGCGTACAACGGCCGAAATGTCGTAAACATGGCAATAAAGATGAGAACAACAATCCGAATAATGTAAATAATTTTTATTTAAAATTTTTCTAAGTTTTGAAAAAGGAAAAAACTCATTTTCTTCATGACTTTTTAAATGAATGCAGCAATATCAATGTCGCCAATGACGCCATTTGCCTGAAATTATTGTATATTTAAAAGGAATGGAAACGAGCAGAAGTCTAATGTTTAAATTGAAGGTTAGTTTTAATAATTTGAAGTTATGTTGCGTTTCAAAAATTAATCTCTATATAAAAGGCAATCTGTGAATCTGTGTGTGACTGTTCTCTATGAACGCCTACATTTTTTTAAACTACGCCATTCAAACTTTCTAGGGACACATATCTACAGGGAAGCCATTCTTTTTGAGTTTAAGTTTTCACTTTCGGACTTTTTAGCCAATGCAGCCGATTGTTTACATTTGTTCCGTAAAACATCTAAGATCTAAGATGGTTGCTGAATTACGTCACAAAAATCAAATCACACGTGTCAAACGCGACCAAAATATATTTTATTAAAAAAAAAATGAGCCTTTATATTTAATTTTTATTCCGATGTTTTAAAAATTCACTTGGTCAACAAAAAAATGTGAATATTTTTCCTCGTAATTTTGAAACAAAAGAAATATTTAAAAAACAAGTTTTTTCAAACAAAAACAAAATATGTAAAAAAAGAAAGTGCCAATGGTTAATTTAATTATTTAAGTCTTTTTTTTTTCAGATTTAATATTTCATACTTCAGAAAATAAAATTTAAAAAAATAAAACATTAATGTAACTTTTTACTCTAAAATTAAATGTCTACATTTTTAAATATCCATCGAAAATTTCTGAACTGAGAGCGTAATAGTTTTTATATTTCTAATTTCAGTAAAACTAATTAAATAATTTTTATTTTTATGTTAAATTCCTTTAGTCAACAAAAAATGTAAATATTTTCTCCCGTAATTTTGAAACAAAAACAAACGTAATGTTGTTTACAATGTCACACAAAACATCAAATCACGTTTACGCAAAACAAAAGAAAATAGATTTTTTTAATGGAATTTTTGAACAATTTTTAAACAGCAATTTTTTTATATAATTATTTTTTATATAACCGAGTTCTACTACTAAAGTGTTTTAAGTTGCACGGGCAATGCCGGGCAACGCCGGGCTATGATGCTAGTAAAAGCTAAAATAAAATGATTAATCTTGAACCTGGTTCTTTGACAGCTGATTTTGTCTGTCGAGTAATTATAAGCGAAGATAAATTTCTTAAGTGGGTTATGATATTATGGTATAGGATAAACCCTAAAAATATGGTCGCCTGCATTTCATCAGCGCAACAAGTAGACCTGATACAAATCGAAATATGAAAACACCTGAATTAAAATAAGCAGTATTTATCAGTAGAAAGGCAAGTGATTGTTGTTTGGTACGAATCCATGCATTGAAAGATTCATGTTTGCGTTTGTTTGTTTTTTAATGTTAAAGAAACCATTCTCTGGGATTCAGAAGATACTTCTAAATGCAACAAGAGTCAGGATAAATGTTTGGACAAAGTATTGGTTCCTATTTACAACAGTTGCAAGTTCGACAACAACTAATCGTTCTGCAGAGATTGTCATTGCTTGTAAGAAAGGAGAGATTACTTATTGGTTTCTGCGTGTGCTTAGCGTAATGAAAGAAAGAATTGGTAATCGAAAGCATGCAAGTGCCAGCTTAGCCGAACCGTTTCCAAAATTTTATTGAGTAAATGGTTTTAAGAAGATAATGCCTCCGTTCTTGACTGCTTGGCATATGTCCGTTAAGTTTGACAAAATACACTTTGTTCTGTTGAGACTTTCGGATATTAGTAGTTGGACAGCAAAAACACTTTTAACAACAATATACATCGACATATAGCAAATAAAATATTTCCCTTTATATCAATTTTGCTTATTATATTTGTAAACAGCTGGAATAAAGAGGAATGTAACAAAGTTTCTTAATGTTTTTTGGTGTGTAACAAAGAAATATATATTTTCGTATTAATTCCACTTGTAAACTTAAAGTCTGTGAAATTGTGGTGATACCAGGGACCGGAGATTTGTCCTCAGAGATCCAGAAAACAAATAACCAAAACTGGTCTTTGCACATCTGGCTCCACGCAGAAGTTCCGGTGGTAAACCAAAAATAAATAAATATCAAATTCCTTTTACGGGCCCTTTTCGTGAGCCGACGTGAATTTTGTTTATCGTCCAATGGGAAGCCCAGAATTAAATCCGGGTGTGAATTCCCAAATGACTTATTCGGGAGTCCGAAAACGAAATAAAAGGACGACACAAGAAAACAATCGGGAGTTGAGAAAATACGAGCATAATTAGCACGTCCCTTGACCACGTCAAGCGATCGCATTATGCTTGCCTATCCTTTCTCTCGCATCTTCTTCTTCACTGTTCACTGAGCCACTTACCCGAATGGACTGAGCGGAGACTTCAAAGACACTCCTAACAAACGAACGCTCACACATACATACGCACAAACTCTTTTCGGTATTTACTGCTATGAACTTTTTTAACGACCTTTGTACCAACCAAAAGATATTACTTTTATTTGTAAAAAAAATACTTAATTGATATATATATATATATATATATATATATATATATATATATGTTGATTCTATACACAATTTGATTTTCTTGTTTTATACCCCACTTATAGTGGGCTATCTACTAACAAGACCAAATTCAATTAATATATTTCAGCACACAAATACACTTCACTATAACGGATAAGCCACTATAAAATCAGATACATTTCGAAGAAGGATAAGTTAAATTGAAATTTTTTAGAATATTCAATAATAGTCGAATTGAAAAAAGTTTTTTGTTACTGTTGTCTATAGTTTTAGGTAGATTATTTTTTATGCCTGGCTACTCATTGCCGTCGTGCTAAGATAAGCGTGCATTCGTTTCGGGTAAATTTGTAACACTTTAAGGGTTCCTTATGCACACACGTTAAAATAGTACGACCGCCCATGGATTCGAGCCCCGGAGTAGATATTTGGAGAATGTGTATATTTTACTTTTTCTTTGGAAGAGCTAAGAAAGATGAGAGGAATAGGCGCTGAGTGACTGGCCAGGAGAGATAGGAGAGAGGCGAAACACAAGGCATTCACGAAATGATATCGACTGATATGACGACAATCGAACATAGACCAGATGGAAGGCTTGCCTCTGTCTCTTTCTTCCTTGTTTATTTCTTTCTCTCTCAGGGAAGCGATAAGGAGCGGCTGAGATTGAATTGTCAGTCGATTCCGGAGAAGACTACCCACGTAAGGATAGAAATCATAATTAACGCTGACAGATAAATGTACAAAGTCAGCAAAATCTTGTCTCCAAACCTCCAGATTGGCAAACATTGGTAAAAAAAAACAGCTTGCCAAAAATACATTTTATCAGTAAAACCAAGAATATTGGCACCAAACATTATAAGAATTAAACACAATATATATGTATGTGTGTGTGTGTGTGTGTGTGTGTGTGTGTGTGTGTGTGTGTGTGTGTGTGTGTACAATATTAATGTTACATATCAAATGAAAATTAATAGAAATTATAAAATCAAAATGCTGTTGAAAGTAGCAATACCATTGAATGTGTAATACCATTTATGATTGAATGTAGCAATACCGTTAATGATTGCGATATTAGCCACAGAATCATCCTTCGATTCGGGTATATTCTTGAATAAAAAAAACAATTATGATTTGGCAACGTGCATCCCACATCTAACCCCTCGCCCGCAAGAAATCAAAATTACCGAATCGTTAGACATCTTCCTTTGTTTTTATTTTTTTACCAGTTTCATCAAATATTAATGATAAAATTGTGGTGATTGATATAAAAATTTTAAGTTGTAGAAGATTTCCTTTGGCTTTCCTCTAACTTCTAACTCAACTTGTAACGTCACTTAACATAGATGTATTTCATTGTTCCGCTCACTATAACCTCGTATTTGTTCTGAATGCCAACATTAATAGATGTAAACATGACCATAATCTCTTTAAGGAGGAAGCTTGTAACTTTAACTAAATTCATCATAGTCTCTAAGCCATTATGCTTTTTAGCAAAATCTATAATTTATTGTGAATATTACTTTTATGCTACCTTAGTTCAACTCGATTGTTTACATCGTGTTAAGGTTTATCTGGTTATATCAGTGCGCCCCCCAACCTCGCAGCTGTTTATTCAAATAAAATTTCGTTCACCTTGACACACAACGAAAACTGCTAAATACTATCGGCCCTCCATTTGCGTTATTCCCATAAACCGGATTCGTTAACAGAACATTTGGCAAATCCGAGATTAAAATTGAAAAATATTGCTTGTCTATTTCGATTGCAAAAGGATATCCACTGGGTATCAAAACCTTAAGGCACGTCAATCTTGTCGAACATTATTATTGAATAGCCATTTCGATTTTTACTGGTGCTCTATACTTGTGCCCTTGTAAGTTTAATTTAAATCATGGAATCAAGAAAACCTGACACTCAGGCCTGCCTTCATAGCACAGATAGGCGTTTATATCATAGAGTTATTAAAAACACATAGTAATTAATAGGAAGAAGTGTTGCGCCAATATTCAAAAACAATTAGACATATCTACATAGTAGTTATTAAAAAATGTCACTTGGTTTTGAACACGGATTGCCTGAGAATAAACACAGTCGACCTCGTCTTGAAGTTATTAGAGGTATTGTGCTACTGATGTCACGTGACGTGTAAAAACAATATATATATATATATATATATATATATATATATATATATATATATACATAGATATAAATAAAATATATATATATATATAAAAACAATATATATATATATATATATATATATATATAATAACTATTCGGAGATTAGCATTAAGAAGAATAAATGTCTGACACAGTATTGTTCGAAATCGTTATTAATCTTGTATCTGTGGCTTTATAATGTTACTTTACAAAAATATATTTGCCTTTACTTTTTAAATAGAACTATCAGGAATTTTACAACAGCTTTTACCACTAACCATCAATAATAGTTATATTATTATATATTTTATACTGTGTTTATTGTTACATGTCATTAGGGGTGTTAAGTTGTAATTAACGTCATTGAATAGGATCACGTTTGCTTGTATTGTGATATTATATATCAGCGTGCATCTAACAAATATATTGGTGTCATTTTTTTCTGTGTAATTACATTAAAGATAAAAACATTAGAAACATTTTCAGTCTATTATGCTTTCTTATTTAAATAAAAGTAAAAATGCGACTAAAACTAAAAACAGTTGTGTAGTTTATGGAGAAAATCATGATTGATCGCATGTGTCAAAAGCGGTTTGTGAAATTTCACTATATATTTACTTGTCTTCAGATTGATTAGACGATGATATTTTCGAATATTCAATATTATATGACGTCTCTACAACCGAGAGTTCAAAGCAAAAGACAATATGTAAAAGCAAATGAATGTGAAAGACGAATAGATCAGCATCAAGAACTGTGTTCACAAATACGAACAACGGAGCAATAAAAATATGAAACCTTTTCTGACTGAGTTTCCGGGATGAAAAGTTATCATTATTTACACTATTTATATTTTGACTATTGTCCTCATCTTTGTTGTTGTTATCAGAACGTTTCGGCCATTGTACCCTCCGACCATCCTCAGGTGTATATTGGCCTAGGCAACCTACACCAGGGGTCGTCAACCTTTTTGCTTATTATGTGCCGACTTAGGGTTTTAAAATCATTCAGTGTGCAACAGCGTACGTATCTTTATATAAGTCAAGGTCAATTAACTTATTCTACAATATATATACAATAATATATATGTCTATATTTCTGACAAGCAGTATAGCCCGGCGTTGCTCGGGTGTAATAAAAGCTTTAAAACTAATCCATGGTCCAGGAGCTCAGACTATTTGGACGTTGGCACGAAAAACTAAAAAGCAATAGTTGTTTCCAGTTAAAGCGAAACCGTAGACTGAAAGAAAAATGAATGAGTTATCTCCCTCTAACCCGACTCTAAGTTACTTGTTCCCCACTGCTGTAGCCTGGTACTGAACTCACATTTGGGTCAAATCACTAGAACTAGCCAACGTCTATATATATGGAGGGAGAAAGAAGATTACCGTCCCCTATGGGATGAAGTTGAATTAACAGATAGAGAATGCCACTGGAAACTACGTAAACATAAGGAATCAGCACATATGCGTGGCTACAAAAATCTCCTAAGCCGACAAAGTAGAGAGATGAACACAGTATGGGAACCAGTAATACGGAGTGCCAGAGAAACACATTAGTGTCAAAAATTGCAATATGAGCTCTGGTAAAAAAGTGTTAGAGAAACCCAATAACATCAAAAACACTAGAGAAAACCAATAACATCAAAAATACTAGAGAAAACCAATACCATTAAAATACTAGAGAAAACCAATAACATTAAAATACTAGAGAAAACCAATAACATCAAAAATACTAGAGCAAACCATTAACATCAAAAATGCTAGAAAAAAACCAATAACATCAAAAACACTAGAGAAAACCAATAACATCAAAAACACTAGAGAAAACCAATAACATTAAAATACTAGAGAAAACCAATAACATTAAAATACTAGAGAAAACCAATAACATCAAAAATACTAGAGCAAACCATTAACATCAAAAATGCTAGAAAAAAACCAATAACATCAAAAACACTAGAGAAAACCAATAACATCAAAAATACTAGAGAAAACCAATAACATCAAAAATGCTAGAAAAAAACCAATAACATCAAAAACACTAGAGAAAACCAATAACATCAAAAATACTAGAGCAAACCATTAACATCAAAAATGCTAGAAAAAAACCAATAACATCAAAAACACTAGAGAAAACCAATAACATCAAAAATACTAGAGCAAACCATTAACATCAAAAATGCTAGAAAAAAACCAATAACATCAAAAACACTAGAGAAAACCAATAACATCAAAAATACTAGAGCAAAACCAATAACATCAAAAATGCTAGAAAAAAACCAATAACATCAAAAACACTAGAGAAAACCAATAACATCAAAAATACTAGAGCAAACCATTAACATCAAAAATGCTAGAAAAAAACCAATAACATCAAAAACACTAGAGAAAACCATTAACATCAAAAATGCTAGAGATAACCAATAAAATCAAACTTACTAGAGAAAACCAATAACATCAAAAATGCTAGAGAAAACCATTAACATCATAAAATACTAGAGAAAACCTTTGACATCAAAAATACTAGAGAAAACCAATATACATGAAAAATACTAGAGAAAACCATAACATCAAAAAATTGCATTATGAACTCTGGTAAAAAAAACGGTTACTGAACATTAGGTTTATAAGTCCCGAAAATTATGTTGTTCTTGTCCTTAAGGACACATGACCCAGTGGATACACACGTTCTTTAGTTCCTGTGACTTTACCCAAAGAGTTGCGAGTTCAATACCAGGCTAGAGCAGAGGTGATCAAGTAAATTAGAGTCGGGTTAGATAACTCATGGCTACCATAGAGGCTTCGCAAAAAGAATGAGAATGATCGTAATAAAGAGTTCAGTTCGAAGTTCAGTTCGAAATTCCTACCACCTGAAGAAGGCCGATAATGGTAGTATTCCTATAGCATGGTTTTAACCAATTGCTGAATATCAGCAATATACTTCGTTACTTTGAGTTTTACACAATTTTCTAAATGTTCTGGTGTTAGGCAACTACGTTGTGGACTTAACACTGCTTTCATGTGAGAGAAATTTTGCTCACAGGTATAAGTTGAACCAAAAGCCGAAAGAAGAGCAAAAGCAATTTTCTTCAAACGTATGAAAGATCCCCGGGGTGATAACCAACAGATGAGAATAGCAGCTTACTTTTCTAAATTTTCGTCTTTCAGAAACTTCTTTAATTCAACAAATTGTGCCATTAGAAATTGCTTGGCGTGCACCAGTTTATTTTTTAAGACAAAAATATTTATGGGAAGTTGAAATGTATTAACAACGAGGAACATAATTCGGGTGGCATGCAGAAAGTATCACCACAAACTGTGACGAAACATATCTCTATCCAAAAGTTTTAATGTTATTCTTTCTGTTGATTAGAAGTCTCTTTTTTTCTGAACTGAATGAATGAAAAAAGAATCATGAAGTTTGTTGATTCCGATTAAATAATTATAATAAATACACAATTATTAAATTATATAAACCGGCGGCCAAGAGGGAAACCAACATTACAATAATCAGTAAACAGTTTTATACAGCATTTAATTATAGTAAAACAAAAAGTTAATTGTTTAGACGAAAGCGCTCGGTATCAAGATATTTTGAAATTTTTTTTAATTCATTCCATCCGGAAAAGTAAACACTGGAAGCAAACAAGAAAACATGATAAAACAAAAGTACTTTTTCAGTTTTTTTTTCAACAAAACACACACACACACACACACACACACACACACACACACACACACACACAAAGTTCCATTTATAAATAAGTTTATGGTTCGTTTTTACACTCCTTATCTCTAGCAAAAAGGAATCATGTAAGAATACTGGAAAAATTAATTAAAAAATCAATAAAATCTTCCTTGTCGGTTGTTTTTAACCAAACGTGCTTAAATGAAAGATTGCTGCCTGTATATATATATATATATATATATATATATATATATATATTCCCATGTATATATATATATATTCCCATGTATATATATATATATATATATATATATATATATATATATATATATACAGTGGAACCTGCCGTATGCGACCCTCTTCGTCAGCGAATAACTGTTGTTAACGACCGTTTTATGCACGGACGATTTACTAATGTTAATTGACCCTTAGTGAGCGACCACCCCCAGAACGCGACCAGCGACTAACATCAACGAGTGAAGATCACTGATCATGCGACCGCTTTAAAAAAATCCATTTGGGATTTTTTGTTTACAAAGAGAGCGCCGTCTAAACAGTGTCTTCAACTCCTTTAGCGGGAAAAATGAGTTTGATCTGGCCAAAAGAGAGAACCAGTCCACACTAAAATCCAAAAACACAACTCCGATTATTTATCAGATGATCCGCAATAGAGGACACATATGTGTTTCGAATGGTATCACAAGACGAAAAGTTCTTATTACATATTTTAGCAGGTACATGTTGTTTGATCTTAACATCCAAACGCTGCGTCGTTCTACCTATGTAGTCGACTTCACAACTACATTTAAAATAGTAAATAACAGAATTAATATGATGGGATGGGGTAGAACTTTACGTGTAGATCTAGTTTTAGAAAGATCTAGTTTTAAACACAACACGCACGTTAGCTGCAACATGACACTCGCGTGAACTCATTGACAAAAGGTTTCACTGACCCTACACAACCACGGTATTCGAAATTAGACTGGACATTTTCTAACCGTTTCAAATTTAATCTTATTAAACTCAGCAATCTTATTTCAAATAACCGCTTAAACAGTGTTTGAAGGATAGTCATTGTTCGCAAAGATACTAGTTATACAACTACTTCCATCTTTCAAGGTGTCATCTGAATAAATCCTTAGCGCCGTGAGGGACAAAGACTTGATCAAATTGATCTTTTGTTGTTTAAGACAAAAGGAGTCGAACCGAGTGTAAAGACCCGTAAAGGTAGGACTTCCTATAGACTTCCTATAGACTATAAAAGAGGAAGGTGTTCTATGAACCAGAACATCTTAGAAGGGTAAAAAGCAATTGACCTCTTTATCAACCGTAAATTTAAGGTCCGAGACATCGAAAAGGAAATAGAGCCAAAATGACACTCCTGCCCAGAGGCGAATCCACATGAGACACTTGTTTTCCTTTTCCTTTTTTTTTTAATTCTTTTTCACAAAACACCGACATGTTTTATTGTTCAAGAAACATTTAATCTTGGTTCTGTTCTTTTTTAGATCGTTGTATGAAGGACGCTCCGCAAATATTACTTCTTCATTTTCTATGAAAGTTACAATACGGAAAGAGCAATGACTACGAAGCCTGGAATTCAAAGCACGCAAGGTCTTTGTTGCTTTCCCTTAGGTGAACGCAAGTTCGAATCCTACTGGTGAGCGCATATTTTTCCGAAATAAAATTTCTCAAATATTCAGGCCGATAGACGAAAGTAAATATCATCATTTATCCATCACACCCAGATGGCGCATAGGGCAGCAACGTTTCGTTGCTGTAACAAACTGTCTTTTACGGGGGTAGGGCTGTTAGTCCTGTACCCAACACCCAAACGAGAAGGACTGGTGGAACTAAAGTTTACAGCACCTGGTATTCCCAAATGGGCAACCATTTAAGTACTGCCCAGGCTCGCGGTTGCTTAACTTAGGCGATCGAACGGGAAGCGTTGTATTCAACACAATATTGCCGCAGACATGTACTGCGGAAAGAATATACTGTTTAATAAGTAAATGTGACGTCTACTCAAATACGAGTATTTCTTTAATAAGATTCCTTGAACATTCAGACCGGTAGATGAAAATAAATAAATATACTGTTTAATAAATAACCTTTCTTTATTTCCAGTGTATTTGTTACTGTGATCCGTTCTTTACTTCCGTTGTATTTTTACTGTGATCCTTTCTTTATTTTCAGTGTATTATTAATGTGATCCTTTCTTTATATCTAGTGTATTATTACTGTGATCCTTTCTTTATTTCCGTTGTATTATTACTGTGATCCTTTCTTTTTTTATATAATCGTGTCGCCCCAAGCGAGGCATTTTACTGCCACTGTTGTGCAAGGGTTACATAGGAGGAATGTTGAGGAGTGAGAGTTTGCAGGGGCTGTCAGGAAGAGCGTAGGAGAGGGAAGAAAGTACTGATGAGAGTGGGGTGAAGTTCATCGAAGCAGAAGCCGTCAAAGTATTTGTAGAAGAGTCAGAGGGAAGCCACACTACGTCGATGAGAGAGCGATTGTATCGTAGCTGCCAAGTCGGGATCGATCACATTACAGATTCTCCGCTGGATTCGGTCAAGGACAACTAAGTGGATAGCAGGGACACCAGACCAGATATGGCAGCAATACTCAATGCGCAGGCGGATGGTAGACTTGTATTTCTGCAGGACTGTTTGGGACGGGAAAAACTTCCTACACAGAGAACCGACTTTCTTAGCAGAAGATTTAGCTATGGATTCTATATAGTTATTCCACTTGAGGTCTGGTGTGAGAGTTAACCAGAGGAGGCGCAGTGTTTCGCTTTCAGGGAGAAAAGCCCGATCCATGTTAATGGGCGGGAGGAACGATTGTCTGTGGTTGTTATTAGATAGCAGCTTCGTTTTAGAAGCATTAAAATTTACGAGCCATTTCTTGCCTCAGTCCACCAGGGATTGTAGGTCCTTTTCAAGCTCGGCAGCGCGGATTGCTTTTTCAGCCTCGGTAGATTTTTGATCGAGACGAGAGTGAACACCCGCATTCATGTGATAGTATTGGAAGGCTGATCCGTTAAAAAACACCCTGTGTATTAATACTGTGATCATTTCTTGATTTCAAGTGTATTATTACTGTGGTCCTTTCTTAATTTCCGTTGTATTATTACTTTGATCCTATCTTTATTTCTAGTTTATTATAACTGTGATCCTTTCTTCATTTCCAGTGTCTTGATACTGTGATCCGTTCTTTATTGCCGGTATATTATTACTGTGATCCTTTCTTTATTTTCAGTGTATTATTACTGTGATTATTTCTTTATTTATGTTGTATCATTACTGTGATTCTATCTATTTCCGGTGTATTATTACTGTGAACCTTTCTTTATTTCCGGTGTATTTCTTACTGTGATCCTTTCTTTATTTCCGGTGTATTATTACCTTGATCTTTTCTCTTTTTCCATTGTATTATTACTATGATCTTTTCTTTATTTCCGTTGTATTGTTACTGTGATCCTGTCTTTATTTTCAGAGTATAATAACTGTGATCTTTTCTTTATTTCCACTGTATTGTTACTGTGATCCTTTCTTTATTTCCGTTCTATTGTTGCTGTGATGTTTTCTTTATTTCCAGTGTATTATTATTGTAATCCTTTGTTTATTTTCGGGGTATTATTACTGTGACCATTTCTTTACGTCCCGTGTATTATTACTGTGATCCTTTCTTTATTGCCGTTGTATTATTACTGTGATTCTTTCTTTATTTTCAGTGCATAAATATTATGATCCTTTCTTTATTTCCGGTGTATTTTTTAAGTGATCCTTTCTTTATTTCCGGTGTATTATTACTTTGATCCCTTCTTTATTTTCAGTGTATTCTTCCTGTGATCATTTCTTTATTTCCGTTGTATTATTACTACGATCCTTTCTTTATTTTCGGTGTATTATTACTGTGATTCTTTATTTTCAGTGTATTATTACTGTGATCATTTCTTTATTTCCGTTGTAATATTTATGTGATCATTTCTTTACTTACGGTGTATTATTGCTGTGATCTTTTTTTATTTTTAGTGTATAATGACTACGATCTTTCTTTATTTCCGTTGTATTGTTACTGTGATCCTGTCTTTATTTCTCTTGTATTATTACTGTGATTCTGACTTTATTTATGTTGTAGTGTTACTGTGATACCTTCTTTATTTCTGTTATATTTTTACTGTGGTCCTGTCTGTATTTCTGTTATATTGTTATTGCTATCCTTTCTTTATTTCTGTTGTATTGTTACTGTAATCCTGTCTTTATTTCTGTTCTATTGTTACTGAGATCCTGTCTTTATTTCTGTTGCATTGTTACTGCGATCCTTTCTTTATTTCTATTGTATTGTTACTGTGATCCATTCTTTATTTTTGTTGTATTGTTACTGGGATCCTGTCTTTATTTCTGTTGTATTGTTACTGTGATCTTTTCTTTATTTCTGTTGTATTGTTACTGCGATCTTTTCTTTATTTCTGTTGTATTGTTACTGGGATCCAGTCTTTATTTCTGTTGTATTGTTACTGTGATCTTTTCTTTATTTCTGTTGTATTGTTACTGCGATCCTTTCTTTATTTCTGTTGTATTGTTACTGCGATCCTTTCTTTGTTTCTGTTGTATTGTTACTGTGATCTTTTCTTTATTTCTGTTGTATTGTTACTGCGATCTTTTCTTTATTTCTGTTGTATTGTTACTGTGATCTTTTCTTTATTTCTGTTGTATTGTTACTGCGATCTTTTCTTTATTTCTGTTGTATTGTTACTGGGATCCTGTCTTTATTTCTGTTGTATTGTTACTGTGATCTTTTCTTTATTTCTGTTGTATTGTTACTGCGATCCTTTCTTTATTTCTGTTGTATTGTTACTGTGATCTTTTCTTTATTTCTGTTGTATTGTTACTGTGATCTTTTCTTTATTTCTGCTGTATTGTTACTGCGATCCATTCTTTATTTCTGTTGTATTGTTACTGTGATCTTTTCTTTATTTCTGTTGTATTGTTACTGCGATCCTTTCTTTATTTCTGTTGTATTGTTACTGTGATCTTTTCTTTATTTCTGTTGTATTGTTACTGCGATCCTTTCTTTATTTCTGTTGTATTGTTACTGTGATCTTTTCTTTATTTCTGTTGTATTGTTACTGTGATCTTTTCTTTATTTCTGTTGTATTGTTACTGCGATCCTTTCTTTATTGCTGTTGTATTGTTACTGCGATCTTTTCTTTATTTCTGTTGTATTGTTACTGCGATCCTTTCTTTATTTCTGTTGTATTGTTACTGTGATCTTTTCTTTATTTCTGTTGTATTGTTACTGCGATCCTTTCTTTGTTTCTGTTGTATTGTTACTGCGATCCTGTCTTGATTTCTGTTGTACTGTTACTGTGATCCTGTCTTTATCTCTGTTGTATTGTTACTGCAATCCTTTCTTTATTTCTGTTGGATTGTTACTGCGATCCTGTCTTTATTTCTGTTGTATTGTTACTGCGATCCTTTCTTTATCTCTGTTGTATTGTTACTGCGATCCTTTCTTTATTTCTGTTGTATTGTTACTGCGATCCTTTCTTTATTTCCATTGTATTGTTACTGCGATCCTTTCTTTATTTCTGTTGTATTGTTACTGCGATCTTTTCTTTATTTCTGTTGGATTGTTACTGCGATCCTGTCTTTATTTTTGTTGTATTGTTACTGCGATCCTGTCTTTATCTCTGTTGTATTGTTACTGCGATCCTTTCTTTATTTCTGTTGTATTGTTACTGTGATCCTGTCTTTATTTCTGTTGTATTGTTACTGTGATCATGTCTTTATTTCTGTTGTATTGATACTGTAATCCTTTCTTTATTTCCGGTGTATTGTTACTGTGTTCCTCTCTTTATTTCCTTTGTATTTTTTCTGTGATCGTTTCTTTATTTGCGGTGTATTTTTTGCTGTCATCCTTTCTTTATTTTTCGGTGTGTTGTTTGTAACACCCCAATGGACGGTCCAAACAATTTCTCCGGCGTCCGTTCTCCACGCTGTGATGTTGCCGGCAGTTTGTTGAAAAAGTCGGAGCCTCAAGCTGGGGGTACAAGATTAAAGTATAAGGAGCGAACTTCCACAACTTGGATGAGTTAAAACGATGCTTTATTTCGTTTAGAGTTAGTCTTTTCGGTTGGGGCTGGCGAATGTGAAACTCAGCTCTAACTCTAATTAATGGAGATCTAATGCCGAACCGACAGACTCAAGACGAACGGAGTTTCTACTTCAGGCACACGCCCGGTTGAACTAACTCAACTGAAACTCACTAACTGACTTAACTGATCGGCTCGGAAAAATGATTTGTATTTATTTAAAACAATCCGGAAGTGACTAGACCACCGATCTTTTCTTTATTTCTGTTGTATTGTTACTGGGATCCTGTCTTTATTTCTGTTGTATTGTTACTGTGATCTTTTCTTTATTTCTGTTGTATTGTTACTGCGATCCTTTCTTTATTTCTGTTGTATTGTTACTGTGATCTTTTCTTTATTTCTGTTGTATTGTTACTGTGATCTTTTCTTTATTTCTGCTGTATTGTTACTGCGATCCATTCTTTATTTCCGGTGTATTGTTACTGTGATCCTTCCTTTATTTCCGGTGTATTGTTACTGTGATCCTTTCTTTATTTCCGATGTATTGTTACTGTGATCCTTTCTTAATTTTCAGTATATAATTACTGTGATTCTTTATTTCCGGTGTGTTATTACTGTGATCCTTTCTTTATTTCCGGTGTATTTTACTGTGATCCTTTGTTTAAATCCGGTGTCTTATTACTGTTGTCCTTTTTTAGTTTGTCTTTATATTCCTTTCCAGTTATCTTTACTCACAATAAGTTTTACTGCTTAATTTTTTTCTTTATAAAGGCGCCTTTTGCTGTTTTTCCGATTTTTGCCTATGGTTTTATTTAATTGTTCCTGTTGTATTTGTACTGGGTTGTGATGATGAAAAATTCCGTTTCTTTTTTCAGGTGTCCTCAGCGTAGTTACGTAGAGAGCGCCTGAAAGACGTGATTGCTCTTTTCAGCGAGAGTTTCCATCGGCTTCTTAGATACTTCAGCAATTGTTTTTCATTGCTCTATTGTACGTATTGTGAATACAAACCCCGATGCCAATGCATTGCTTTCCTTCTTCATTTATTTTTACATATAGTCTCTTACTCTCAAATCTGGGCTGTAGATGACGTGTGCATTGTCATTATCTTCTTAGCCCTGTTTAAGTTTCTTTCTAATCCAGCCCAGGAAGGATCCTGTGTACTTCTTAAACTGACTTTTCGTACTGCCTACATTTATTTATTAAAAGTCTCTTTGTTCGTCATAGGTTTCTTATTCTCTTAAAATACTCATTTCGTAATTATTCCTTTATTTCTACTTGCTTTTAGGAGTCATATTCAAGTCATTAGTAATTAATTTCCTAATTATTTTATCTGATAACCCTTGCAAACAACAGAAAATAATCCTCCCACCTTAGGTAGCAGATTTTTTTCCTTCGTGTCTGTGAAATTATATCAATTTGTTGAAATTTTAGCTTCACTGTAATCATTAAAGAACAAAAGACAAATCTCATGAGTGTGCATTAATGTTTATTTATCATATTAAATGTACTTTCTGTCGTGGGATTGTCTAGCTAATAATAATTAGCATAGCCATACCCCTATATATAGAACGTATCTAGAATAAGAGAGAGATAGACTCGAGAGATAAACTTCGAATGAGCAACTATCAACATAATAACACTTTCTATTAAAAATAATGATATAAGGTTGCATTAAACAAGTAGTGATAACTGTTGATAAAGTAAAATTTAAATAAAGTATATATTTATGATTAGAACCCAATATATTCATATATATTCATGATTAGAACCCAATACTAATTAAGATGTGTGTAGGTAAATTTACATGAAATTAAACCAAGTTGAATTCCTTGCATTCACTTACGCACAAATACCCTTGGGAAAAGTATTAATCCGTCTCTTTCCTCCAGTTATGGGTTAAATAATAGGACAGATTGGGTTCTATAGCCTTGGCTGGCAACCAGTCTACCGCAGAAAACAATGGAAACTTAGTGTGGGATAATCTTCGCCGAAGTGTTTATCACATATGGCACTTAACTGACTGACTGAATATAATAGTTGAAACCATAATTAAGGATTCTATGGGGGATCAGTTTTATATTGTTACGAAGTAATAAACTGATCCCCCATAAATTACTGTTTAATAATATAATACATCTCTCCCTCCTCTAACAATGAGTCGAATAACAGGACAGATTGGGTTCTACAGCTTTGGTCGGCAACCAGTCTCCCGCAGAAAACAATGGCAATGTACTGGTGTAGCTATTAGTGACTATCTTTCATTAACACACAGAAAAAAAAGACTAACTCAAACATCCCAGAGCATTAGAGGATGCACGCACACGCACGCACACGCACAAGCGCGCGCGCACGCACACACCACACACACACACACACACACACACACACACACACACACACACACACACGCACACTAAGGTCTTTATTATAATAAAGATTATATATATATAATGATTGTTTAATCCTTAGTTTTGGGTCTTAAAAGGGTTAAACCAGTACACATTTGTATTAAAAAGTGTTCTATACAATTATATTGTAGAACTTTTAAATATGTTCCGTTTTTAAACGAGTTATTACGCGACCTAGGTTTCTACCATGAAGGGAATTTTTGAACGCGCAATTTTTAAATTAAAACGAATTATGGCGTTTTCATCCATGGTTGTATGAACCTAAGATGTATTTCTTAGTGTGGATGCATTTAGACATAATTTCCGTTCTTTTATTTAACAATTTGTTTTTGTTTGGGAATAGCATAATTTCTCATTTTTCTTCTTGGCACAGTCTACATATTTTCCCACCGTTGTAAGGCGTGGCTGTTTTTACAATGCTTTTAATTTCTATACATGGCTAGCCACGTGTGGAGATTAAAATCAAAATATGGAAACACCCCGGACATAAAGTGGAGCAATCATAAAAAGAAAAACGGTAAAATCAGTTATTAAAAATCGCCTGAAGACACCACTCATGGAACCTGGGTAGCGGAATAACTCTTTTTTAAGATGTTTAATATATATATATATATATATATATATATATATATATATATATATATACACTTAACTGCTCGACGACATAATTATTGCAAAAAAATAAAATAATAAGGTACTGTTAAAGAGCAAGCACATGGCAAGGGCCTTCACAACTAGTAGTAAAGTTTAATAACAGGTAGTAAAGAGAATGAACTGAGCTGACACTGCCTCGCTATTGTCTCTTACTCCTTGATCGTGATAGGCGGAATATATATATATATATATATATATATATATATATATATATATATATATATATATATATGCAAATAAGTACACAACGGTCTTTATTATGATAGGGAGGATTGTAATCAGTATAAAATTGGCAATGTCCTTCAGGTTGTTGCATGTCTTTCTTTAGTGTATTTGTAACTGGGTGATTCTGTTTACGTATATTGATGTATATTTGTCTGAAAGAAGACTACACGTTATGTATATGTTTTTATGCGTTATAAACAAAAAAAAAAAAAGATGTGGTTAGTTTCTTATTATACTGCGTCTTCCTCTGAGTAATCTTTATCCCCACCAGCAAATTTCGGCCACCTTCCCACACACAAAAACGCACGTGCGTCCATATTCACTCATTCTCGATTTGCCTCTCCATCACACCGAACTATTTTTGACACTTAATGGCTTAAGAAAGTAAAGGCCAAGTACACTGCAGTCTGACTGTCTATCGACATACAGAGGACCTAAAAAAATCTCAGGTAAGTATAAACGAACCTAGGCAAGATTAGTGTTTTTTTGTTTGTTTTTTTTTTTTCATGTTCTAAATGGATTCTAGGTCATTCTTAAGGGATTTTCGTCCTTGTTCAAATGTTAACAAAAGTTAATGTCAGACCAAGACACCGGGTCTTTAACTGACTGCCATCTTTTTTATTTTTTTTTAACCCACTATTTATTTTAAATTTTGACAGTATTTCATGGCTTCTTTAATGTGCCGTATATATTCAGGACGTTGGCGATCATGTCTCTTCACAATTTCCTGTCCTTTGTAGCTCTTACTAAATTTTGTCTTTTTGTTCACTCAGTTAAGTGACATACGTGATACACGCTTGGGCGATCATGTCTCTTTTGACCTATGACTGACTAAGCAGAAGATTTTCCCGCAGTAAGTTGCCATTTTTTTCTGCGGTAGACTGGTTACCAACCAAGCCTATAGAATCCAATCTCTCTTGCTATTTAACCCATAACTGGTGGTGGAGAAAAGATGGTTTAATACCTTTCCCAAGATTATTTGCGCGTAGGTGAATGCAACGAATTCAACTGGAATTCGAACTCGGACATCCGATTTCTCGTTCCGAGCCGATATCCACTGCACTACAACATCTCTCCTAAACCTTGTTTGATGAGTAGGTTAGCTTATGTGCTGTTTTCATCTATCCTCCTTATCTTTAATCTGTCTTGTAAGTATCGAATTTTCCAAGCCTTTTTTTCTTCATTATGTACTCTAGAATTTTTAACTGTCTCTTCCTGATGTTAGGTGTGTTATTTTTGTTTCCATTTTGTCTAAAATTTTATCGTTGTTCACATGTCTGGTCCATGATATTGTTGGCATTTTCTGGAGAAACAAATTTGTGAAGCTTCAAATTTCTTCTTCACCTGAAATATAGGAAGACTTATATCACGTAACAGTACTCTTTTCTTTGTTTCTAACGAAATTTTCCCCTTTCTTAATACATTGCTTAGCTTATGAAAGGCGCCTTTCACTATCCCAACGTGCCTTCGGATTTCGGTATCACCTTTTCTGTCCTCTATTAAAACAATTGCCAGATATTTAAATTATTGTACTTGTTTTAGTTTTGTTTTTTGGATCTCCGATTTGTAATTTTCATTTTGGTCTCATCCTTTTGCTAACAAACAAGCATTCCGTTTTTATTGCAATTGATTATTAGTCCTTTATTCTTGCTTTCCTTCACTAACTCCTATAGGAGTTCTTGCAGTTTCCTTTCACTATCTGCTGTCAACACTGTCATCTGCATAACTTATTCTGTTATAATTGTGGCCGTCAATAGTGAATTCTGGTAGGACTTCTAGTTTTCTCAAAATCACCTCACTGTGTAGATTGAATACATCTGGTAGAGACATCCTTGCGCCCTATAAAAAAGTGTAACACTTAAAAATATATAAGGCTTTATATTTATATAATTTATCCCTGCACAGATAATTATGACACTTTTTTACGGATACTATGATAGTAAATAGAGAATTTATCCATACCATAAAATTATTTGAGTAATTTTTTAAATTAAATTGCAATGAAAAAGAAAAAGTAGATGAATAAGAAAGAAAGAAAGAAAGAAAGAAAGAAAGAAAGAAAGAAAGAAAGAAACCATGTAAAAAAAAGTCATGGATTTATTTGACATTCTTTGAGATAAAACTTTTTAAAAAAGAAACACTGAATAATCTATTTACATTTACTATAGAGATTGGTTAGATAAATAATAAACATTCTCCTAAAGAAATATATTTTGCTTATATTAGTCAAAAGTAAGATATTTGCAATAGTTTCTCGTTGATATGGTAAAATGAGGTATGCATGTTACTATAACAACAGAATATTTTTATTATTTCAAATATGTGAAGTCAGAAGCGTAACTGACAAAGTCATGCTAATGACAAAAAAGATTACTTCGACGACAACTTTCAGCCAGAAGTGTCAAGAGTCCGGTTGAATAGTACACTAGTCAGGACTAGGAAAAAAAATCCTTTTGAAAATTACTGTTTTCTACAAGCAGAAGTTTATGTATAAATTTTTTAATGACCAAGAGAAACAGGCTTTGCTACCGACGTTATAACAAGAAAAAGAAAAAAAAAACATTCAAAAATTACTGTTTTCTCCAAGCAGTAGTTTATGTATATCTTTTTTTTTTTACCGCGAAGTTGTAAAAAAACACCAGGTTGGGAAACTGGCGCGGGATATCCTTCTCTCAATGAGGGTGAATGGGCCTCTCTTAAGCCGTGGTAGGCAACCCATCTAGTGATGGTGTCACGATAAAAACACCCTTGTTAGCTCTGGCGAAGCATCAAGTATTCAGCTACTGACAAGATTTGGAATCTCGGCCGAGGCCGCAATCTGATGATGACGAGGCAGCATATTAGTTTTAAGTGAATGTAATTTAATGGACATCGTTGACTAAACTCATAGCTTAAAATACCTCATGTTTGTTTAATAAGTACACGATGAGGTAGATAAACTGGATAAAAAAAAAAAATATTGACATCTCATTTTAACAGATATATCTACTACAATTACACCAAAATATCTTGCAATGCTAAAGAGTAAAATTTATTTAATAAAATAACTACTGGTTTCAACCACGGCCTTAAGATGATTTCATAAAACTTCTGGGCTGTCACCTCGTTTAAGTTGTTGAATGTTGTCATAATCGTTGCCCTCAGTTCATCTTTGGTGTTACAAGGAGTTTTTTGGTCTCTCGCTCAATTGTGTCTCACGTATAATAATTAGGATGGGGTTGCAATCTGGGGGGTTAGGTGGCCAGATGTAAGGGGTGATGTGGTGTTGTCTCAGATATTCTCTGACAACCATGACTGGGTTCTCCTGCTTTTGTAGCAGGGTTCAGAGTCCTGTTGCCAGACATAATGTCTTCCAGCTGTCACCCTCTTAACCCAGTGCAGCACAAAGTCCTCGCTCGGTTCACACTCCACCCACGTCTGTTGAACAGGTGAAGAGGCTCATCCCTTGTTCCCTGTTTATGATGTGGTTTCCGGCTTTCTCCTTTCAAATCTTTTCACTATTTTCTTTTTTTATCTTTTTCAATTGGAGTAGATAGACTAAACTATCGCCCAGTTCACACTCCACCCACATCTATTGAACAGGTGAAGAGGCTCATCCCTTGTTCCCTGTTTAGAATGTGGTTTCTGGCTTTCTCTTTTCCAATCTTTTCACACTTACGTAGCCCCCTGCACATCAGTAGCGTTACTCGGGGTGATATGATTAAAAAAAAAAAGATGTAGGTTTCCGTGTTGAGTCTGGGGTCATTTGGGAAGATGAATGAACGCATAAAGTGGCCATCACTATTGATCATACTGAACACCTTCGTAATCACCTTAGACTCATTGAACTCTTCCTGAATCTTTTGCACTCTCCTCAGATTGATACCCAAGCACTCTGAAATGTTCGTATTGGATCTTCTGGCGCGAATTCCAAGCAGTACAGTATACTGTTTCCAAATTTCTGGTGAAGTGAATTGCAGCATGGTGGTCTTTTTCTCACAGACAGTGCTCAACTGACCCTACTATACTGGGCAGTCGATGAAATCAAAATCAAACGACGCGAATTCACAAAGTTAGAAATATAAAGTGTGTGTGTGTGTGTGTGTGTGTGTGTGTGTGTGTGTGTGTGTGTGTGTGTGTGTGTGTGTGTGTGTGTGTGAAGCTATGAGGATTGCGTTTAACATGAAACACGTTGTCACTTCTATGTTTTTGACTTCAATCTCCACTTTCATATTTACATACGCAAGCTCAATCCCTGATATTGAGCACTTTAATCCATAAATATAGCATACATTAAAACTCTATTTTATCATATATATATTTATATATATATATTTCCAAAAATTATTAAACTGAAGTAAATATAAAAAAAAATTAAAAAAACACAAAATATCTTTATCAAAAGAGACAAATCCAACAACATTTATGAAATAAACCTAAACGAAAAAAACATAAATGAGAAAATCACAAAATCTTATAAAAAAGTCCCGGATTCCTATATTCAAAATATTAACAAGGAAGCTAAAACTATTACAGATAAATTGAATTTAAGCCACAAAATACAAATTTTGACCGGCAGACAAGCTTTCTTAACAATCAAGGACCACAAAGATTTTCCCAATAACCCCTCATACCGACTTATAAATCCAACAAAAACATAAGTGGGAAAAATAAGCCATCAAATATTAAAAAATTTTGTGACTTACTAAGAACTGCCACTTAAGCTAACTAGTGGAAGAACACAAGTGATTGCATTTCCTGGTTCCAAAAAATCCAAAGCAAAAATAAATATATGTTTATTAAATATGACATACAAAAAAAAAAAACACTTTCACTCATCAATTTCCAAAAGAGGTTTGATGGAAGTGTTTAATTTCGCTAAAAGGTACATAAACATACCATCTGATATAATCTTACATTGCCACAAATCAATACTTTTCCACAAAGGTAAAGCATGGATTACAAAATCAAACAACGGCACCTTTGATGTACCACAAGGATCGTATGACAGAGCCAAAATTTTAGAATTGATGGGTATATACATTTTAAATAAAATCAAAAAAATAATCCACATAGACAACCACAGATTATACAGAGATGATGGATGATAGCACCGAACAGCAAAAGAGAAAATGATAAAATAAAAAAAAGAACTTTACAAATTATTCAAACAACTAAATTTTGAGATAATAGTAGAAACAAGTAGAAAATTAGTTCAATATTTATATGTAGAATTAAATTTACAAATTGTCAATGTCTCTCCATATATGAAATCAAACACAAATTTAAAGTACTTAAACAAAAGATTTAATCATCCCAAAAGCATAATCAAACACATTCACAAAGGAATAGAACAGTCTATCAAAAAAATCATCAAACAAAATATTTGATAAAAAAAAAAACTATGAAGATGCACTAAGAAAATTTGGCTATGAGAACATTTTAGAATACAATCCCCAACCAGACAAATAAAAAACAATGATAGAAAACGAAACATTATTTGATTCAACCCACCATTTAACTTAGAAGTAAAAACAAAAATAGGACAAATATTTTTAAAACTGATCGATAAACACTTTTCAAGAAGCTCAGAACTAAACAAAATTTTCAGTAGAAACACAATCAAACTGAGTTATAGCTGTACTAGTGATTTAGAACATTTCATAAAGGAGCAAAACACTAGAAATTTAAATAGCATTGTACAAAAAAGATCATTAATAAAGAATGTAACTGCAGGGACAAAAATAAATGCCCACTTCAAGGAATTTGTAATATAAAAGAAGTCATTTACAAAGCAAAAGTGCATGACTTAAATGGTCAAAACATTTGGGATCAACCAAGGATACTTTTAAGACCAGATGGTTTAATCACAGGTCTATATTTAAAATAGAAAACTTAAAAAATAGAAAATAACATTGTCAACGTTACAGCTCATTTCTGACATCTTTTGATTGTAATACGAGAAAAATTATCCGCGAGTATGAATGGATTTTATTAAAAAATAAGCCAACATACTGTTTGCAGTTTATTTAATCTGGTATATATATATATATATATATATATATATATATATATATATATATATATACATGAAACCAAAAATTTAGTTGCTAGCCACTTTTAAGTTTTTCGTAATGACTTTGTGGACACCCAGTGTATATATATATATATATATATATGTGTGTGTGTGTGTGTGTGTGTGTGTGTGTGTGTGTGTGTGTGTGTGTGTCATTTATAATTACTTATTAACTCCATATATAATCATACTTCAATGTCAACACCAACTAAATGTATGTAGCTTAATTGTACGTTTCTTGGTTTTTAACTATATAATAGAATTAAAAATTTAACGTAATATTTTCAGCAATTAACTAATATTATATAAAATTTTAACTTAGCTTTATAGCCTTACGTTTGAAGATATTTTATGAAAAATTAAAATTAAAATTATGTAAACTTTCTTTCAAAATAATTTCACAATTTAATAAGAGAGCATGAAATTATATAACATGACAGAAGGTAACTGAATAATTTATGAAATATTATGGCATTTAATAATTTTCATTTTTAACTCGATTTTTCATTTAGGTACCTCCACAAATTGTGAATTTCACAATTACTTTTTTTAACAAAATGAGAAAATGAGAAATTAAGAATATAAAACTTACTTTAAATTTTGAAGGGATGATTTACAAAGCCCGTTGGAAGTTGAAACGTAAGGCATGGGAAACACGGAAGTAAAATGATAAAACTGTACCCTGCCGAAAATGTTTATGTCTTTTGTTTTTTTTTGTTTTTGTATTTTTGGGGTTTTTTGGGGTTTTTTTTGGGGGGGTGCTTATTTGTGTAAGGGGCGCAACCTTTAAAACACGCAACATTTTAATTATATATATCACGTACGGACACCCGTAAAAATAAAATACGGGTCATCACCACACACACAAAAACATATTTTGATGATTTAAAAAATGGAATGGATCGATTATTTGTATTAAGCTTTTCAATTTCCAATTAGTAAATATAGTGTCCACGTATTCACTGAAAAACCTAAAGCGAACGATATCAGGAAGAAATTTTAAAAGACTTTGAAACTTTATAAAATGTTATAATAAAAAATAATAAAAATGAAATCAATTCTTGTAAAAATTCATTATTCATCGGAATTTTTTTCTCTCCAGATATCGTTAATATATATTGATTATAAAAGCAATTAAAAATTTATCTAAACAAGAAATGGCATAGTTTTATTGCAGGATTGATTTCACAATTCGGACCAGATTTTCTGAAAAAGGGCTATTTTAGAAAAAAAAGAAAAGTTGATTAACATTTCCTAATGAATCGATTAATAATTCAAACTTCCTGGGCCCTCGCTAATTCCTAGACTTTTCAGGAAATTAATTAGAGGAGGAGGTAACGTATGTAAAAAAAATATTTTTAACAAGATTTTCTCAAAATAATGATTTCACAAATAGTTTCAGTCATTTGTGAATAAATTCAGTAAGCTTCATCAAAATATGACATATATATATATATATATATATATATATATATATACTATAGTCATCCGCAGGCAGCTGTATTACAGCTTATATATATATATATATATATATAAAGAAAGGCATTTTGACTTTAATCGTTTTTTTATCGCAATGCATCCGGTTAGCGAAACTATAGTGTGTGCCATTTCTGAATGGCACACAGCCAAATATTGTAAGGAAAAGGGCAACCCATGACACCTGTAGTTATTTTAAGAAATCGAGGTAAGGCGGGGAAACTTCAGTTAAGTGTGAGTGGCAATCGAGACAAAGTCTGTTATGACTATTAGACACAAGCAGCTAGCCAGGGGCTTCAATGAAAGTCATTGACTAGCTTTCTTCATTGAAAATCGGGAAATAATTGCACTCGTAGTAAGTAGTAAAGTTGTTCGACATAAGTGTCAAAACTGAAAAAGAAATTTCGCTTGGCACCATAAATATGAAAAGCAGAAATTCTCAACATGTTTTGGCATTTAATAAACTCAGCACATGAATAAAAGACTAGAATATTCGATGGTTACCCAACTCACACCGTCAGTGATATATTCGGACCACCAAAATAGAGGCATACGTTGTTTTTTCTTTTTCTTTTTTTTTTCCGAAATGAAAGTAAAAAATTATCCGCTGTTTTGAAAAACAATTTTCTGAAAAATCAGGATATTATTATCCGATTTAAAAGATATTCTCAGCACTTATTCATCAACAACTGGATTGTATACTGAATAATAGTTAATTAGAAAACTTTATGGAAATATTTTTGTCCTTTATCTTCCACAAATATCGATACATCATGAACACTATTAAAACTGGTGGTTGACGACATTTTTGCTGTTTTATAAGGAATTTTATAAAGAAAATTTATTTTGAAACCATGAGAAAATAATTCAATAAAACTCAAAAAATATTTTCCTGCTTGCATAATTTAATACAATGCATTATATATATATATGTGTGTGTGTGTATGTGTGTGTGTGTGTGTTAAATAATTAACTAGTTATTTTTTGTCATAATTAAATTAAGCCAGTACACAGTATGTATTAAAAAGTATTCAATACAATTATATTGTAGAACTTTTTTCATTTGCAAACGAAATGACTTATTTCCAATCATTCATACAGATATATATATAGATATATAGATATATATATAATAATATAGTTATGAATTAATCGTACATTGCGACGGGGAAATTTCTATGTTTCGAGATAGATTCTCATCATCACCTATGAAATCTATTAAATAAACGCAATGAGATAAATGTCATATGTAGACATTGCAAATTGTTCACATTAGAAAATGGATAAAATCTAAATGAAATAACATGCATATAACCAGCAAGTGCTCAAGGAAAATAATTACTGACGAACTATAAAAAATAAATTGAAACATAAAATTATTTTTTAAAATAAATCTTTCTTTAAAAAAAAAACTTTACAAAAAATAAATAAATAGACTAAAAGTGATAACTAAATGAAAAATATAGAATTGGTACTGAATGAGAATATCACATCAAAAGCAATAAAACTGAAGGGAGAAGAGAGGAAAAAATGGAAAATGATAAGATCAGGTTAAAGGCAGGTTAACATCTTGACCGTTAAAGAAGGAAAAGAAACAAGGGAAAAGGGTAGGATGAAGGAGGGAAAAAGGAAAAAGGAAAAAAAAGTAAAAAAGAGTAAAAGTTAGTTAGTTTCTTTGGGGCCAAATCCCAAAATGAATCTCAACTCTGATTAGCCAAAAGAAACACACATGTAAATTTCATATCTTCCCAGATACATACACAGAAACCAAAAGTTTTTGACATTTAAATGTAAATCATCTGCACAACTAACAGCAACATTGCCTGATGATGAGAATCTACCTCGAAACATAGAAATTTCCGTGTCGCAATGTACAATTAATTCACAACTATATAATTATATTAAGCTCTATAATACTCATTATATTGAGGTACTGTCCATAATAAAATAAATGTCAGGGCACTCAAAATAATAAAAACTTGAACCCTCTTCACCTGGAATATATATATATATATATATATATATATATATATATATATATATATATATGAATGATTGGAAATGAGTCAAACGAAATGACTCATTTCCATATATATATATATATTTGAAAAGGAGTCATTTCGTTTGAGTTTTTTTAATTATGTTTTATTGAATTATATGTAAATATTTTACTGAATACACACACACACACACACACACACACACACACACACACATATATATATATATATATCCGCAGACAGATCTGTTTCGCTGTACCACAGACATCCGATTGCTTTTTTAGCGAGGACTGAAACCCGACCGAATTGATGTCTTTCGGTGATTCTACCTCTGATGTGCGCTCGATAAAAGAAAGCATATGTTTTTTGCGTGTTATGTACAATGTACACACGCCAGTATATTTGACAGTGAAAAAAATCTACGATTAATATTTTTATTTCTAAAAAAATTACTTGTAATTTTTCAGAGTGACTTTCAGATTCTTCCGGTTGCTGGGGACAAGAATTTTTTTTTAATTAAATAAATATTTTTAATTAAATAAATATATGTTTAAAGAATAAAAAATCTGATGCCATTTTCGCGTCAGACATTTTAAAATAATTTTATTCGTTATTTGTGTAACTATTATATTATTTCTAGTACGGAAGTTCAAAAAGAAAATAATTCTGAATTACTTCCTTTAACTGACTACAAAAGACTAACACGATATTAATCTAATTTCAATTTTATATCTAATCATTCCACTCCATCAATAAGACTGTATTTTTCTCATGTTTTTTCCTACTTATTTAGTAAATTCTGATTATTTTTCCTTTTTTTTATTTTATACCTGACGTTAGCATTTTCAGTTTATTTTTAAGTTAGCACGATGCTTAGAGGTTAGAGGTCAATGATTTTTGATAACAACTAAGTTTGAAAGAAATCAAAGTGAAAGTAATCAATTAACATTATCAGTTCAATAACCTTTTTAAGAATTTTCTCATTTTTTTTTGTTTTTTGTAATTAAAATATTGTTATTTTAATAATTTTTCTTAAACTCAGAATATTTAAAAAAGATTTTATGACAACAAACAGGTAAAAAAATAATTTAAATAAAATAACAGGTAAGAAACAAATATTCATTCTACAAAGTTACATAAAAAAATCTCTTTCTACGAAGTTATCGAAAAAGTATTCATTCTAATTTACATAAAACTCATAACTTTTATTAAGTTCCATAAAATTATTCATTCTACTAAGTTATATAAAATTATTTAATCTACGAAATTGCAAAAAAATATTCTTTCTACTAAATTACCTACAAATTATCTATTCTACAAAGTTAAATAAAAATTATTCATTCTTCTAAATTGCACAAAATTATTCATTCTACTAAGTTACATAAAAGTTTTTCATTCTACTAATTTACATAAAAGTTTTTCATTCTACTAATTTACATAAAAGTTTTACATTCTACTAATTTACATAAAAGTTTTTCATTCTAATTTACATAAAAAATTTTCATTCTACTAAGTTACATAAAATTATTATTCTAAGTTGCATAAAAATATTCATTTCTCTCTCTCTCTCTCTCTCTCTCTCTCTCTCTCTCTCTCTCTCTCTCTCTCTCTCTCTCTCTCTCTCTCTCTCTCTCTCTCTCATTGCAAATACAACCCCTCTCTCCTTTCAACCATTTCTCCTACGTTTTGTTTACGATGACTTCTCCTTTGGAAACCTTCACCGCGTGCGACCTAATTGATTTGTTACCTGTTGAAAAGATAGCCACGTTCATGTTTTATGGGCGGTTTCATTTTGTTATGTCATTACTTCTATTGTACCTATGACGTCATTACTAATGGAGATTGTCAAGAGAACAAAACTGTGTTGTATGTTGAGAAAGGTAAGGATAGGCAGTAATTGTACAAATATAGACTGTCCAAAAGATCACTTACAAAATAAACAATCCAACCTTTGAGATAGATAGATAGATAGATAGATAGATAGATAGATAGATAGATAGATAGATAGATATGAACAGGTTAAGATGGAACTGACTACATTTAAATAGATTATCGAAGTAGATGTTGTATATTTTGCAAAACTAACATCTAAAAATGAACAGTGAAACCTTAGTCTTTACTTTTGTTCACTTATTGTCTGTTGACACCTGAGACATTTGAGGAATGCCCACTTGTCAGTTCACTCGATATACTGATAAATTTTGGCATAAGCGCGTTCATAACAAGTCACTTGTTCATTATATCATTACCCAATTGTGGTTCCAGTGATCAGAAAATAATTTCTTTGGAATCTCAACAATCAAGGAATTTTCTCTAACCTAATAGATGTCATTGATTCTTTTATAAGCCAAATTTTCCAGGATGTCTGCAATGGTTCATCATATTCTTCCATCTTTTGTTAGTCTTAAATAACTTTTGACCCTTTACCATCCCTCTTTGCCTTTGTCCTCCAATCACAAAAACTCGTCATTTACAGAATGTTTCTCTTGATTCTATTTCCTTTAATATGTTCTCTGGCTGGTAAATTCTGTAAATTTTATTTTCTCATTATGTATAACAAACATTTCAATTGTTTCTTACGTATTGTTAATATTTGTTTACATTGACACTTCATTTCCCTAAAAACTTCATCGTTGATAATTTGTTCTGACCACGTATTCCCAGGATTCACCCTAAAAGCACATTTCTATCACTTTATGTTTTCTTTTTTGTTTGTTTGTTTTGTTTTAAGCTGGATTTAGTCATGACATGTTTTAGATTCATCGGAGTATTTCAATGCAGACCAAGATCCCATTTCATATTAAGAAGAAAAAGACAAGGAATTCAATAAAGACCAATGTTCATTCATTTCTATAGAAAAGCGCGTATTTCAATGCAGACCAAGATCCCATTTCATAGAAAGGCGAGTGTTCCTACGCAGAACAACGCCGTTTCTATAAGAAGGAGAGTGGTCCAATACAGACCAGCGTTCTTTTTATAAAAGGACGATGGTTTCAATACAAACCAACGCCCCTTTTCACATAATGGTAAGTGTTCCCATGGAAACCAACGTCCCCTTCTATAGAAAGACGAAGGTTTCAACGCAGACCTTCGTCCCCTTCGATAAAAAGACAAGTTTTTCAAGTCAGATCCACTTCCTTTTCTATAGAATAGTGAGTATTTCAATCGAGACTAAAGTTCCTTTTGAAAGAAAAGCAAGTGTTCCAATGCAGACTAACGTCCCTTTCTATAGAAATTGAGTATTTCAATGCAGACCATTTATCTGTAAAAAGGCGAGATTTTTATGCCGACTAATGTCTCTTTCTCTAGACCGGCGAGTGTTCTAATGCAGATCAACATCTCTTTCTATAGAAAGATGTGCTCCAGAGCAGACAAAAGTTCTTTATCTATAGAAATTTTAGTGTTCCATTGCAGAAGAACGCTTCTTTTCTATAAAAAGCCGAGTATTCCAATGTCGACCAACGTCCATTTCTATAGAATGATTAGTGTTCAAATTCAGAACGAAATCCCTTTCTATTGAAAGGCATGTGTTCTAGTGCAGACTAAATTCCCGTTTCAATAGAAAGGCGTGTGTTCTAATGCAGAGTAACGTCCCTCCTTTTAAAAAAGTGGGTTCTTCAATCCGGACCAACGTCACTTTGTATAAAACGGCGAGATTATCAACGCAGACCAACGTCTCTTTCTGTAAAAAGTTAAGTTTTTTAATTCAAACAAAAACCTCTTCCTATAAAAAATTGGTTTTATCAATGCAGACCAACGCCCCTTTGTATAAAAGCTCGAGCTTTTAATGCAGACTAACGTTCCCTACAATAAAAAGGCGAGGTTTTCAATGCAGACTAATGTTCCTTTCCGTTCATATGGAATTTTAGCTTCTAATTTTTAAACGTACACTACGGTTCATTTATTACATAAGTTACCAAACTGAGAAACTTAGAAGTCACTTCCAGAATTAATCTGAAAAATGTTGTTTCGAGAACTTTGCAGTTATCGTCTATATAACCAAAATGAAATCATATTAAATTTATAGATGTTCAAACTTGAGAAAACGTTGACTGGATAAAATATATTTTCAATCAATCATTATCGAACGTTGCAATATTTTATTATCACCGTTTAATTATTCGATCAGAAATACTTAGAGTAAGAATAGTAGGCGTAAAAAGAGTGAGGCTCCATGCAACGGTTCCAGTTAAACTTCTTTTTGTTTTTGTTGCTGTTGTTGTCGTCGGAAGTAAACCGGTTAACCCACTGCACGGTTATATTAGGGAGGCGGGATGTTAGCAACCAGATGTGGACGAAAAACAAAACCTACATAAAGGGCGGAAGAACTCTGAACGAGTAAACGGCCAGCTAACTAGAGGCGGTGTCTCGATAAATCACCGTGAAGATGACAACGGGATACCACTCCACTATGATTTCTGAGAACAATCATGGCCTTTAAAAATAGACATACGAAACCCAGCGGCGTGAAAGAAGTCACTTTCAAAGGAAGTAAGTCCTCATCCGGTAAAGACCGATATGGGTAACAGGTGTCACCTGACCGTCATTCTGCGACTGTTAGCACCAACGGCGTAAAGGGGACACAATTCTTCGGAGTTTGTCCCTCGCCCGGAAAGGAACGACTGTGCGCAACAAAGAATTACCATAGTGACATGGAACGTCAAGATGCACAACAAGTGTGGTCAACTCGAGAATGTCAAGCAGAAAATGAGAAGATTGAACAATCAATATTCTGGGAATATGCAAAACTATATGGCCTAACAATGGTGACTTCAGCAGCGACAACCACAGGATAATAATGCAGGAAGCAAAAATAGTCGACTTAACACTGAACGAAGAAATGAAGAAATGCGTTCTGGGATATGGCCAGCTTTCCAAGAAAGTTCTCTTAGTCAAAATGAGAGGGAGAATCTTCAACAAAGCACTGAGGAAAAACTAGAATATTTCTACTCCTTACTGGACAATGCCAAGGCTCAGTGTAAAACCCAAGAAATAAGAATCATAATGGGAGACTGAATGCCAAGGTTGGTAAAGAGAGGGAGACGACCTGCAAATTTGGATTAGAAATACGCAATGAACAAGGAGAAAAATGGGTCTAATGGTGCACAGCAAATGACCAGGTAATAACTAACAGCTGGTTTCAAGAAAACCCACGACGTCTATGGAAATGGAGAAGCCCAGGAGGCGACACGAAAAACCGAATCGATTACATAACCATAAACTGGATATTCAGAAATGCAGTGATTCAATGCAAAACGTATCCAAGTACCGACTGTGGAAGCGACCACCTCCCAGTTATCTGCAAACTAAGGGTGAAATTCTAGAGAATGAAGAAGCTTAGTGCAGCACCCAGACTGCAATACAACACGCTCGTGAATGACCTCAACCTGCAGAAAACACACTGACAGCGTGAGAAACAAATACGAAGAACAAATTGGAAAAGGAAACTCGAAATGGGACACACAAAAGGAAGCGCTAGTGCCATCAGCAAACAACGTTGCCCCAAAGAAAATCAGACGAAGAAGAAAAAACGAGTGGATGACTGAAGAGATCCTTGACATGGTGCAAAGGAGACAGAAAATGATGCCAAGACATGAAACGGAATACAGAAACTACACAAGGAAATAAGGAGCAAATGCAAACAGGCTAAAAAGGAATAGCTCAACAACAAAGGAGTAGAAGTAGAGAGATTGAGCAGGACTAATAAAGCAAACATGCATAAAGAAATAAGGGAACTAACAGGACAAAAAAAACCTGCTCCTCAACAGGATGTATAAAATCCAAGGATGGAACGATCATATTGGAGAAAGAGGATATACTCCAGCGATGGGAAGAATATATAAATTCTTTTCCACGACAAGAGAGAGCAACCGACAATACACAAAAATGAGGACGGACCGGAAATATTAAAGTTCAAAGTGGAATCTGCAATAGTGACACTGAATAGAAACAAAGCAGCTGAAACAGACAGCATTGTCATAGAGATGCTGACAGCCCTGGACGAATTCGGCGTATAAAAAATTACAGAAAAAATAGATAAAATTTACAACAGTGGTGTAATACCGGACGACCTAAGCAGGTCAATTTTCATAGCACTGCCTAAGAAGCCAAGTGCAAGCGAGCGCGAACTCCACTGAACAATCAGTTTGATAGGCCACATAACAAAACTCATCATCCGAATTCTGATGAATACAGTGCGAAGCAAACTGCCTGCATGCGGACAGGAAATGAATTCAGCAGATATAGAAAGATAGAAAGGGGCGTAAGACAAGGATGGGTCTTTTCACCGGATCTATTCAACTTGTACAGCGAGACTATTCTGAGGACTCCAGAGGTTATGCCAAGATTCGTTATCGGAGACCACAATCTGAACAACATAAGGATCACAGACAATACAGTGCTGATAGCAGACACGGAAAGGAAACTACAAGACCTCCTACAGAAGGTAGCTGAGGTGAGTAACAAGAAAAGACTACAAATAAACTACAAGAAAACCGAATTCATGGTCAACAGCAAAAAGAGCAGCCCCAAATGCCAAATACAGATGAAGGATACTAAAATCAAGCAGGTACAAATGTTTAAATACCTGAGAAGTCTTCTAACAGAAGACGGAAAAGGCGACACAGAAATCCGAAGGCGAATTGGCATGTCAAAGGACGCATTCTAGAAGCTGAGTAGAGAAACAAAGAGAGTTCTGGATTGCTATGTGATGTCAGTTCTTCAATACAGCAGTGAATGCTGGACAATATCATCAAAAATGAAGGAAAGACGAAGCAAGTGAAATATGGTTCTTCAGAAGAATGCATCGGATATCATTGATTGAGCACGTGAGCAATGATGAGATTTTGGAAAGAACAGAAACGTAAAGGAAATTAATACTGAGCACCAGGAAAAGACTGCTAAAGTTCCTGGGACATGATGGCAGGAAAGAGAGACAGGGGAAAGCAGCGTGTAACATACTTGATTGGCCTGAGCATATGGATGGCAAAGCGGAGTTTGGGTGTCGTAACAGGAGAAAGCGTGCTAAGATCCATCAGTGATAGGGAGATGTGGAAGACCATGATCACCTAAGTTCTGAAAGAACAAGACACAAAGAAGAAGAAGAAGAAGAAGAAGAAGAAGAAGAAGAAGAAGAGAATATTTCGATTTATTAACCACTAGCAGAGTCTTCTAGAAAGATTTTAAAAAAATAAATCGCCGATCCTATACATTTGTATAGTATCAAATTTTTCATGCCATCTTTCCTATTCGTGTGCCATGTCCATTCAGGACCTGGGTGATCATAGTTCTCCACAACTTCCTGTATTTTCTATCTCTTTTGGGAATGATTCACTTTTGACTATCTCTCCCATTTCATGTGCCATCCATTTCCACAGGCTCTTTGGGTGGATTACTCGCTGTTTCTATCTTCTCCTCTTGCCTTCAATTGGTCCTGTGAGTATCGAATTTTCCATAACACCTTTCCTTTCTGTGTCATGTCCATTCAGAACGTGAACTACCATGGCTCTCCACAACTTCCTGTTCTTTGTAGCTTATTTAGCCTTCTTGCTTTAATATGGCCTTGTCAGTGTCAATTCTCCGAGTTCACTTTCTTCCTCGTATGTTCAAAAAATCAACTGTCTTTCTCTCTCATTCTAAATATAAATGCCTTTTTGTTAACATTTTCATTAAGACTTCTTCGTTGCTTGCGCGATCTGTCCGTGGTATTCACAGCATCCTACTGAAGCACTATATCGCCTCAAGCTCGTTTCGTGAGGAAATTGTACAAGATTCACTGTCACATAAGGAAGACAGTTATTACACAGTAGTTCATCTTGCTTTTCTTTATTTTCCTATTTCTTTGCTTAGCTTTTGTGAGGCATCTTTCGCTATTCAATGGGCCTTCGGATTTCGAAGTCACATTTTCTGTCATCTGTAAAATACTTTCCATATAGCGGTCCCGGGAAGGCCTAATGCTGCACCACTCCGTTGCGCTGGTGAGGTGGATCGTTGGTCGCCAACGAAGCTAGCGCAATTTTTATCCCTAGCCCGAGTGTTCGAGTACCCACCTTAAAAACCGACCTTGTGTCACAACTTGCCCTAGGGTGCGGGGTCAGGGTAAATATCTACATTCCAGAGTTCAATTTCTGTACTTACAAATGAAAATTTGCATCTGGCGCAAATTACACAGACTGTGATTTTTTTTATTAATGTTAATATATTTTATATTCCCTTTAAAATCACGTGATTGTTACTTTTCTTTCTTTTTCTCTTTTTTTTCTTTTTTTTTTTCCTCTTTTACTAAAAACACACTTAACTAAAACAAAAACAAAAGTATCTATTCCTACATATAAAGCCATAAAAATGTAACATTTAATCATTAATCTTTTTCAATTTCAGTAACATTTTATGCGCACACACACACACACACACACACACACACACACACACACACACATATATATATATATATATATATATATATAGTATTGTGCAAAAGTATTAGGGCAAAATCTATTTTATCTTTTATGAGGCATCAAAATAAAGATTTAAAATCACCCCTGTCCTAACAGTTTTGCAAAATACCGGAAGTGTGCAAAAGTATTAGGACAGGGGTGATTTTCTTAAAAGCCTCACTGAAATTCAAACACAGGGTGAAAAGCCAAGTAAATAGCTAATAAATATTTATTATTTAAAACTATATGTAAAAGAAATGTATTAAAAAGAAGTTATATTTAATTTTTCTTATTTTCTTTAAACAAGTTATTTTGAAACTACTCTATTGAACATCCATGGAATATTTTGGATTAAAAAAATTGATAAATCTAATGTTACTTCGCAAGACACACTTTAGGAACAAATACAAGCTGCTTGGCAGGAGATAACATTAGAAACATTGAAGAAGCTTGCGATGTCAATGCCTGACGGAATGAAGGCTGTGATCAAAGAAATTTATTTTGTAAGACGTATTTTTTTCTTATTAAAGCATTTATTGAGTAAATCAAATAAAATTACTTTGATTAGATTGTTTATTTTCTGTTAATATGCCTCATAAAAGATAAAATAGTTCTTGTCCTAATACTTTTGCACAGTACTATATATATATATATATATATATAACAGGATGCGGAACCAATATGAAGCGTTTAAAAATCTAACACAAGCACGCACATTGCTTGTTTTTCATTTTTCGACTGCACAGTATAGCAAGGTTTGTTGGGCATCGTCTGTGCAGATGACGAAATTCATTCTACCAGAAATTTGAAAACGGCCCAAATCGGATAAGTCTAATGATGATTACGAAGGTGTTTGGGATGATCACTAGGGATGGCGACGTTATGCCTCTATTCATCTATCCACAAGGCTTCAGACCCACCACAGAGGTCTATATCGGCTTGAGGAAGTTGTGCTACTTTGATTCAAGAGGGTGGCTGCTGGAAGTCTGACAACAGGACTCGACACCATACCACAGAAGAAAAACCCAGTCATGGCTATCAAACCATTTCTGAGATCACACCACCCCTTAGCCACCTAACTCCCCACACTGCAACCCCCCCTTGATGTGCGGTTCACATGAACGAAAAATAAAATAAAAAACTTCTTGTAACATCAAAGATTGAATTAAGGCAATTATTATGGCGGCATTAACTTAAACAAGAAGATTATCCAGAAGTGATACTGAAGATCCTGAAGTCGTCTGGAGGCCATGGTTTGAGCCAATGTCAGTTTGATTAAATAAATTTACTCTTTCGTATTTCAAGATACTTTTGTGTAATTTTGTAAAATATACCTGTCAAAATGAGATTTCATTTTTGTTTTCATTTTTGCCTCATTTAGACTACAATTCATCAACTTCACTCTATATATATAATGTTAAGTACCTTTACTTTTTCACGATAGTTTTAGAATGAATTTTGATAAATAAAAAAGCTTCCTTAAAGCTTCCATTTTAGCTTTAATTGAAAGATAAATGATTAAATTTACTATTCCAGGTAAGTAAAATACTCTGCTGTATTTCAAATAGAAATTATATTGGTTGGAATCTCGGCGATTTTAGAGTTTTCAAAGTTACCATATTTTGCGTCCATTTTGACAGCTTAAATTAAACTAATCTTATTTTCACAAGTATTGCTTGTTTATAGCATGAAATTTAGAATAAAAGCATTTCTTAATTTCTTAATCACGAAGGTGTGAAATGATTGAATGCGAAGGAAATTGATGACAGCCAGATGTGAGAATAAGCTAAGGATGGTTGACCAGAACTGAGAGTATGGTCCCAATTTTTTTCCTATAAGGGGAACAAAGCGTGAAAAACGTGACCTTTTAATGTAACAGAAAATATCATACCTAAAAAAAGAACTCTTTATACACACAAAAAAATTATTTAAAACATCTTTTGGCTCGAAGATTTGTATTAAACTTTTCAATTTTCGATTACTAATTATGAACTTCGCTTTGAAGATTTTAAAAACATGTTTAAAATTTATAAATTATTATAATTAAAAAAGAAAAAAATGAAAACAATTCTTGTGAAAGTCGAATTTCTTATCTTCAGACTATAATGTCCTTAATATATATAGTCATCCGCAGACAGATCTGTTACGCTGTATATTCATGACTGAATGAACGCTGCGTATATGCTAGAGTAGCTACTGTTTTTTTTTCAAAGTCTACCATTCGTTATATATATATATATATATATATATATATATATATATATATATATATATATATACTGTTTTATATATATATATATATATACTGTTTTATATATATATATATATATGTATGTATATATAAAGCAATTAAAAGCTTATCTAAATAAATAATGTCATAGGCTTATTGCATTTTTTATTATTTTTATTGGGAGCAGATTTTCAGAAAAAACGCTAACTGTAAAAAAGGTATATATATATATATATATATATATATATATATATGATTTACATTCCCCCAAGGATTTATACATTTAACTAATAAAACAAATTTTCGATACAAATTTATTTTTTTGAAATTTCATGAATTTACGTCGAGGTAGCTAATAGATGTAAAAAATATTTCTAACAAGATTTTCTAAAAATAAGAATTTCAAAAATAATTTAAGTTATTTTTATATAAATCCTGAAAATATCATTAAAATTATTTGATTTTTGTAAAAGTTTACAAATTAATATGTTTTTCAACGGAAAAAATGAGTTTCGTAATATTACATTATCCATAGTATACATTGGTAACAGTTTAGTTACCAGCTGACGAAAATCAAAACAAGATTTTTTACTAAAATTTCGAACATGTTAAAAAGGATTTTTAAAAAATTTAAAATAATGAAGTTACTTTGGTCTTTCCTCTTAATAATAACAAACATTTTGACAGGAAAACATAATATATAACTTACATTGTTCGAACTGTTGTCCTCATCTCTACTGCCATATTCCTATTCACGACGTTTCGACTGTTGTACGCTCTAGCCTTCTTCAAGTGATTGAAATTTCGAACCGTACCCTTTATTTCGATCACTGGGGTATATTGTTCTCGTTCTCTGGGCCATGTGTCCTTAAAGGCACATAGCACAGCGAATAAAAGCCTTAGTTAGTGCCAGAGATTTGACCCAAAGAGTTGTGATTTCAGTACCTGGCTACAGCAGTGGTGAACAAATAACTTAGAGAGGTGAGTTAAAGGGAGATAACTAGGACATCCTGAAGTGACATGGCTCATATATGTGGCATGTATGGAAGGAGGGTGTCAGTTTTATTCAGATTCACGCTAATTTGCATGCTGTCATATTGAAAGTTTATTTTTGGAAGATAAAAGTTGAATTTATATTTGTATCGTTCCGTTTCCGTTTTACCCGACTTGGCAAATATTTTGAGCATTCGGTTGTCTACTGCTTTGTTTACCGCTGCCAGATAAATGTAAAACAAAAATCATATTTCGATTAGTTAAAACAGAAAAAAAACTCTATAAGCCTTTATCACAACTAATAATTCATTTTTTGACAACTGTTGAGCAAGTTTCTTTACTGGTTGCCTTGAATACACTGTAGCCCTCCTTCCTCGAATGGAACATGAAGAAAATGTTTCAAAATGAAAATAGAAAAAAATAGAAAGTCACTAATTATTTTATAAATGGTTTATTTTAATCGGTTAAAACACATTTAAGTCCTCAATGCATTTACACGAACTCAGTTGTTTGTTTAAACAATGTATACTGAGAAAACGGTCTGTATTTACTCTTGATTTTATAAATGGGCAACATTCACTTTGAAAGTATTGTAGTAAATCTTTTGACGTCGTCATTGACCTCTTCAAAATCCATTAAGTGGACATAAGTAATTCTGCTTCACTGAAACCATAACTGAAGTATTTTTATTGTGAGTTTTAAGTGAAGGTGCTTCATGTTCGCGATTAATATTGAAACGTGGCCAACGTTTTTTAACCTTTTCATTTAAGTACGAACTGTTTTTTTTTTTATTCTTTTAATAATAGATTGTTAACTTGGAAAAGTTTATTCCACAATTACTTCTCATTTGATTTCTTCTCTTTCTCTGATCAAGTACATATTCAATGCCCTGAAGTAACTTTTTCCAACAATATATTAAATTTCATATGAAAATCTGTGACAATCTTGCTGTGAATTGTTTTAGGGAATTGCTTTCGTGCACATAAATAAACAATCATCAAATAATTAAGACAGCCTTTGCAAAAATATCAAATGGAGAAAATTAAAAATGATAAAGGAAATAATGTACGTACCATACGCTTGGGAAATATATGGATCCATCTCTTCTCCCTCCAACTGTTGTATTAGCACAGATTAGGTTCTATAGCCTTGGTTGGCAACCAGTCTACCGCAGAAAAAACGGTAATCTACTGCAGGAAAATCTTCTGTCTACTCTTTCATTGATTGAAAAAGACATGATCGTCCAGACGAGTATCACTTAATGTATTTAACTGACTGACTTGAATAGCAAGACAGCTTGGGTTCTATAGCCTTGGTTGGCAACCAGTCTACCGCAGAAAGAAATGGCAAACTACTACGGGAAAATCTTCTGTCTTGTTTGCTATTATTTGAAAGAGACATGATCGTCCAGGCGTGTATCATTTAATGTATTTAACTGACTGACTTGAATAGCAGGACAGCTTGAGTTCTATAGCCTTGGTTGGCAACCAGTCTACCGCAGAAAGAAATGGCAAACTACTACGGAAAAATCTTCTACCTAGTCAGTCATAGACTGAAAGAGACGTGATCGCCTAAGCGTGTATCACGTATGGCACTTAACAAAAATCATTGATTTAGATGGTTTTAAGGCACATTGATTGTTATATAGTGGTCATATATATGATACTTTCAAAAATAGAAAGCGTCGATTCACTTTCATGCCCTTGAAAAGACAATATGAATATCAGCGTTTGATTTCATTTTCTCTTGTCATTTGATCTTTGAAAGAAAAAAAGTGTGAGAATTCATTTTAGACGTATTCGGATACCACAAGAAATTATCCATAACACGTCATTGCAGATTATGGCGTTACTCACTTGTACAAAGATGATTTATATCAGTCAATTTCGGGTTTATTAGGTCATTGCAAAATTCCATTGTTAATCTCTTTCACAAATGAATGTCTTTAAAACGTTTACAATGTTAAATCACTTCTTTCGTGTTTTCACCGAGTATACTTTTAACCGCCAAGTGAAAACCATGATTGTATATCAAATGCAAATTCGACAATATTTATTCTTCAGGTTTAATCTGAAAATAAAATAAAATAAAATAAACAGGTATACATTAGATTATTCAATGTTATAGTGAGGATTCAGCCGGTGCAAGCATGTGTTCGGAATATTTTACAATATAAAATGATATATTTTGGTCTCACGAATAACATTCTGGACTATAAGATAACATGGAAAGTAAATTTGAGAGCGTTTGAAAGACAGATGCTGCTAAAACAACACGTAAAAATATGGGGGAAAATAAGGTGAATCGGTTAATTGGAGCATGTTTTTTACAAGAAAATGTAAATAACATTTGTTCCTTGCTTTGTTTTTTATGTCATATCAAACTCGGGGGGGGGGGTCATTTATTGCCAACTAAATTTTATTTATTTATTGCTGGTAATACCTTTTTCTTTCACCAATTTATTGTTTTTATATAAGTTTTGTGTCTAGTAATACTTTTTTTCTTTTCGAGTATCAAGATTCATTAGGATTTGTTTTTAAGGGCAGGGTCCCCAAGTCCTACCCTGTTATTTAACCCATAACTGGAGGGAAAGGACGGATTAATACCTTTCCCAAGGGTACCAGTGCTTAAGTGAATGCAGGGTATTCAACTGGAATTCGAACTCGGCTCACCGATTTCTCTTTCTGAGCCGATATCCACTACACCACAACGCACATCCGTCACTAAACGCTTACAGCACCTGGTATTCCCAAGCGGTCACCCATCTAAGTACTGACCAGGCTCAACGTTGCTTAACTTTGGTGATCGAGCGAGAACCGGTGTATTCAACGTGATATGGCCGTAAGCCAAATAGCATTTGTAAAACCAAAGTTATTGCAAATCTTGTTCTTGTATATTACAAACGTGTTTAAAATGTTGTCGAAATGTTGATCTCTCTTATGTTCGCAGATGCGCGCTTTGATTTCATAAATGCTGTCCTAATTTTTAAAAATAACATAATTCTTCAGGCAGGAAATAATTCGCGGGGGTTCTGATAAATATTTTACCATCTATAATGACACGTCAAACAAACTTTCTTACATCAATGACTTTTATATAAAATCCATAATTAAAAAATCTATTACATGTCTATCTACTCCCACAACCTGTATTACGTAAATTTTTAGACCCTCACACAAAACATCCCCAGATCAGCACGCGGACAGCCACCAAACATAAATGGTATAAAAAACATACACACGCACAAACGTATATAATCGAAATCCCACATAGATCAACTACAATTATGATAAAGTTACACACGCACGCTGTTTGACATGACAGATACATGTTTTGGGGTTTGTTTTTTGTTATTTTTTTTTCTTTTGTTTGTTTTTTGGTGGTTTTTTTTTTTGTGTGGGGGGGGGTATTTTTGTTTCTATTTCTGTGTTTGTTTTTTGTTGTTTTTTTTTTTTTTTTTTTTTTTCAAAAGAAGCGCCAATCAAAAAGAAATGACAATAAAAAAATCTTTTTAGCTTTTCATCCCAGTTTTAAAATGTTGCAAGATTTTTTACCTGGTTGAAATTTTCATAACATTTTAAATTCTAAAGAATTTCCGAAGGAAAAGTATTCTTTCAAATTTCTACGTCACCGTGAATTAGTTCTTTTTTTTTTTTTTTTTTTTTTTTTTTTTTGGTGATTAATTTATTACATTTGAATTTATTTGTTAATGAAACATTTTTGATAATGCCTTCTTCTATTTTCGAAAATGTTTTCTTCTATTTTCGATAATGCCTTCTTCTATTTTCGATAATGCTTTCTTCTATTCTCGGTAATTCCTTCTTCTATTTTCGACAATATTTTTTCTATTTTCGATAATGTTTTCTTCTATTTTCGATAATGCTTTCTTCTATTTTCGATAACGCCTTCTACAATTTTCCATAATGCTTTCTTCTATTTTCTATAATGCATTCTTCTATTTTCGATAATGTTTACTTCTATTGTCTATTATGCCATCTTCTATTTTCGATAATGTTTTCTTCTATTTTCGATAATGTTTTCTCCTATTTTTGGTACGGCCTTCTTTTATTTTCGATAATAATTTTTCTATTTTCGATAATGCCTTCTATAATTTTTCATAATGCTTTCTTCTATTTTCGATAATGTTTACTTCTGTTATCTATTATGCCATCTTGTATTTTCGATAATGATTTCTTCTATTTTCGATAATGCATTCTTCTATTTTCGATAAGGCTTTCTTCTATTTTCTATAATGATTTCTTCTATTTTCGATAATGTTTTCTTCTATTTTCGATAATGCCTTTTGTTAAATCCCCCAACAACCGAATTGTTTCACATTCGACTTATCATCTCTTGTTTTTCATTTCCTGCTGTCCGAGGCAAGCCAGTCCGATTTAACCTTCTTTACTAGTAACTCCAAATTAATAGAAATATCATCTGTCTCATTTTCAGACAAGTTTTTTTAGTAAACTGTGCGATTCAATATTGACTTAATAAATGGCAAACGTTAAACGACTCGTATTTATGAAAACATTCAAGATACAAAAGTTCAACCAATAAATCAAATAACTAATAAAAATGAAGACAAACTACAGTTCATCAAAAGATAAGTAGAATCTTATGGCTTACCAAAAACTCATAAACCAAAACGTCCAATGTGATTTCTTATATCTGACATAGTCAGCTATTCTTACAAATTAAAACCTTAGCGAACACTATTAGAGCTATTTTAGGAATAATCGGTTCTTCACCTCTTAAAAATTGGCAAAATCATCAACAAATTGAAAAAACATTATTTTGCAAAAGTCATGGCCAGCTAAGAGATGAAATTCTTATACAAATTGACAAACTTTTAGATTTTCTAAAGAGCTTCCTCACAAAATCAACAATAAACATTTCTCTACCGATCAACTTTTTTCAACGAATGTTTTTCATATTAAATGATGATTTTTACAAAAACAATTCTGCCCATAGGTTCTCCAGTCAGCGATATTTTAGCATGGCTCTCGACAATTCTTACAATCGTACCAATATAAAATATCTTGCCTACAACTACTGATTACTTTCACTATATAAATAATACCTTATATATATATATATATATATATATATATATATATATATATCCGTACAAAATTAAATAAACTATATTTAATAATTTTTTTTATTCATATCACCCCAAGCAAGGCGGTAATGCCACTGATGCGCAGGGGGCTACGTAAGAGTAAAAAGATTGGAATAAGAAAAAGCCGGAAACCACATCCTAAACAGGGAACAAGGGATGAGCTTCTTCACCTGTTCAATAGACGTGGGTGGAGTGTGAACCGGGCGATAGTTTAGTCTATCTACTCCAATAAATGAAAATCAAAAATACAATTTAATTAATGCATAAAAACTAAGAATACCCTGTCTTTTCTTAATATTCTTTTAATTTTTGACTAATACAAGTTTAAAATTAAAACTCTACCATTAATTAACAAATAAAAACAGCCTCAGGATTTTTACACACATTACAACAATAAGAAAAAATTGAAATAATAATAGTTTTCTCGTTTAAAATTTGCAGCCCTGAACATTTAACTGTTGAAGAAATATTTTACTATACCAATTATTTCATACTAGCATTATAGCCCGGGGTTGCCCGGGTGTAATGAAAGCTTTAAAACTAATCCAAGGTCCTGGAGCTCAGACTCTTTGGACGTTGGCACAAAAGACTAAAAGGCAATAGTTGTTTCCAGTTAAAGCAAAACCACAGACTGAAAGAAAAATAAATGGATGTAAGTCAAATTTTGATTTCCTGGTATCGATATCAAATTTTCTGCACTATTGTAAGAACTGCAACCTTGAAGCTTCTGAATATCGTTTCTTATATCTTTGTCTATGAGTGTATCAAATTTGATTAAAATCAGACCACTCTTTCTATAACCCGATTTTTTCGATTATCGATTTTCGATATTTATCGGGGGTACCTCGACACAAAGCCTAGCTAAGAACACTCGCAGACGCATATAGTACAACTGTGTAAATTTTCAAGAAAATCGGTTCAGCCGTTTCGGTGTCTATAGGTAACGGATACACACACACAGAGACACACACAGAGACACACACACACAAAGTTTCATTTATAAATAAGTTTAGATAACATGACATAAAAAAAGCGTACAAATTCCACTAAACCAAACATGAAAAAGAAAATATTTAAAAAAAAACACTAGGAGAGAGAAACTTTCTTACCAGCCATCAGATTGGATGACGCTAGTCTCCTGCAAAGCAAAACACGGCGCCTCCTTGGCCTCACTTTTTCCTTCTGAGCTGAAGTGTAACAAATACATCAACTGCTGGGAAGGTTAAGTCTCTGTTTTTTTCGTCGGAATCGATCAGGCACATTTATAAATCAACCATTCGTTCATGCATTGAATACTGTTGCCATATCTGGTCGGTTGCCCCGGCTATTAGTTTCGAGGTTCTCGTCGGAATCCATCTTGCACATTTATAAATCTACCATTCGTTCTTGCATCGAATACTATTTCCATATCTGGTCGGTTGCTCCGGCTATTCGTTTCGAGATTCTCGTCGGAATCCATCTTGCACGTTTATAAAGCTGCCATTCGTTCTTGCATCGAATACTATTTCCATATCTGGTCGGTGGCTCCGGCTATTCGTTTCGAGATTCTCGTCGGAATCCATCTTGCACATTTATAAATCTAACATTCGTTCTTGCATCGAATAGTATTACCATATCTGGTCGGTTGCTCAGGCTATTCGTTTCGAGATTCTCGTCGAAATCCATCTCGCACGTTTATAAATCTACCAGTCGTTCTTGCATCGAATAGTATTACCATATCTGGTCGGTGGCTCCGGCTATTCGTTTCGAGATTCTCGTCGGAATCCATCTCGCACGTTTATAAATCTAACATTCGTTCATGCATCGAATACTATTACCATATCTGGTCGGTGGCTCCGGCTATTCGTTTCGAGATTCTCGACGGAATCCATCTTGCACGTTTATAAATCTACCATTCGTTCTTGCATCGAATAGTATTACCATATCTGGTCGGTTGCTCAGGCTATTCGTATCGAGATTCTCGTCGGAATCCATCTTGCACGTTTATAAATCTACCATTCGTTCATGCATCGAATACTATTACCATATCTGGTCGGTTGCTCCGACTATTCGTTTCGAGATTCTCGTCGGAATCCATCTTGCACGTTTATAAATCTACCATTCGTTCATGCATCGAATACTATTACCATATCTGGTCGGTTGCTCCGGCTATTCGTTTCGAGATTCTCGACGGAATCCATCTTGCACGTTTATAAATCTACCATTCGTTCATGCATCGAATACTATTACCATATCTGGTCGGTTGCTCCGGCTATTCGTTTCGAGATTCTCGTCGGAATCCATCTTGCACATTTATAAATCTACCATTCGTTCATGCATCGAATACTACTAGCATATCTGGTCGATTGCTCCGGCTATTCGTTTCGAGATTCTCGTCGGAATCCATCTTGCACGTTTATAAATCTACCATTCGTTCGTGCATTGATTACTGTTGCATATCTGGTCGGTGGCTCCGGCTATTCGTTTCGAATTTCTCGTCGGAATCCATCTTGCACATTTAGAAATGTGCCATACATCTTTGCATTGAATACTGTTGCCATATCTGGTCGGGTGCTCCGGCTATTCATCTCGAGATTTTCGACAAAATCCAAAAAAGGAACTACAATGTGACCGATCCTGACTTGGCATCTCGAAGTCAGTCTCATTTTTTTCACCAACGTGATGTGCCACTAGATTAGCATCCTTTTACCGTTGAAATAGTTAAATGTAGCCTTCTTTTCTACTCTCACGGTTTCTTTTCTCCCATTTTTCGCCTGTGGTACTCCCTTCCATTTACCTGCTTACCTAATAGCTACAATATGCAAACATTTAAAGTCAATTGAATCCCATCCTCTCATCCATCTCTTATCCTTTCGTCGACACTCCTGTACCAGTCTTTTCTCTCAATGTAACCCTCTGCGCACTAGTAGCGTTTCCGTACCTAATCTCATTATAAAACTTGTCACAAGCCCTTCAAAAACAGTTAAAGATATAATCAATGTGAAGCAGAAAGTTAACTTTAGATCAGACGAGAGAAGTTTACCAAATGGAACGTGGACAATGACCTCCAAAAATAGACTGGCGAAACATCCCGATAGTTACAGAAAATAATGTATGAACGTAACTTTAAAGTAGACAGTAGACTCAATGCACTTATGTACCATCGAAAACCTGTTTTAATAAAGAGATGAATACAATTTAATCGGACAAAAATGCATTATGATCTATGAGAGCCTCTAGAATTAGTAGAAATTAACCCTAAAACAAAGTCGAATAAGTAAAGCTAGAAAAAAAATAATACATAAAAATTCATAAAAAAGAAAACTTAAAAAAGTTAAAATATAATTTCTTTTAAAATATAGTTGAAGTAACAATTCAACGTTGAAAGTAAAACCACTTTTCTGTTTCGATAATGAAGATATTAATAAAGGTATTAATCCGTCTCTTCTCTTCACTTATGGGTTAAATAACATGACAGACTGGGTTGTACAGTCTTGTACCAGTCTATTGTAGAAAGTAATGTTAACCTACTGAGGGAAAATGTTCTACCCGGTCAGTCATGTCTCGAAAGCGTGAAGATTTTAATCTTGTGAAATAAATAAACATTTTTTCATATGATGTGCGTTGTAGTGCAGTGGATATCGGCTAGAAACGAGAAATCGGGGAGCCGAGTTCGAATTCCAGTTGAATTCCTTGCAGTTACTTACGCACAAATACTCTTGGGAAAGGTATTAATCCGTCTCTTCCCTCCAATTATGAGTTAAATAATAGGACAGATTGGGTTCTATAGCCTTGGCCAGCAACCAGTCTACCGCAGAAACAAATGGCAACCTACTGCGGGATAATCTTCTGCCCAGTCAGTCATGTCTCTTTCGAGACATGATCACACAAAGCGTGTATCATGTATGGCACTTAACTGACTGACTGAATATAATAGTTGCAATTATGATTAAGGCTTCTACTGGGCATAAAGTAGGGGACCAGTTTTATATTGTTATGAAGTAATACACTCATCCCCCACTAATTATCACTTAATAATATAATACATCACTTCCTCCTCTAGCTATGAGTCAAATTACAGGACAGATTGGGTTCTATAGCTTTGACTGGCAACCAGTCTACCGCAGAAAGCAATGGTAACCTATTGCGGGAAAATCTTCTGCCCAGTCAGTCATGTCTCTTTCGAAACATGATCACCCATAGCTTGTATCACGTATGGCACTTAACTGACTGATTGCATCATCGATGAAACTATACCACAGTAGAAATGTTTAAAATTGTGTCCAATTGCTATTGAATGGAGTGCGTCGACAACTTGCAAACGTCAGCTTTTTTTTTTTTTTTTATCCTCGTGTCGTATTACTGAGAAATTAGATTGGGTCTTGATTGCAAAATTCAAAAATTAAATTGACTCGGAGGATGAAAACCAATCTTTTTAAGGGCTTATTTCCCAACACCCAGGCAGATTCATCACCGAAAATATATCGCTCTTTTATATCGACATTATTTTCTTCATGCTAAGTACAACTAACACTTCACAGTGTCAAATCAGATTAGTTGTTTTTGATTAGCGCGAAAACCTCGCACGACATTGGCAGTTTATTTCACACTACTGATTAATTTATTTTCTACGGCTTATCAACCCTTTGCAGGTCAGAAATAGTGTCAGGTTGTAACAATCTTTGGTGAGATATTAATGGTTTGGTGATACAAGTCTTACTAATTAACCTATAGTTGCGGGAGTGAGAGGTGGATTCATACCTTTCTCAAGGGTATTTGCCCCTAAGTGAATATAACGAACCCAACAGGAATTTGAACTCTGCCCTCAGATTAACAATTCCAAGCCATTATCCATTATACTTCCTGTAACTTCCAAGATGCTAACCAGGCTCAACGTTGCTTAACTTCGGTGATCTCATTTTCAACATAATTGTTAATAAGTAAATCGTTTTGTATGCATAGAGACTAGTTCTACATGGCATGATATTTCTTAGCATTACGTTGTGGCTGAGGTGGTTGTGTATTCACCATTGATACTAGTGTTGGTGTTCTGGCCCTGGTATAAACCCAGATTATCAGCGGCAAAAAAGACAGGCTCTCCTCAATTATGAAACTGGAGTAATAATTTATTCATATTCTCAATTTGCACTTTTATCTATCAGGCTAAACGTTGTCAACTATTACAGTAAAAATAAAAAGCAAATCTTTCTCACTTCACTCAGCAAAACTTAAATCCAGTTTTTCAAATTATTCGCAAAAATAATAACATTTCAATTTAATATAACAAAAACAGCATGACCTCGATAGGAAGCCAACTGGTTGTCGGGTTAAAGATGAAGTATTAACTCTATATATATTGCGGTCGCAGTGGCACACGTTTTCTCTTCTATAACAACTAAAACAAAATCTTAATGCTGCCATAAACGACAAACGATGAATTTTTAACATTTTATTTCTGGCTCGGTACCTTTCATCATGATAAAAAAAAAATATTCGCCGGGATGAACAAATCTATCTAAAGATTTCTATTTACTTTTACATTTATTTAATGTTTTATTTTAGTGAAATTCTAACAAAGTTATTTTTCTTTTCGTTTGAAATGATTGACTGGTCTACACATCCCGAATTGTGATTGAAATATCCAGTACACAGTGTATCGCTGACAAGTGACAGCCATTGACACACTCTTGTGCAGTGTGGTCAATACAATGTACATTAACATTTTTCTATCCCGACAGACAATAATGCTTTATGATTATTGTTTGGGTTGATCATTTGTGAAAAAGATCTTTATTCCTATCTTTAAATGATATGAACTGCGATTATTTTAATGGAGGCAATTTTACGTTCGCTACAGCTTTTGGAACCGATATTCTATGGATGTCCTGTACCAAGGTGAAATGACAAATGAAAAAAAGAAGGGTTTGGTGTTTAATAAGGATTTATCGATATTGGTTTCCCCAATCGCTTCTCTCTCTACGCAACTGACAAACATCCGTTCAACACCCGTTTCTGTTGCTGTTGTTTCACGACATATTAACTTTTTCCAGAATATTTTAAGTCCGTGATTTTTTGGGGGAGGGGGTGTTTCTTGAGGGGGGTTTTTTGTGAGGGTAGAAATACGACAAACAAATTAGCATTTGTGGGGATACAAAAACAAATTAGCAATTGTGGGGTACTAAAAACAAATTAGCATTTGCGGGGTACTAAAAACAAATTAGCATTTGCGGGGTACTAAAAACAAATTAGCATTTGAGGGGTACTAAAAACAAATTAGCATTTGAGGGGTACTAAAAACAAATTAGCATTTGCGGGGCACTAAAAACAAATTAGCATTTAGCGTGTACTAAAAACAAATTAGCACTTGTGGGGTACTAAAAACAAATTAGCATTTAGTGTGTACTAAAAACAAATTAGCATTTGGTGGGCACTAAAAACAAATTAGCACTTGTGGGATACTAAAAACAAATTAGCATTTGGTGGGTACTAAAAACAAATTAGCATTTGAGGGGTACTAAAAACAAATTAGCATTTGAGGGGTACTAAAAACAAATTAGCATTTGTGGGGTACTAAAAACAAATTAGCATTTGAGGGGCACTAAAAACAAATTAGCATTTGAGGGGTACTAAAAACAAATTAGCATTTGAGGGATACTAAAAACAAATTAGCATTTGTGGGGTACTAAAAACAAATTAGCATTTGAGGGGTACTAAAAACAAATTAGCATTTGGTGGGTACTAAAAACAAATTAGCACTTGTGGGGTACTAAAAACAAATTAGCATTTGGTGGGTACTAAAAACAAATTAGCATTTGTGGGGTACTAAAAACAAATTAGCATTTGAGGGGTACTAAAAACAAATTAGCACTTGTGGGGTACTAAAAACAAATTAGCATTTGTGGGGTACTAAAAACAAATTAGCATTTGGTGGGTACTAAAAACAAATTAGCATTTGTGGGGTACTAAAAACAAATTAGCATTTGGTGGGTACTAAAAACAAATTAGCATTTGTGGGGTACTAAAAACAAATTAGCATTTGAGGGGTACTAAAAATAAATTAGCATTTGGTGGGTACTAAAAACAAATTAGCACTTGTGGGGTACTAAAAACAAATTAGCATTTAGTGTGTACTAAAAACAAATTAGCATTTGGTGGGCACTAAAAACAAATTAGCACTTGTGGGATACTAAAAACAAATTAGCATTTGGTGGGTACTAAAAACAAATTAACATATAGAAAAGGATACTTGTGAATATTTGTTTAGATTTATTTCAATGCGTTCACGAAAAATCATTAATAACTTTTAAAAATCTAAATGAAAAAGATTTTTTTTCAAAAAAAATGCTTTAAGTTAAACATCTAATGACTTTTCGAGACAAATGCTTGACCAATATTATTCGCTTTCATTTCTACAATTTGTTTATTGATTCAAAATGTAGCTACGACTTTTCTCACCCCATGTGCGATGCCTCAAGAACACATGACCCAGTCGATATAGACGTTGGTTAGCTCCAGTGACTTGACCCAAAGACTTGTAACTATAATATCAAACTACAGCAGTGACGAACAAAATAACTTAGAGAGTTAAGTTAAAGGGAGATAACTACATGACTACTGGAAGTGGAATCGCACATGAAATGAGAATGATATACCCCAGTGATCGAAATAAAGCGTTAGCTTTGAAATTCATAGCACCTGAAGAAGGTCGGGGCGTACAAAGATTGAAACGTTGTAAACATCGCAATAAAGATGAGGACAATAGTCTGAACAATGTAAATAACTAAAGATTTGCTTTATTATTGTTATTACATGAATTTGGAACCAAACTCTAGCGCCCAGTGATAACCAGTGATAAAATTCAACCACTCCAGCTGGCCTGAAGGTGGGTCGTTAAAGAAAAGAGTAAATCTGTGTTATGTTATTTGTTCGTACCTATCCACACATACATATGCAGAGGCAGGCCCAGACAACATGAGATATTTACTAACATTAGCATAGCATGGCAAAAGAGTAAAGTAGACAATGAGCATCGAACTCATTTGCCATGACATGCCAATCTAAACTCTTATTTTACAGGAGCGCCCACACGCAAAGAAAAAAAAAGTGCAACCATATTTTCGTAACAATGTTTAATTATCTGAAAATTAACATTACTTCTTCTTAACGCAGTGGTTATCGCACTGCACTCACATTTCACTGATAACAGTTTCGAGCTTCGATATATCCTTAGCCAGAATCGGGTTCGTTGTTGCTAGATTCGAACCCGTGCTCATTCTCCTAATAAAAAAGAAAAAAAATACTAAACACGTTGATCGTGATACGAATAAATAAATCTTGACTTGTCTTCATTAGCCACGCAGAGATGGTCGCCTAGTATGTAACAACCTTCTTACTTGCATATGACTTCGTATGGAAGTCACGTGGACCAACCCAAGGTCAAGCCGACTCAAGTGCAAACGCAATCGAGAGAAAAGCAATTCAGACAGCCGTTCACTTAGATCATTTCAGATTAGAAAGAAAGAAAAAAAATGTTGAATTGTAAATCTATGTTTCATCTTGTTACTTGATATTTTTCTCTTTGACGTCACCGTTATTCTTCCTACTTCTTCCATTACAATAATTAATTTATAAATTAAAAAACTCCGTGAAATTCTACATAAATTTTACTTGCTTCATATTTAACTTGAAATATTTAAATTACGGAACAATGTCCGCCTAATCGTTTTTATTTTTACCTTTTTCCATCCATTGTTTACGAACATGTTCATCCTTATTACTGATGTCTCCTTCGAGACAAATATATCACTTCGTTTGAGTCTAATCCTTTTGATTCCTCAACTAACCCTTCTCTTGTCTGAGAAAAAAAAGTAAGAATCTTGAATCTTATGGATTCTCCTCTCCTTCGATATTTTATTTTTATCATTTTCTTAAGTCTATTCAATGCAAAGGAAAATTGATGAGCTTCAAACGTTTCCATCTAAATTTCTTTTATGTGACATCCCCCTTCAGAACTTAGGCGATCGTGGCTCTCCATAACTTCCAATCATTTATTATGTGCGGTACCTCACACAAAGTTTGCATAAATTCTTTCTCACATTCTTGTGAAAATTCACAAAATCATTGGAGGGAAAAATTACTACTTATTCATCGTAAGGCAATTTGTCAATCGCAGCTGTTAGCGGCAATTTATCATACGCATTGTTTTATCCAATGCAAATTTCGTGCTTTTTTAGGCTCCGGCCAGCTTCCTACACTTCTCTCAAACTCGTTACCTAAGTGGCTGATTTATTTCAGAAAATATTTTTGCACGAGACACAATTCTTCCGCCATCACGTTTTGAGCCACCCACGTGATCGCGGAATAAATAAGTGTAGAACTCACGTCACTCTGAATCTCACCCATCTTTTCACTCAGCAACACGCGGGAATCACTTGTAAAATCCAACTTCGACAAACATTTCTTCTTACCCATCTGTTGGCCGTTAAACTTTAAAAAAGCAATAGTTGTTTCCAGTTAAAGCGAAACCGTAGACTGAAAGAAAATTGAATGGATGTAAGTCATATTTTGATTACTTGGTATCGATATCAAATAAGTTATTTTCGTCGTAAACTGAATTTTGAAGGCTAAATAAGTCCTCTGAGTAAATGATATCGTGGCTGAGACTAAGAACTACAATTATACCTACTTAGAACCAAACCCGAAGCAAAAACTAAAATAAAAGGGCTGAAAAAAATACAGACATACAAGCACATAAACAGACACACACACAAACATCTTGCTTTATATATATATATATATATTATCGATTTTCTGAACTATTGTAAGAACTGCAACCTTGAAACTTCTGAATATCGTTTCTTATGTCTTTGTCTATGAGTGTATCAAATTGGAATAACATCGGACCACTCCTTCTATAACCCGATTTTTTCGATTATTGATTTTCAATATTTATCGGGGGTACCTTGACACAAAACCTAGCTAAGAACACTCACCGACGCTTATAGTACAACTGTGTAAACTTTCAAGAAAATCGGTTCAGCCGTTTCGGAGTCTATAGGTAACGGACACACACACACACAGACAAAGTTCCATTTATAAATAAGTTTAGATTTACTGGAAACACACTTTATTATTGCTATCATAACGACTTGTTTGGTTCTTTCAATCGAATTCAATATTAAATATAAAAATATGTGTTTGGCGTTACACACGCAGTATTTAGGTTTGTGACTCAGACACAAAAGTAGTAAGCAATGTTAGTCTCTTTATTATCACGTCCTGTTCATGTTCTACCATCAATTTACAGAAGTTTTGTTACTTGATATTTTACTTTGCTCTTCTTGGCTTAAGCGTGCCCTATGGGTGTCAGATCCTCCATACCCACTTTCCCATTGCTTTCCAGAAATTTCAGATCTTAAGCAAAAGTGACCTTGTCATGCCCATTTTCCTTGAAACTTCTTTGATGCTCACGTTTCATCCATGTCATGCTCAGCATCCTTCAATTTCACCACATCTTAAGTCTTTTCTTCATCTGGAAGGAAATTGTCTAGTACTCGCTGCCATATAGGAGGAATGATATCCCATAAAGGTTCAGTACTCTTTTATCTGTTCCCAACGTTATTAACTATAAATAAAACTGGTCGACACAATTTTTGGTGCCAAGAATCAACACGTTTTTTTTTTAGCTAAATGGATGGTGCCGATTCCAAAATTGACGTTAGATTTTCATGTTTAGCTACCGTTTTTGCTGTTACAAAAATTGCTCATTTTTTTAAAAAAAAGGTCAATTTACGGTCTTGGTTGATCGCAACATTTAATTAATAAAGGTCGTAGAAACCCTTCAGATTTTACGTAGGCCGAGCAATTTATGTTAGCCAACTATTTTTTATAAGAAAAAAAAGAGTTTTTTTGAGTCAAAACTTTAAAATAGACGTATCGAATTTTCCAATTTATCGCCAAAATTTAAATTAACTGATAAACTATATCAGTAATACGCTAATATGAATATTATGGTTCGTTTTTTTTTTGTTTGTTTGTTTTTTTGTTTGTTTGTTTTTTTTTTGTTTGTTTGTTTGTTTGTTTTTTATACATAGCCATCTAGATAATTGCAGCGATATGAGTGATGAGCAAGAAGAAAGATTTTATTAGGATATCAAAACAATGGAAGAGCGCTACCAGGGATGGTGGGACGAACTAATGATGGCTGATTACTGCTGGAGTATCAAAAGGGACTTAAATAACATTAAACATAGCCATCTAGATAATGGCAATGATCTGAATGATGAGCAAGAAGATTTTATTAGGATGTCAAAACAATGTAAGAGCGCTACCAGTGATGGCTGACTACTGCTGGAGTATCAAAAATATTCAAATAACATTAACATGCCTGAAAATCAAGAATGATAACATTTTTTACCATATGTGCGTTGTGGCACAGTGGATATCGGCTCGGAACGGGGAGCCGAGTTCGAATTCTAGTTGAATCCATTGTATTCACTTACACGCAAATACCCTTGGGAAAGGTATTAATCCGTCTCTTCCTTCTAGTTATGGGTTAAATAGCAGGACAGATTAGGTTCTATAGCTCTTGGTCGGCAACCAGTCTACCGCAGAAAGCAATGGCAACCTACTGCGGGATAATCTTCTGCCCAGTCAGTCATGTCTCTTGTGAGACATGATCGTCCAAGCGTGTATCACGTATGGCACTTAACTGACTTATGTTCACGAAGTTTTTATTTCTGCTGTTAGTTTATTAAATGAATTTATGGAAATTATTGTTGGTTTTGGTATATTGAATCTTGTTATTTTAAAGCCTTAGGATCTGTGTACTTATTTAAAAAAGTGTATTTCTCAATAAGCAGACCAATATTTGTTGGTTTAAATGTGAATTGAGTGGTTTCTATGATTTTACTTTTAGAGATATTGTCATCGGGTCAATATCATATATACAGAAAACAAATGAAATAAAATGAAACATTTCTGTACAGCAAAAAGATAGCTAACCAAGAAAAGTCATTTTCAGATTTAGCGCCTTCAAATTAGCTAAAAAAGATGTATGATGTCTCGACATAATTTTTTTTTTGGGGTGGGGTGGGGGGGGGGGGGTGACCAGCGTCATAAGTTCAAAAATATCATTCCGTTAAAACCTGCTGGAAATTTTTTAACGGTAAATGCTGGATATAAAATCGGATATATACATTTATTTTATGAAATGAGTAATTATCAACATGCATTTATTATTTTGACCTATTGTTTTCATTTTGGTTGATATTTATGTCATTATAGACGAAACGTTTCACCCAAGTACCATTTGGTCATCTTCTATTGGTGTCGTGTTTTTTGTTTTTGTTTTTTTTTTTTGTTTTGTTTTTTTGTTTTTTTAAATCATTTCACCCCAGGCAATGCAATAAAGCTACTAAGACTAAAGGGATTACGAGGTGTCAGAAAATATAAGAAAAAACATTAAAAATGGAAAACAATAAAAGAACATTGAATTAAGAAGACAAGATGGCAACCGACATTGATCTTCATACATTTAAGTGCAAAATTGACAGAAAAGCATGAGACAGGAAAAGAATTCCACAGATGAAAAGTGCGAGAGAAGAAACTTTTAGCATAGAACTTACATCTAGACATTTTAACTGTAAAATTATGAGATCTTTCCAACAATCTAGTACTGCGCTTATAATCTGTGTAGTAAAAAGGAAACCTCATCAGAACAATTACCAAGACAATATTTGTATAAAAGACACAAGGATGTGGTTTCCGGCTTTCTCTTTACCAATCTTCTCACTTTTTTTTTTCAATTGGAGTAGATAGATCTATCTATCGCCCGGTTCACACTCCACCCTCATCTATTGAACAGGTTAAGAGGCTCATCCCTTGTTCCCTGTTTAGGATGTGGTTTCCGGCTTTCTCTTTTCCAATCTTTTCACTATTACGTAGCCCCCTGCACATCAGTGGCGTTACTGCCTTGCTCAGGGTGATACGATTAAAAAAAAAAAGGAAGATATATTATGGCAATGGGAAAATGACTGGAGCTGAGATGCCATGGCAGGACCAATAACATTACAGATTCTTACATATATTTTATCTAGAATCGATAATTACATAGCAAAAACACAAGACTATATGTAAGACTTCGATGCATAGACGAATAGTAGACTTGTAAATGTGTAAGATAAATTCTGGCGAGAAAGATTATCACAATAAACCAAACTGCTACATGCAAATTGCATATAACTTTTATATTACTTAGTACATATAGAAGTTGGTTATAAATGTGTTGCTGTTATCTAGAGGTTGCAAGTTTAAACTCAGGATCAGGTTGCTAAATACCGGTACAGCAGGAACGAACTTCTGTGTCATGTCCGTACAGGACATTTGCGATCATGGCTATCACACCTTTCTCCCTTGTGTTGCTTTTAGTAAACTGTCTTTATGTTGTCTCTCCTAAACCCAGTTGTGTCATCCATTTACACATACTCCTCAGGACGGTTGCGTTATTTTCTTCTGTCTCACCTGCCTTCAATATCCTGCGAGCATCAAAATTTCCAAAACCTTTTCCAGAAATTCTGTCTCTTTCTTATGTTCAGTATCTGTTAGTTAAGTGCCATACGTGATACACGTTTGGGCGATCATGTCTCTTTCGAGTCATAATTTACTAAGTAGATTTTCTCGCAGTAGGTTGCCATTTCTTTCTGCGGTAGATTGTTTACCAACCAAGGCTATAGAACTCAATGTGTCCTGCTAATTTACCCATAGCTGGAGGGAGAAGAGATTGATTCACGCCTTTCCCAAGAGTATTTACGTATAAGTGAATGCAACGAATTCAACTGGAATTTGAACTCGGCTCTCCGATTTTAGAAATGTCAACTACCTCTTAGGAATTAGGAATAGAACGTTTTGGAAGATTGTAGAATGTTCGAGTAAAATCTAGAGAATTCGAAAGGATTCAAGAAATATGCAAATTAGGTGTTAGCCCCAATAAAAATAGGTTTTGGGAAGGGAGTAGTTAGTTGTTAAATGGATTTGCTGGCATTATCAACTCCGGCCCGATTCAGGATTTGTATATCCAGCCGAAAGAATCTCTACTAAAAGTGACCGACCAACTAAAACCTGAAAGAGAACCTCGTGGAATCAAATGGATAAATATTTTTTTAACTCTTTCATTGACCAAACTAAGAATTATTCTTTATATACACATCTGAAGATTTCCAAAAAGTGTAGCATTTAGACCACTTCGCTAGATTAACTGGGTAAAGATACTTTGACCCTTCCCCCCCTTTGTAACACTTCGCCTGCCAGTAGTAAATTTTATGTTTTTGATTTTGAATGCAAAAATGGTATATTTTGTAAATATTTTTATTTTGTGTTATCGTAAATTAAATATATTTGTTTGTGATTAAGCTCTGTGTTTTGGTCAATTATTTTTCTTCTTTTGTTGCAACTTATAACACGTAACAATAATTTGCTCAGCTTTGTGGGTGTCGTCTTTCACTATCCCAATGTGACTTCAGACTTCAGTGTCGTACTTTCTGTCCTCAGCTAAAAATACACCGCTAATATTTTAATTGTTGTACTTGATTTTTGTGACTCCAATTTGCCTGTTGGATGTTCTTTTCGCTGACAACTATACACTGTCTTCTTGCGATTGATAATGCAATCAACAGATATTCTTTATCAGCTCAAACAATGGTTAGCCGATATATTGAAATCCATTAAGCGGTTTTAGCTGCTCAGTGTGAACACACATCTTCGTATTTTCTTTTTTCAAAAATCCGAGAAGCAGAAGAAAAAAATTCCTTTTCCTGTCGTCACAGCTAAATGGGGGAGGGAGCATTATATTTTTGGATTTCTTTAGATATGCTGCATACTTCGTTCATGTCAACTTTTCTCCAGTCATTGTTATTGCCATTTAATTGCAATCTATATATTAATACCGTAGCATCTACGTGCGTCACGCTCTAGAAAGAGATATGAACCCACACATAGGCACAAAACATTAAACATAGGAACACCAACCAACGTACACACAAACACGCATGATGAATGAAAGAAAACATCGTACAGGAAATTTAAAACGGAAAGAGAATTACTGCAAAACTCATTTATAAATGGAACTTTGTCTGTGTGTGTGTGTGTGTGTGTGTGTGTCCCCGTTACCTATAGACTCCGAAACGGCTGAACCGATTTCCTTGAAAATTTACACAGTTGTACTTTAAGCATCTGCGAGTGTTCTTAGCTAGGTTTTGTGTCGAGGTACCCCCGATAAATATCGAAAATCGATATCGAAAAAATCGGCTTATAGAAGGAGTGGTCCGATTTTAATCAAATTTGATACACTCATAGACAAAGACATAAGAAACGATATTCAGAAGTTTCAAGGTTGCAGTTCTTACAATAGTGCAGAAAATCGATAATATATATATATATATATATATATATATATATATATATATAAAAGGCAAGATACCGGGTCTGATCAAAATCAGTTTTTCAGCCCTTTTATTTTAGTTTTTGCTTCGGGTTTGGCTCTAAATAGGTATAATTGTAGTTCTTAGCCTCAGCCATGATACCATTTACTCAGAGAGCTTATTTAGCCTTCAAAATTCAGTTTACGACGAAAAAAACCTGTTTGATATCAATATCAGGAAATGAATATTTGACTTACATCCATTCATTTTTCTTTCAGTCTACGGTTTCGCTTTAACTGGAAACAACTATTGCTTTTTTAGTCTTTCGTGCCAACGTCCAAAGAGTCTGAGATTCAGGACCATGGATTAGTTTTAAAGCTTTCATTACCCCCGAGCAACGCCGGGCTATACTGCTAGTATATTATAAAAGAAACATAAAAAAGAGTATTATTGTACTTATAACATTTTTGGACTTCAAATAATGATTTCAAGTCTTTCTTTGCTGTCTCCATCATAATTCTCCTTCCACTAAGAAAAGATACTTTTCATTCGTCTATTTTTATTTATTTTATCCAATCGGTTCTTCAATTCTCGTTGCGAACAACATAGCAAGTCGTAGTCTGTAGATTATACTACAGTAATACCTACCCACGTGCGTCACGCTTTTGCTGTAATAAACGAAATTAAATGTATTTTGTAAATGCATTATATCTCCGGAGAAAATCATTGTAATGGAAGAAAGAATAAGACAACAAAGAGAGGCAGCAAGAGAACGGCTGAGAAGAAGACGAGAACGATTACGAGGAGAAGAGTGACAAGCAATCCGTAAACATAATAGAGAATGAATGCAAGCAAGGAGAAATGATATGAACGAAGAAGAGAGAGAACTTTATGATTGTTATTGCAATATTTTGCGAAAATTGTTAAGTTCAAATATTTAATGATGCAACAGGGGTATTTTATTTTCATAGAATTTGCCATGCGCTTATTGAATCATAAGCTGAAGAATTAAGATTCACCAGAGTATTAAAATAAGAAAACTGTGACATGTTCACAGGTTAAAACTAGTAACAATGAATACCCCTATCAAATCAGATCTCGAGTAAATGGGGTACGAATAGCATCTGAACATATTGATATAATCGCACTTTGCCGCAAATCAATACTTTTCCACAAAGGTAAAACATGGATAAAAAAAAAATCAAACGGCACCTTTGATGTACCATAAAGATTTTTGATGTACCACAAAGATCTTTGATGTACCACAAAGAGCAGAAATTTCAGAATTGATGAGTATATACATTTTAAATAAAATCCATATAGAAAACCACGCATTATACAGAGATGAGGGTTTAATGACAGCAACAGACAACAAAAGAGAAGATGATAAATAAGAAAATAACTTTTCAAACTATTAAAAAAAACTAGATTTTGAGATAATAGTAGAAACAAAAAGAAAAATACTTCAATATTTAGATGTGGAATTAAATTTACAAACTGGCAATGTCTCTAAACGAACGCCGGTAATCCTTTTCTTAATTCTAAGTTTCACTCTACACATCGTTTCACAATTTCTTATGATACCACGAGGCCTACTGCGTCACGATAAAAAACATCTGAATGTTTCCAAGATTGGCGCGAGTGGTGCAGTGGATATCGGCTTGAAATGAGAAATCGAGGAGCTGAGTTCGAATTCCAGTTGAATTCATTGCATTCACTTACGCACAAATACCCTTAGGAAGAGTATTAATCCGTCGCTTCTCTCTATGGGTTAAATAGCAAGACAGTTTGAGTTGGCAACCAGTCTACCGCAAAAAGTAATGTCAATCTACTGAGGGAAAATCTTCCACTTAGTCATGTCTCTTTCAAGACATGATCGCCCAAGCGTGTATCACGTATTGCACTTAATCAAAGTAGGCCAGAAGATAAGCTATGGAAACAATTCTGGAAAGTAAGTTCGATCCCCGCTGATCGCTCAGTCAGGTTGTAAATGAATTCATTTCAAATTGTTAACTATAAATCAGACGCTATTGTATCAATTGATAGGGTTGATCACAAAGAAAAGGATGATTCAACAGGAAGGCTACAAACCAGATTGAAAGAAACGGGGAAAAGAAACTAGTTATAAAATCATAATAATGAATTTTGGGCGTACCTGAAGGAGACTACCACCACCTTCAAATTTGTTGGTTTTCTTTTTTTTTTTCAGCCCATTCTTATCGATTATTACATAAAATTTCCGATTATCAAAAAAAAAAAAAAAATTAAAAACTTTCAATATTTAAACCATTTTACAGGAGGCTCACTTACTCATACAACGTTGTAGTAAATCGATACTCCATTTTGGAACCACTCGCGTTGGAGTCGCTTTGTTTTGGTTTTTTTTGGGACTAGTTGTTGCTCTTGTTTTTGTGTTTTCTTTAGCTCTTGCGATGGCATATTCCTCGGAAACTCCAAGAATGGCTTTATTAAAAAATTACGCAAATGATTCAGTTGTTGAATGTGCGCAAACAAAAAAATTAATTGCACAGGATCGATTTACTATAAGGTTGTATGAAAAGCTGAGCCCCCGACTAAAATTGTTTAAATGTTGATAATCAACCAGGTGTGTTAACGTCTTACCGGCGAGTGGTTACAAAATGGAGGATCGATTTACTATAACGTTGTATGAAAAACTGAACCCCCACTAAAATTGTTGAAATATTGAAATTTTTCCAATTTTTTTTTTTTGTCAATCAGAAAGTTTAGGATGTAATCGATAAGATTGCACCGAAAAAAGTAAAAAAAAAAGTAAAAAAAAAAATTTAAAAGGTGGTGGTAGTCTCTTTCAGGTCCGTCGAATTTTGAAATGACAATAAGAATGAAAATGAAACAAAGATTTTCTCAGAGGAATGCAAACACGTGTTAGAAAACTTTCACAGATATCTACATTATTTTTTTGTTAAATTTTAATTAGCTCCACCTAAGTACCGATTATGATGCCAGAATTTGAAGTCTCACAAAGAACCTTAATACTATGATGATACCAAATAAAGTCAAGGGCAATAAACTTATGGAAAATTGCTTTGATTTTAAATGTCTCTTCTATAAATATTTTCATGGCTTCTGTTCTGACGAACTTGGGTCACTGGTGTTCCCTCCACAAGAATTTACTCGGGAAACCAGACTGGCAACAAAGTCCCACCCTTTTACAGTTAGATCAACCAAATGCAGGCGATAATTCTATTCCATCAGCTTCTTTTCTCACGCCTACCCCCTGTGAAACTCCCTTCCATATATTTACTTTTCTGGTGGCTATAACCTCCAGGAATTTAAATGCAAAGTCAATTCCCATCTCTTATCCACTTAACTCCAGCCCTTTCTACATCACCCCCCGTGTGTATCTTGTTCTTTTCCTTTCTCTCTACCTTCGCAACTGTTTTCACATCCTTCTCTTTCACCCCCTGCAGCTAGCTCATCTTTGTCTTCACTCTCCTCTTGTCTAATACTTCAACTCTCTTATGTAATCCCCTGCACATCAGTGGCGTTAACGCCTTGCTTGGGGTAAAATGATAAAAAAAACTTACCTTCGTACACTTACGTGCTTAATAGAAGATTTGGGCGGGGAAGGGGTTCTCTTAAGACCACTAAGTTCATTAATTTCGTACTCCTCACATAGCTCGAATGTACTTTTTTTTTTTAAATGCTTAAATGATTTTCCAGCCCCGACACCGATTGACAAAATATCGCCTTGTATTAAACACTTAAAAATATGAATTTATCGCCCGGTTCACACTCCACCCACGTCTATTGAACAGGTGAAGAGGCTCATCCCTTGTTTCCTGTTTAGGATGTGGTTTCCGGTTTTTCTCTTTTCCAATCTTTTCACTCTTACGTAGCCCCCTGCGCATCAGTGGCGTTTTCGCCTTGCTTGGGGTGATATGATTAAAAAAAAAAAAAAATAGATTTATTACCTGGTTGTTCTACATTATCAAAAACGGAATTAACGAGAAAAAAAAGTTATTTTAGTGAAAGTAATAAAGGTTTTTGAAGAATTTTAATTTGCCGTTTCTCGGCGTTCGAACACCAACTATTACGAATTACAAAATTCCCAGACACACCATATCCTCCCCCTCCACACTACTAGATGGAGCAAACAAACTGTGTGCGTGTGACATTAATCTTTCAAATAATACAAGTGAACAATTTGTATAAAACACTACTTCGCTCCAAAATATCAACATGTTTTGACTTGATAGCTAATCATTAGTGCTGCTTCAAAAACTGACAAGCTGCTCTGAATATTTTAATCAGAAACACAAGTTTAACGACAATGCCAAATCACAGCAACCATTAATGGGCTTAAAATAAACGCATATCTAAATTGAAGGGAAAGGATTGGGCCAAATTACGTTCATATTTATATCTTATGACGATTAGAAAGTTTTTAAGGCCACAAAAAATACTAACGGCTAGTGATGATGGGGGGAAGGGTCAGATCGCAGTTGGCAGGTGACGAGCATCAACAACAAATTTTAAATTCAGGCTAAATTCCTACACTGTTAGCCAGTGAGACTGCAACCAAATGTTACAAATTTATTGCAAAATGCTTTTTGAATTGCAGAGGGTAGTATCTGCAGTTTTTCATTAAATGTTGATTCCTCAGCCGTTATCATTAAGTTCGTTGCCGTTTCAACTAAACAGTAATTTTTAAAGAAAGATCATGAAAGCTCTTGACATTGAAACGTGTATTTATGAAAAAGCGTTAAATTTTTTTTTAATTAAAAAAAAACACAAAAGCAAAAGCGACGTACCGAAAGAAAACCAGAAAATTAATGACTCAGTCTCCAATAAGAAATATTTAGCCCAAGATTGAAATGGAATTTGATGTACAATTTGGATTTTCAGGGGGAGGGGCGAAAAAAAAACAGAGAGAGAAAGAATCAAATAGCACATTAAATTCCATTTCACATTGAAAATAAAAGCCAAGACTTGCCTGTAAGAAAAGAAAACACACACAGCTAGCCATAGGAAATACATGGTGACATACCACAAAGACAAGATATACTATTAGGTTGCTACAAAAATAATGGCCGTTCGAAGTGTAGGATTTTGAAAAACCATTTTTATATTAGGCTAATATATTAGGGGAATTTTGGTATACATAATAATGTGTGCGCTTTAGTAATTTTTAACTTATTTTCAAACAAAAATGTTCTTGAAGTATAGAAACCCTTAATTATGAACATCTTCGTTTACTTTTCTTGCAGGAGTTCAAATTTGGGCACAGTGCCTTCCAAACATTTGCCTATATCATCAGAGCATAAGAAGATGAGTCCACAAATGATCGAAAAGTATGAAGGTGGTTCTAGAAATGTCGTACTGGTGATGAGAGCCTTGAAGATGAAGAAGGTAAATGATAGTCATGCGGTTTTGACAACAAACAATTGCAAGCAGGTGTTGAGAAAAACCCATATTAAATTGTCAGAGAAATGACTCAGAAGATAATAACCTCACGCCATTTGCAGAGTATTAGCAAGGTAAAAAAAAGCTTGATAAATGGGTTCCTCATGACCGCAATGAAAATCAAAAATTTAGTCGTTTTGAAGTGTGCTTGATGCTCTTTCTGCATAACACCAATGATACCTTTCTTGATCAAATAGTCACTTGTGATGAAAAGTAGATCAGGTCAATGGCTTGATCGTGATGAGTTCCCCAAATCCAAAGAAGCACGATAATGGGTTGCCACATGTTTTATCACATCCTCCTGATTTTCATTTTTTAAGCAGTTTTAAATGGTAAGACTTAAATCCAAACCAAAAAGGTGGAATCAGCTTTCAAAGATTTTGTTGTATCAAAGCCAATAACTTATCAAATGAGGAATAAATAATCCCATTGACCAATGGCAGAGGTGCATAGATGCTCAAAGCTTATTATGACCACTTTCAACAGTTAATTTTTCAAGAATAAAATCGTTTCTGAAATTGGCCATTATTTTTGTTAACAACCTGATATATTCTGATACTAAATCTTATGACCCACTAGCAGTATAGCCTGGCATTGCTAGTGTAATGAAAGCTTATATATATATATATATATATATATATATATATATATATAAATAAAATCGATTTTCTGCACTATTGTAAGAACTGCAACCTTGAAACTTCTGAATATCGTTTCTTGTCTTTGTCTATGACTACCAAATTTGATTAAAATCGGACCACTCCTTCTATAACCAGATTTTCGATATTTATTGGGATACCTCTACACAAAACATGGCTAAGAACACTCACAGACGCTTATCGTACAACTCTGTAAATTTAAGAAAATCGGTTCAGCCGTTTTGGAGTCTATAGGTAACGGACACACAAAGTTCCATTTATAAATAAGTTTAGATTTAGATAGATATACCAAGGTACTTCAAGTGTTTGCTATTTACTACTTCTGCATTTTGGATTTTTACATTAGATTTGAGGTCAAGTGCCATCACAATCTTCCTTCCAATTCCTGACAATAATTTGTTTTAGCAAAGTTTATCATTACTCCATTTCTTAAACCACTTGGTAATGAAAGCAAATTTCTTTTCCCGCCAAGATTATTCTCATCCCAGTTATACTTCGGACATCAGTAGTTTGGCTCCAGAAGGGACAGCATGATTATACGTTTATTCATCTGGGATTATGTGTGACATGATTAAATGAAGTGTTAGTCTCTACATCTGTGCAGTGCTATAGTCCAGAAAAAGTTTTAATACTTAGACCTTGTACTTTTGAGATTTGACATGCTTATGAACCAATTGTTTTTAATTTTAAAGGATTTAAAAAAAAAATAAAAAATAAAATAAATTTCAATTTACTTGAAAAAACTTTTTTTTTTTTTTTTTTTTTTTTTAAAATGTTATATATGTGTATATAAAAACCAAATAAAAGTGTTTTCCCTGGTGTCAAGTTGTCTGAGTTTGGAATGCAATTTTTAGAGGGTGAGAAGTCTATACCTAGGATTTTCTATTGGAGAAGAAAAGTGATTTCCTGTAGTAGCTCAATGCCAAGCATACCACTTATTACAACCCTTACCAGGAAAAAAAAAAAAAAACAAAAAAAACAAACTGGGCTGCAAGATGACTTTCATAGTAAAGCAAGTCTTTGTTAATACAAAGTTCATTACTATTTTCAACATAATGGATCAATTTGAGACACCCCTGTAGATGTGAAGTTATTTAGATTTGCACCCCACCTTTGGTCTGCAAAGTGCATGATCGGACATAGATTGATATTATGTTCTAGTTCTGAGCAGGGCATGAACTAGGTTGAAATATGCCAATGCTATTTGTTTTCATTAATTTGGTTTTTATTTTCCAGATGTTTCTCAGAGAACAATTCCCCCACCCCTTTTCTCCCCACATTTCATACCTAGCAGAACAGGACCACCACTAGTACACAGGGCTGAGAAAGTTACAGTAAAAAAAAATAAAAAATAAAAAAAATAAATAAAAAAAAAACACTAGGTAGGGGCGGGGACAGAGGCAAGAATTAATAAGATTCAAGAAGATGGCAATTGACATTGCATTTAAATTTTTAGAGATTGTAGCTATCAGGGAAGCAAGTTAAAAAAATAAAATAAATAAATAAATAAATAGAGAGGAACTCTACAGGGGGAATTGCAAGAAAACTCAAGTAGAAGTGGCAATTATATTTAACTATTTCAATGACTAATTGGTGAGACATGTATGCTAATCTAGCAGCCTGCTTAAATTCATGTGGTTGGGTTACCTTAGAATAAGAGTGTCAAGAGAGACCTCGCACAAAGAATCAGTAATATGAATAAAGACTAAATGGGGGGGGGGGGGCTCATTTCACCCTAAGCAAGGCAGGACTGGTTGGAGTGTTTTTTTGGGGGGAGGGGAGCTTACAGCAAGAGAAAAGACTGAGTACAGAAGGTGTTGAAGAAAGGTTAACAGGTTTTAAAATGGAGATTGATGTTGCATTTAAATTTATTATGAAAGCAAATAAACAAAAGGGTGAGCCACAGGCAAGAACTGAGAAAAGCTGAGTATATGTGGCAGTTATATTTTACAGTACAAACAGTAGTATTTTCCCATTTGTTTGTTTCTTGGACTTGTTTTTTTTCAACTGTGGATTGTTGGAGCATCGGTGTTAACGTTTTTCCATGTAGAAATGATTTAAGATGCTTTGGCTAAAAGATGTAACATTATTTGATTAAACTATGTTGTTTTGGCCAAGATCCTGAGTCTTAAGGGCAAGCTTTAAAAATGAAAATATTATGCACATTAAATTTGGTTTTTATTTAAAATTAAAACATTTTTTTTTTTTAATCATTTCACCCTGAGCAAGGCAGAAACGCCACTGATGTGCAGGGGGTTACATAAATGTAAAAAGATTAATTAGAAAAGAGTGAGGAGTACAAGCTAGTTAGAAAGGAACAATAGAAAGCTGAGAAAGCAGGTGCGATGACAGATACATAGGTGGAGAGAAAGGGAAGGTTATACAGGGGAGGGGAGAGAGCTAGAGGCCAGTGGTTAGTAGAGGAGTATTAACTTTGCATTTAAATTTCTGAGCAAGAATACGGGAGTGAGTTCCACAGGCGGGAAATCTTCATAAAATGAAAAAAGGCAAAGTAATGCATTTCAAATTTTGTTTTTATTAATACAAAATTACAAATTTTTCTTCTCAAATTAGATTTGGTCCCATGTCCAGCATTTGCCACCGAGTGTAAACAAAACAATGATAAATCTTTTTTTCTTTATTCATTTGGACGGTGGTTGCATAAGAGTTTGAGGTGGGGGCTCTTAAGAAAATATATGCAGAAAACTAAATTTCACTAGTAAGTACAAGTTTTGTTTAAAGCAGTTATATATATATATATATATATATATATATATATATATATATATATATATATATAAAACAAACTCATTTTGAAATTATAAACCAAAGTGGAAAAAAAAAAAAATATGAAATGATGAAAGAAAAAAATGATGGGTCATGTCACATTCAGATCAAATGATCACAAATGATGTATAAAAAAAAAAAAAAAAAAAGTTTTTTTTTCTCTTTTTTTTATAAAACCAACTAAAGTATCTTTAGCACATTATATGATACACTTTTTTGGTGGGTGTCTAAGTGGTTGACAAGATTACATAAAATAAAAGAAATTTCCCAAAAATCCTGGATTGTCCCAAAGCAAAATAAACAAGTCCCAAAGAAACAGGGAAACAGTAGTAAGGAAGAGATTACAAAAATCAAGAATTTTGTGTTTTGTTGGAAAATTAAGTTGGACAGAAAAAGAAAAATATAAAAATCTGTATAAAAAAGTCTTTCAGTGGTTTTCAGAATTGTCAAAAAGATAAGAAAGCAGATTTGGCAATGAAATGGTCTTTGCATGAAAAAAATGCTTAAAAATGGTTTTCCCCTCATAGAATAGAAAGGCTGCCATCAAATAAGCAATGGAAGATCGTAAGGAAGACTAATCAACCTGATTTACTATTTGTTTCAAGAATCAAGGTTATCAGGCAATATTTTTAAGAATCTTTAGAATGTATCCTCAAGATAAGAAAAAGTATCTTGTAGAAAGGATAAGGCATGTTTATTTTTTTTGTTTTTTTTTTAACTGCATTGAGTTAAGTCGGAGAATAAAAGTCTGGCTTGCAAAGGAGGTAAATCAAAATTCAAAAAATAGATATTTTCATAGAAACTTTAAAAATCTTGAGGCAGAACAGCCAAAACTTGGAATGCTTTCTGGGATAAAATATAGAAAATAGGAATATTTTTTGTCATTTTTCTGTGACATACAGATACTGGTCAAAAGTTTACTTCTATTTTTGACAATGGTGGTAACTTAACAGAACATACTGGAATTATAAGATTTGCTTGTGGAAGGAGCAGGGATTTTGAAAGAATGAGAACTACACATGACTAAGTGACTAATGATAAAAATGAATGTTGCAATAAAGATTTAGATTTAACCTCTCCGTTTTGTAATCTATAAAAAAAATTGGGGGGGGGGGGGGGTACAAGTTCTCATATCCATCCAACATCAGTTGATAAAACTATATGAACCAGCTATGAACCAGTCCAGCTAGCACGTTGAACTGAATAGTTTGCCAACATATCCAATTCCGCTGCTAATTTTAAGAAATAAAGTTAGCAGATGAGGAAGTTTGGGTTAATACTTCATTTGACATTCAAGTTAAAATAAATGCATGGGGTGGGGGGTATTTTCCATATTTAAATCAAACAAAGCGTAACCCTTTTCAAAACTTAAGTTTCATTACTTCCTCTTCCTTTCAAGCTAAAGATTCTGTAGCTTCATTGTCAGGATAATCTTCCGCCAAATTTTTCTTGCTGATTGGCCGTGCCCGGTAGACTTTCCACAATTGTACCACAAGATCTGTCAGCACAAGGTCAGTGGAATTCTTGCCAACAACACGTAGAACAAACAGTCCGTCATCTCGAAGATAAGTGTCAGCAAACATCTTGAATAATTTCTTCTCGTGTTGCCCAAGAGAAATCTGTCCAAGTTTTAAGTATTTCTTTGCATAGGAAACTCGATTTTTTCGGTAATAGAGATTGTAGGCCCAGACAAGCATGTTGATGCACGAGAGCATGGAAACAAGTACAAACCAAAACCATAAGAAAATAAAAACTTTCTCGTTAAAGAGATTAATTGGCAAGACACATTGGACAGTGAAACGTTGAACATTGACCATTTGCCGAATATTAAAGTCACAGAGGGTGACTCTAGGGAAACGTGGAGATTCTTTCCAGGCTCCATGTTCGGTTAAATGTTTCATCACTTCAAACCCATACATACCATAATTAGTAGCAAGGAAAGCGTTGAGAAGGAAAAACTGAGAGATGACATTCACAACATACAGAACCTTAATGAACATATAAAGACCCACAAGAAATGTACCCTCACGCTTCCCACAGAAGCAACAGAGGACCCGGGACAATTTTTTGCGAGCTTTAACAATAGCATTCATGTGATAGACGCGATTAGAGTCCAGCCAACGATCAATGAAATAGGCAATATGTTCAATAGTTCTTTTACGATCATCAGGAGAGCCATACTGGGTCTTGTCAGCAAGATCAGTCAATTTGTCAAGATTCAAACCGGAACCACCATGGAGCATTCGCCACAAGAGATTGGGAGTCTTAAATAGAAGAGCTTGAAAAAGCAAAATAAGGGGCACCCACTGATAGTAAGTAATCTGAGCATCCTCTCGGGTATTTATGTCCACAGGTATGGTATCATCCATGGGAATATAGTAAGTATTTGAAATCCAGCAAATCCATTTTGTATAAGCCACATAGGCACCTGTAAACTGAGCAGGGCACCAGCAGTGAATTGGATCTCCAACTAATTGCCCAGTTGTCACAACAATAGCAAACAATACCAAGACGACACATGTGTAGATGTGATTTATTCGGTCAATCCAGTCATCATTACCAACAGAGGTCAACCGAGAAAATGAAGAAAAGGAGCCAAATACACCCCACACCCTGAAAAAACAAAAATTAAAGATATTGAAACATTTAAAATATTCAACAAAAGTTGGATTTTTGCAATTGACAATTAAATTTTAAGAAATCAAATTTAAAATACATTTAGGTTCTTCAAAAACACAAACATCCAGGTTTGAGAAATGTTCCCAATAAGTTTAAAGGCAAATATTAATTTTAATAGAAGTTTTGCTATGCTATGTCCCCCACCCCAAAAAAATTTCAATCAAGGCAAGAAATATTTTTGCTGAATAGCAACTTCAAAGTCTATATTATCTCAATGTTAAAATTAAAATTTGCAAAGCTCAAGAAATTTGAACTTGAAAAATCAGATGCAATGATTTTTAAGTTTGTATTGTGTAGAGAATAAAAGAACATTGCCAAGGCATTACCAGCTGCCGACCTGAATAAACAAAAGAAAAAAGTTGCATGGAGGAGGGGGAGATAATGCATCTTTGTTAGCTTAACAAATAGTTGAAAATTTTCTAACTTTAAAAATAAGACAAAATTTAAAGAGCCGAGTTCATATTTTAAAAGTCCAACTGCAAAATTAAAGGGGGGGGGGTCAAAGAAATAAAATAAAAAGTTGAAGCATTCAACACTATATTTGATATTTATATGATTACAAGTTTATTTGGCAAAGTGAGGACAAAATGTTGAATAAAGGCAATTATTAGTACAGCAGTAGGAACAAAAAAAAGGGGGGGGGGACCTGGAAACTAAACCTAATTGAACTAATTTATTAAAAACATAAAATACCAAAATATTAAAGAGGGGGTAATTCTTGGTTGATTATTATAGTAATAGAGAAGTCAAAATATCAAAGTATAAAAACATTCACATATTTTGCAAATCTTAACCTGGACAAAAATTGAAACTGAACCATTGAAGAACTAATTACAGTTCAGATCCGTCACAATGTTCACATTAAATCTCAAATATTTCATCCATTCTGTTAAGTGTTTCATGTTTGATTAGCAAAATATTTTCCATGTAATTTTGCTATTTTAGCCAAAATGGTTATTAAAATTTTAAAGTTAAAATCCTCCAAATAGGAGTTAATTTTACAGAAAATGCTAATAACAATGGTGGTTTTTAATAGTAATGTCAAGAAAATTCCAAAAGAAAAATTACAAGTCAAAGAGGAAGAGGGGCAGGATTTGCAATGATTGTGACCAGGTCACCATAGAACAATATTTTAAAAGCATACTAAGTTCAATCTTAAATTGTACTGAACTAAGCTTGCTAAAATATTTACAGAAATCAAGAGAATATAGCAATTAGAAAAGAAAACCCTAATCTTCAAATTGATTGAGAATGTTGAAATCTTAATCATATTTACCAATCATTTCCTCTTGAAACTATTCATAAAGAGACTTGAAGGTTTTTGTTTTTTTAATAGGATTAAATGAGATTCCAAGGTGATGATTAAGGCCAAGCAATGACCCATTTTTGGTCAGATAATCCACATCACTGGGAGCATTTTATTAAGATTAAGAAATTAGTACAACACAAAAAAAAAAAAAAAAAAAAAAAAAAAAAAAACTTCAAAATTTTATAAAAGCTTTCCTGTTTCAACACTAAGATATATATTATACAAGTGAAGATGCACTTCCAAACAATGCACTGCAATTGAGAAGCGGACTAATTTTCAGCATGCAGAAGCTGATGATAATGACTGCAATATCAGATGAGAATAGGGAACTTCATTTCTAGCTGAAAATTAAACAGGAATGTGTGCAGGAGGGATACAGACCTTTGTTACTAGATATCAAGAGTGCGGGAATATTTTTATTAACCATGCACATAATATGAATGAGGACTTGATACCATAAAGTATAAATACAAATTACATGAAACATTTTTTTTTTTAACCTTTAGGAATCTTTCCAGTCCAACATATATTCAAAAGGAATTTCTGACATGCTTTTAACAAAAGCAAAGAGATAACTGACCATAGGGAAGAATAAATGAGGGCCAAAGTTGGAACATGGGGTGGGGGTGCTCTAACAGATTATAAAAAGGAAAGATTGCTACCCACTACCCTCTGAAGAGACTTAGTTCTTCATCTGCACAGACCTAGTTGGTATAACTTGATGTATACAGCTTCAAGTACACATATTTGGTAGAAAGGGTTCTGTGCAGAGCAGTGAAGCAACTATTGACATGTTTTGGCAGTCTAGACCAAGATGCTGGGCTATTGCAGAGTCACGTGCAGACAGAGTTGTCCTCAAAGGGAAGCTCAGGTTACTTGCTCTTATATTGGTAGGAACTTGTGATTAGTTCGTCCCACATTCAGTGTTACATGAACATTTAATCTTGTATACAATTGAACTATATTGAAGTGAAGCCCAAGATAATACAGACACCTCACCAGCAAGCATTTGACTTCCCACCTAGCCACAGCAGTTTCAGATATATTAAAAAAAGGATCCCAAAATACCAAGTTTGAGAAAGTGACTGATCTTAACTACACATTTTATGACATTTGAGGGATAGCCATTGTCACCCAAAATGAGATCAATTTCCAAATTCTTGATAAAGTGTACAATAAATCAATGCATTATGGACTAAGGTAGAAATAATTTTATGGGACTTAGGATCATCCTTAAAGTGAGACTGTTTGCCTTCTCTTATATTGGCAGGAACATGTTGATATACATCAAGTTACACCAACCAGGCCCGTGCAAACAAAAAGAGAATTTCATTCATTCTTTGTCTATTTAGAGAATAGTAAGCAGCAGTTTTCCCTTTTTATACTCTGAATCTTTTAGTGTTTTCTAATTCGTTTTACTAGGAAATTGTTTTAATCAGGTTCCAACTTTCGTTGCATTTATTCCATGATCAGTTATATTTTTGTTAAAAGTATGCAAAAACTTCCTTCTGAAGACATGTTGGCCGGAAAGGATTCCTAAATAAATTTTTTGGAAAAGTTTTATTCATTATAACGAGTATTTTATTATTACTGTAATGTGTATTTAAACTAGTCCTGCAAAAAAAAATAAAAAATCCATCTATTAAAATCAATGAAAATTCTAGGAAACTGAAAAACAAATTTTTAACCATTTCACAGAAGCTGTTTTGTGTTCTTAAAAAGTACATTTTACAATTTCAAATCTTAAAATTTAAAATGCAACGTATTTCCCTTTTAGTGTGCACACTTGTCTGAGAGGCTGTTTTGCTTGTTTTTCTTAACCAGTGAAATTAAGAACTACCAGCCTGAATAGCAGTCAGACTAATAATGACCGTCTCAAACTAAAATTGTATTTCCAATATTGCTAAAAATTTAATACAGACAAAATAAAACAGGCATCAGATTTATCGTAGTAGCTCGATTACCAACCAAGTTATGATGATTCAAAGTTGATAAAAACTTTGAAAATTTTCAGTTACATGTGCTATTGGGATGGAAGTCAATGTTAGCACTGTATAAATGAAAAGACAGACTTCAAACAAGTGAACAATTTTGAAGTACCAAAGAAACCAACCAGCCTAAACATTGGGGAATATTGCATTAAACCCCACCAGTTTTTTTTGGTTTTTTTTTCAACTTCTTGCTATGATTATTTGACAAGGATAAAACCTCATTTACACAATCTCAAAAATAGCCAGAAGCACAATTGGACAGGAGAGGGGGGGAAGCATTTAGAGGAATGGAAACAGACCTTCTGTACATTTGGAATGAAACTCTTGCAATTCCTCTTTTAATGATTATTTGAAGTTTCAATCAGTTTTTAAACTTTGCTATAGCCAATATTCCTGGAACATCGGATATTTTACAGTCACTCTAAAATGGTATCCTATCTGAAGACAAAATTTGTGCAATACTGTCCAACAAAGGTCAAAAGTAATTTTTGCTATTGGTTGCTACCGAAAGTCATTTGAAATGGTTCATCATAAATGCTAGAGTTATCTGAATAATCAGATTTTTTTTTTTAATCATATCACCCTAAGCAAGGCGGTAACGCCACTGATGCACAGGGGGGCTACGTAAGAGTAAGAAGATTGGAAAAGAGAAAACCAGAAACCACATCCTGAACAGGGAACAAGGGATGAGCCTCTACACCTGTTCAATAGTGTGAACCGGGCGATAGTTTTGAAGGAAATATTTTAACTTTTAGGCCCGGGCATGGGAGAGTCAAATAGACAGTAACCTGTACACTAGAATACAACCAACAACCACCCTAAGAAAGAAAGAAAAAACAAAAAAGAGACTGACATAGTATGGAGAAAAATTAAAAACAAATTCCGCCAGTCAGTGAAATTTTGGCTAGAAAAACAAAATCAATCCTTCAATTAAGCATGAAGGCTTTAAAATTAAGCAAAAATTAAAAGAAAAATGGTTTACTTTAACAATACCGAACCTTTGTTCTTTCAGAAGCAGAACTGGAGTTTCGTTAACAGTTATATCACTAATGTCTAGTCCCTTGGTCAGTTTTTAGTTTTACCCACATTCAATGCAAGGAATTGGGGGGGGGGGGGGTCTTTGGCTTGCTGCTCTAACTTGGAAGAAAAGTACCCAGATCATGGAGTTTATTATCCACTGAACAGAAAATTAGATGTAATTTCTGATATATATATATATATTTGAGGAAGTGAAAGAACAGGTAGATTAAATCCACCGTTCATGCATAAAGAGTGCTCAATACAAAGTAATGCTTGATTTTGTAATTACAATAGTTTATAAAGACGTCACTACACAAATTTTCATGTTTCAGAACAAGACTGTTCTTCAGGCGACATTTTAAAGTAAATAGCGAAAATGATTTATATTGATCAATGAAAATTGAGAATTAGGCTGAACTATGGAGTCATAATTCTCACTTGATTGAGCAATATTGACACCTACAGGAATATTAATTTCTTTCTGCTACCACTTTTCCAAATAACCAGAAATTCAGCTTATATTTTCTAAAATCATTTTCACCATTTATTTTAAAACTAGCAGTTTCGCCCGGTTTCACTCGGGTAGTTTAAGGAATAAAAAATATAATGAATTTACATAGCAAATACTTACACAATGTCCACTCACTTTTATAGATATAGACAACAATTTAGAATGTCTATTAGATTAGGGTGGGAGAGAGAGGGGGCAACATATAGATAATAACATAGGGTGATCTATTCTATATTATCAATACATCAACTGATCCCTGACTTTGTGGGGGTGATAATATATTTTTCTACACCTAATTTTGGCTTTCTGAAAAATTTCAAGATGTTAGCATTCTAAAATTTTGATCTACATCTGAGGTCAACTTTTGAGCAAAATGCAGACACTAAGTCAAATCTATTAAAACAAAAATACTTACAGTGTCCACCTTAGTCACTTTTATAGATATAACCTGAAGAACAGTATTGTTCTGAAACATGAAAGTTTGTGTCATGTTTTTAAAAACCATTGTAATAAAATTAGCGTGTGCGTGATGCTTATCTTTCATAGTGACTTAAGGTTAAAAAAAAAAAAAAAAAAAAAATTTTGTATTATGTATCCATCCTCACCCCATAAAGAAAACTGTCAGTTTTAAAATGCATTGTCAATCCTTTAGTATTCAATACATTCAAAGCTGCCCATAACTTTGCATGTCTTCCTGAATTATTTGTGATATCATTATGGCAGACAGAGTATGTATGAAGAAGAGTTTGAATTCCAGTTGAATTTGTTGCATGCAAATACTCTTGAGAAAAGTATTAATCCATCTCCAGACATTTGGTTTTATATTTTAAAAGCTATAAAAAGATTAAATAAATTGATCTTGCTCTAAATACTTCTTTGAAACCACTTTAACTATTTTAATAATTTATTATTTAAATGTTTAAATGTAGAAAAAAAGATTCTCTTGTGCATATCAGACATTCAGATAATGTGACTTAGTAGGGACAGAAGGACTTGTACTCACATGAGTAGGCATATTCAATCTACATTAAAGGCTGAACTGTTAATGGCCATTACCAAATATTACAGGCCAAAGCAGATCTCAAAGGAATTGGGTGAGGGGGAGAAAGTGATTTGTTGTTAACATACATAAAAGTAAATTTCAGTCATCTCACTACCTAACAGAAATCCTAGATTGAGATTTGGATCAAACTAAGTTTCTTTTTTTTTTAAAGTTGAAAATCAGTTTTCATAAGCACTAGTGGTTATTTATCTAAAAAAGAAATTAGGGATCTAAACAAAAGGTTGTCATAAAATAAAAATATATATAATTTTTTTTTAAAATCATTTCACCCCAAGCAAGGCATTCCACTGCCGCTATTGCGCAGGGGGTTACATAGGAAGGTGATGAGAAAGAGTGGTTAGATATAGGAAATGTCAGAAAGAGGGTGATAGACGGGTAAGGATACCGAGGATTAGGGTTGGGTAGATGGGAAGAGCGTTTGAGAGAATGGATGTGAGTTAGTGTGTGAGGTGTCTATTGACCTTACATTCAAACTCCCAGAGATTGTAGCTGTCGGGGAAGCAACTATGTGAAAGGGAATCCCACAGGTGGGAAATGCGAAGAAAAGCTGTTGGAGTAGAAAATGCAGTTACATTTTATCGGTTTCACTGTAAAAGGTGGGACCTAGTTGCTAATCTAGTATCTCATGCAAATTCGTACCTAGGGGGCACTAGTGATCTAAGTTCATCGGAGCAGAAGCCATGAAAGTATTTATAGAAGAGGCACAGAGAATCCATGTCACGCCAGTGAGAGAGTGACTGCAGCCAGTCTACCAAGTCAGTATCGATCACATTACAGATTCGATGGTGGATTTTGTCAAGAACCCCCGAGGAGAATAGCAGGAGCACCAACCAGATGTGGCAGCAGTATTCAATACACAGGCAGATGGTAGGTTTATATATGTGCAGGATAGATTCGGACAGAGCAGTAGATTTAGCAATGGATTCGATAGAGTTATTCCACTTGAGGTCTGAGAATGTCAGGCCAAAGAGGTGTAGTGTTTTACTCTCTTGGAGGCAAGCCTGTTCCATGCTAATGGGAGGTAGATACAATTGTCTATGATGGTTAATTGATAGCAGCTTTGTTTTGGAAGCATTAAAATTTATGAGCCATTTCTTACTCCAGCCCACTACGGATTGGAGGTCCTTTTCAAGCTCGGCAGTGAGGTTCGCTTTGCTCACACAGATCTGTTTCACAGCTCATCAGTAGTTAGACATTCGATTGCTTTTAGCCAGGATTAAAACCCGATCAAACTGTCATCAGTTGGCCATTCTGACTTCTAGTGTGTGATATACAATGTAAACATACGCCAGTAGCTAAGAGTGTTCTAATTCATTACTGAATGAACAATCCACAGACAGACAGACAGACACACACAGTGCAGTCACTTAAAGGGGGGAAAAAAAAAAAAAAAAAAAAAAAAAAAAAAAAAAAAAAAAAAAAAAGGGTTATGACTATTACTTATGATCCAAAAACAGGTTGAGATAATGAAACTTACCCCATGGTCTTTTAACAGAAAAGGGAGAGGGGTTCTCCACGTAAATCCTTGTCACTGGAGAAATGGGAGAGAAAATGAAAAAGGGAAAAGAAATTTAAAGTACACAAACTCAGGAAAATTAAAAGACTAACATGTAACAAATTTGAGAAAATTAAAGTTTTCAATTATATTGTTACGATATAAGTATTCAGTTAGATAAGTTATTTGATTGGGGGGGGGGGGGGGGGGCAAATAGCAGCTATAAAAAAATCGGCAGATTTAAATGCTTTCCAGACAAAAATGTTATCAATTTGGCAGTCTAACAAAGCAGTTATGCAGTAAGCCTATATATATATATATACACACACACACAAAAAAAAAAAAAAAAAAAAAAAAAAAAAGCCCCAGTTACCAATTCAGAGAATGAAAGGCACACTGTGTTCATCATACTAACAACCTTAGCACGTTGAAAGGTACTTTACATTCAAAATCAGAAACGAACTGAAAGGTCCCTAGTAAGAGATGTCATTTAGAGCCTCAAAAGAAGTATGTTAAGTAATCAAATACTCATAAAAAGGAATTCATCTAGCAAATTCAGATTGTCAACCATGAACCCAGTAAGTCAATGAGCCATTGCTAAATTACTCATGGTGGAATGAAAGGGAAACAAACCAACAGCCCCACATAATATCAAAGACTTATTGATAGAATTGTGAACTTGGTGGCAAATTAAAACAGTTCTGTCTCAGCTTACAGTTAAAAGTACCTTTAATAGAACTATAAAAAAAATGTTTTACTTTATAAATTCTCAGTTAATGGTGTACTATATATATATATATATATATATATATATATATATATATCCTAAACAGTAAGGGGGGAGGGTGTATGAACATCACATGAATTTAATTCCTGACTGAAAAATAAGGTTAGAATAAATTGAAATACTAATAGGTTCTATATTTTTTGTGTCAATACTTATAGAATGTAATTAAATTGCCAACCAATCAATTTAAATTCATGCAACATTTTTACCTAAATTTTAAGTTATTTGCAACGGAAATGTGTGTGTGGGGGGGGGGGGACTTCCCTGAATAGTAAAACTGTTTCTCTACTTCAAATTTGTACAAGAAACCAAGTTTTTATATATATATATATATATATATATATATATATATATATATATATATATATATATATAAGAAATTAAGGATTTAAAGATTAGTATGATTCTAAATAACAATAACTAAGAGGGGGGTGAAGGGCTTTTAACTGTCTATGACCAAGGTTACAATGACCCAAGAATTTTGTTAGTGGTCATTTTGACCACTGACAATAGGATAGGTGCAGGCCAATTTAAAATATGCCTTAAATAATAGACTAGAAATGCTGATTGAGGTTGTGAAACAGTAATCAGCTGACAAACAGGTTACACATACCAAGTAAAGCAGAGTTTAATATTGACAAAGTGACGAGAATTCCAATTTCATTTATTACACAATACTATTAAATCAGGTTCTAAAATTTACATTTCATCTTAGTATGGGAGAAAGAGTTATTTATTAAAGTTTCAAATTTTTCAGATTCAGATCACATTAAGTGAAAGCGTTACCAAGAGAAAAATTGAAAAGCTTCTTAGTTATATATTAAGATTTTTTATAAGACTCAATGTATGATGACTATGACTATCAGAAGTTTAATGACTTATAGTAAAGTTAGCAATCCTGAAATTAGATTACAGAGAATATTTCCAACATTTAAGCACATAAACCTGTCAACACCTTATCAGTGCTTGTTAACTAAGGCTTTTGTGTGTGTGTGTGTGTGTGTGTGTGTGTGTGTGAGAGAGTGAGAGAGCGAGATGGATGAATTGTCTCCATTTTGTTTGCAGGTGTTTTGAATTTTGGTCACCTGCAGTCGGGTACAAAAAATATACTTTTCTGAAACTCAGAAATATTTGCTGATTTAAAGTGTAACTAAAATGATTTGAAACATTTATCATAACATGAAGGTAGAAAAATGGATTTTTAAGACAAACAGTAGCAGTGATTTACATACTCATCAGTCACTTAAGATATTGGCTCTCATCCCAATAGCACAAGTTACTGGAAACTTTTCCTGTCTTATGTTTTTAGCCAATATTAAAAACAATTTTATTTTAACATATACATTATTAGTCTGATTTCTATTCAGGGTGGTGGTTCTTAATTTCACTGGTTAAGAAAAAACAAAACAGTCTCTCAGAGGCATGACCACTAAAAGGAACTTGTTTTTAAGGAAAACATTCAATCTGTATTTTAAATTTTAAGCACACACACACACACACACACAACTGTTTCTATGAAATAGTCTGAAATTTATTTGAAAAATTATATTAAGGCCAAGTTAGATAAAAATCTTCAGAGGCTCCTTAAATCAGAGAGACTAAAATATTTTCACAATTCTGCAAGCAGTCAAGCATCTGAAAAAAGTAATCACTCCACAATACAACTGCGTAGAAATAAAGTTTGCAAAAGATGTCAAGTTAAAACAATTTAGAACCCCAAGTAAATTTTGCACACAAAAAAAGCACAAAAACAGAGCAGAGAATTTATCAGGCCAAGATTTTCATAGCACATTTACACCATGTAAGAAAAAAAAAAAAATTCTGCCTTTGGTTGGAACAGATATAATGGCTTGGTCAATATAAAAGTCAGTCATAGAATACTTATACTAATGAGTGAATGTCATCTGGAATGGTTAATTACAAATGCTAATCAATTCAATACAATTGACAGAGTGCTTTTTCTTCCAGTTTTCCTTAAGTGGAGACAAAATTCCATTAAAAATCATACCACTGAAATATCTATTCCTTTCATCAGCAAACATTGTAAAGAATTTGGGGGTGGCTCATATGTCCTGCTTCAACTTCAAGTTGTTGTTAGGGGCTTAGAGTCTAACATCTACTCAACAGAAAATTAAATGTAAATTTTATTAATTTTTTTTTTTATCATAAAATGTTATGGCATAACAGTTGGGGGAGGGGACAATGCATGTTTGCAATAGTTAAACTATAGATTCCCCCCCACTACCCCAGAAAATAAGACCTAATACCAATATTATAATTAGTAGACAAATCAACATAAAGGAAACTGATTAAGTTTTGAAAATTACCTAGTTGCATTTTTTTTTTTTAAATGGACATGTGTCAAAGCTAACCTGAAACATACAATGTTTAAGAAATATATTTAGCTTCATTTATTTTTAAAATGTAAATAAATTTTTATTTACATACCAAAAGCTCTAGACTTAAAGAAAATATGGCAAGCCATAAATGTAGAAAAAAAAATCCCATTAAAAAGTAACATAATACTCAATTTTTATTTTTAGACAAATGTGTGCAAAATTTAAATATCAACAGTTCATATATTTTATTAAATAATGATGTTTATTTAAGAAAATGCATTAAAAAGCCAAGATGAAAATGATTTTAGTAACTATTGTTGATAAAATACAATAAAGGCTACTTTGATATATCTGGGAAAAAAAAAAAAAAAAAAAAAAGAAATTTGCAAAATTCTTTACAATGGCCTCACTAAAGTAAGTTTTATTTAACTGCTCTTTTTCTGTTGATGTCAATGTAAGTTATAACTTTCTCATCAGCCCCCCCCCCCAACCAATTTGTGTATAAGCCTCCAAAATGATTAAAATCTAATTTGATTTTTGTAAGAATGTTCAAATCAGTGTGTGTATCTAACAAAAAGGTATTTCCTATATTTTGCTCACCAAAAGTTGAACAATTTTGAACCGTAGAATCATTTGTTCTGATATTTTGAAGATTTTTCTCTAGTGTGTCAGTGGTGATACCTTTAGTCGAAGATAAAAAGTATTTGATTGCTAAGAGAATTTTTTAGTTTTATAAATAACAAAATTTTTTAGATAGCGAAACAATTATTGGTGAAAAACTTTCTTGCCAAGTGATCAAAAGGAAATAATTCAGGAAGTGAGGGGGGGGCTCATACTATGACAATGTTTGACATTTGCTAAGTGGGACAATCAGAAACATTTGGCAAAGTAGAACATTAGATAGAAATTACACTATTTCAAAAAAGTTAACTTCAAAGTCATTTTTAGGTAAATATAAAATTATTTTCATGTGATATGCAAGTTGTTAAATTTAATAGGATTTAAAATTGAGATGGAACAAAAATCTATGAAGATATTAAGTTAGCAACTACACTGAAAATAAGAGAAAAGAAAAAGTAATTTACCATGATACACAAAACATCAAGAACTTAAATGACTGATGCCATGAATTAGGAAGTAAGATTACAATCTCTTTTAGAGAAGCAATAAAAACTAGGAAGGTCAGATAATCAAAACTCTGCTCAACTGTTAACCAAACTCATAGAATAGAGGAGCTGTATTCAGTTGTGTCAAGGGACAAATGGGGGGGGGGGTTGAACAGAGTGACAGAAAGATTTTCAAACCTTAAGCAAAATCCACAATGGGATAAGAAATCAATACCTCCAAACTGCAACCTCTGCAGATTTAGCATAAAAATGATCCCCACCTTCTGGGGAAGAAAGGACATTCAATTATACCAGCATGGGTACACAAGTGATATAAAGGCACTAACATTGGTACAAAGTGAAAGAATATCTGGTTTCCTGACAGTTGAAAATTCTTTGGTCAGGTAGTATAGAGAATTTTTTTTCCTGTGTATTTAGGCAGCAAGAGTTCTTTAGAGAAAAATACTAAAACAACAACAAAAAAAAAAAAAAAAAAAAAAAAAAAATGGCCATGTTTCCTATATTTCTCTCCCAAAATGAACTTTGAGAGATTCTGAGGATTTATAACTTGGAAAAGTTTATTAAAATTAACCAACCGAGAGTGTGTGTGTGGGTGTGTATGTTCCTAGATTCTCAGAAGTTCATGTCTGCTCACCTCTACATCCAAACATGAAGCAATTTCTACAATATTTTTTTTTAAAGATATTTTTGCCACTTTAAATATTTTTATTGGATACCTACTTTTTTTTTTTTTATATTGTATATTTATGTACTGATTTGAATATTTGAGAAATCTTGAAAAAAAAAAAAATAAAAATAAATGGTATCATCTGGCAGGAGAAAATGTCAGATTCAATGAGCTGTATCAAATGGGCCTTATCTTTATATACATTTAATTGATTTGTTTAAAAAAAAATTTGATATATTTGAGTAGATACTTTTTATAATTAAACAGAATATTTTATATCTACTGGCCTGAATAATCAAGAAATCTTGTCAGGAAAATAAGGGGGATACATTTTATTAAGAATTCTCAATTATTTAGGTTGGTAAATACATATAAAATATACTGTTTAATTAGGGAGAAAAAAAAAAAAAAAAAAAAAAAAAACACACACACACACACACACAAGAATATCTACTCCAATATGAGTATCTATTAAAAATAATGTTTAAACAAATAAAAATGTTAGAGTTGATTCATTTCATATATTTAAACTTATTTATCAATGGAACTGTGTGTGTGTGTGTGTGTGTGTGTGTGTGTGTGTGTGACCTATAGACTGAAACAGCTGAACCTATTTTCTTGAAAATTTACACAATTGTACTATAAGCGTCTGCAAGTGTTCTTACCTAGGTTTTTTGTGTTGAGGTACCTCCGATAAATATCGAAAAAAATCGGGTTATAGAAGGAGTGATCCCATTTTAATCAAATTTGATTCACTCACAGACAAAGGCATAAGAAATGATATTCAGAAGTTAAGATTGCAGTTCTTACAATAGTGCAGAAAATTTATATATATATATAGATAAGGCAAGATGTTTGTGTGTGTGTGTGTGTGTGTGTGTTTATCTGTCTGTATGTCCTTTATGCAAATCTACAATTCTCACCAAACTTCACAAATCTTCTTTAGGCTGAGTCTGAGCTCCAGGACCATGGATTAGTTTTAAAGCTTTCATTACACCTGAGCAACACCAGGCTATACTGCTAGTATTTCAATAGCAAAGAATAGATAATTATTGCACATTTTTTTCTGTGTAAAGCTTTGCATACGTTTTCAGGTTCTCTTATCTGAAGAATTTTTTTTTTTTTTATACGTTTCCCAAGGTTGTCCTTGATCACTTAATTCTTCAATATCTTGTTTTTCTTTCAAAATACTTACAACCAATGTTATTCTTTATATTCGTCAATAACTATACTAACAAGTTTATTTGCAATGTACAACCCACAAGCTACATATGCTTTCAGCACCATGTTGTTATATTTCTAAAAGCAGATACAAGATGAAATCCATGTGGTTTATTTATTGAAATAGATCCTGAAAATTTTGCCAACATAGATTGGTTAATAATCTTATTGCGAAAGCATTGGTTTGAGTAAGAAAAATTAAATGCATTCACGTTTTCTGGTAAAGTTAGTTATACAAAAATAACTTATTAATTTGGAAAATAGCCTTAAATTGCAATAGGGATGAATTGCATTATGTAAACAAAATATTCACATTCAAAGATCCTTCCAAATTGATAAAGTTAAATGAAAGTATTAACCAGAGTTTGGTTCTCTTGCAAACAGAAAAGAAAATTGGTATCCAAAGTTTATGGCTTTGTAAAACATTTACAAATTGATCTAATTTCCAAATGGAGGGGGGAAAAAAAGTGGCAAAAAACTAAAAAGTTATTTACAGCAAATGAATTTGTTTCTTCAGGTTTTCAATAAAAAACTTATTTTAAATCCAAGATTTTATCAATTAAAATTTGGCAAAAATGCACAGACTGACTCTAGAATTCATAAATAAAAAAAACAAGTTTATAACAAATGTGAAAGGCTTATTTATAATAGCATTTTCATTTTAAAAATGTCTAATAGGACTTGATAACAGTTTGTATTTCTTAAAATAAGTTATTTTAAAATATTTAATATTGTTATTGGATGTGTGTTGTGGTGTAATGGATATCGATTCGGAATGACAAATCGGGGAAGAGGGGGTGAGTTTGAATTCCTTGCATTCACTTATGCATAAATACCCTTGGAGAAAGTATTAATCCATCTTTTTTCTCTCCAGTTATGGGTTAAATAATAGGACAGATTGGGTTCTATAGCTTTGGTTGGCAACCAGTCTACTGTAGAAAACAATGACAACCTACTGCAGGATAATCTTCTGCCCAGTCAGTCCTGTCTCTTTCAAGACATGATCGCTCAAAGTGTGTATCACGGATGGCACTTAATTGACTGAATATTGTGATTGCAGATGTGGAGTTCATAGATTTGAATCCCACCGGTAGACACAAATTAGGCTATTGAAGAGCAATAAAGTCTCTCATAGGATGAAACACATTGGCTAAGAACAGTTTTTCCTCATCTCTTTACCTATTTTGTCTTCTACAGATACGCTGAGAAGATTTATAAATTTTCAGGGCAAGGAATAAAGTGATTCCAGTCAGGAGTCCTCAAAAGGAGGACAAATTCCAACATTTGCCTTGATGAAGAGTTGGTCCTTCCCTATCCAACTAGCCTGGAACCATACAGGTCACTCAAAAATCTGTATACAATGTAAAGGCTGTTCACTAAAGGCATGCCAAGAGTAAAAGGAGTTTAGTAGAGTTTCAAGTGTGTGTGTGTGTGTGTGTGAGAGAGAGAGACACAACGAGTGCATATGAAAAGTCCTGCCAAGAGACTTATCAAGTAAGCAAGCTGGAAGACACCACTATACAGCTATAGTTCTGTGGAAGGGTACCATCTTAGCAGGGAAGGAGTGCAATTGTGTTTCATATCTAAATCACCAGGAGCTTCCCCCCCCCGGACACCATTCAGTTCTTGATTGAAGTAAATAATCACTGGTTCAACTATTTTTGCTATCAGCATCAAAGAATTTTGAGAACAAGTTTGAAGCTTTAAGATGAATTACAGAAACTGATCTTTTTAAATGAAGCATGAAACTTACCAACCTTTGCCAATTGGACTTACACAACACGTGCAACTTGACATATCAATTTTTTTTTCTTTACATCACATTTTGTCCTGTAAATTCACATTTAACCTCAAAACTGGCATTTCATAAAATCCCAATGGATTCATTCCCCACACCACCTGCAGATACAATCTAAGAATTTTTAGACAAAGTTTAGTTTCAGTAACAAGCACCCGAGGCCATTTAGTTATTTTCTTTTTAAGATCCCTAAATTCTGAAGTTTCACTGAAATTGGATAATTATCTGATCTTTGCAAGAATTTTCCAATCAATGTTTCTCTATCCCCACAAAATGAAGCTGGTTACTCTGTTGACATTTTTTTTCTAACCCTTGCATTTTTTTCATGTGTTTTGTTTAATGAATTTTTGGAGGTACCTACATACTAATAGCATCCAACAACAACTGTATTTTTTAGATTATCAGGAAAAAATAATATATCCAGATTTGCAAAAATGTTTCTATTTGAGGGTGCACTTTGGAAACTACCTTACACTTAACCACAATTTTTTTTTTTTTTTAAAACTGTTTAGCAGTTAAATATAAATGCACCATATCATTAACTTGTTAGCTTGGTGTTGAAATATTTACTGACATGGTCAAATACTAGTGTCAAAATAACCTATGCTGAATTGAAATATTTGTAAAACATTAAAAATTAACTTTGCCATTTAATGTTCCAGTGATTGGTATCTTATGCATCGAATTATATTCGGGTTGGAGAAACATGTCAATGTTTATATTTATTAATAGGTTCATTTTACAAATTGTTGAGCAAGCCAACTTTTTATTCAGCTTAAAGTAATTTTATTAAAACATTTAACAAATGTCTAGAATTTACTGTACGACCAAATCTTCCCGATCAGTATTTTTAGGGATGGGGGGGGGAGATCATTTTACACAGGTAATTTTTTTTTTTTGAAAGATTTTTCAGTAACCAGTTAAACTTTTATGGAGAGATTAAAAGTCAAATTTTTAGTGACTAACCTTCCTGAAATAAGTTATTTACTATATACTTCACTATAAATCTACAAATCCCTTATATAAATTAAAATTAATTTCTTTTGTCCAGTTTGTTTTTCATTCACATGTGGTTCACATCATTAAGTTTTGGCAAGACATTTTACTTGAAAATTAACATTGGCCTTAACTGTATGCCATCAACTATTTTACAGTAACAAGTTTTTACCACCACTCTTTATGAACAAACATCTCACACTCTAGAAAAAAAAATTTAAGTTTTATTTTTAATTTAAATTCCAAGCTAATAGATTATTCCCAATAAGTGAAATACTTTGGCCAATTTCAATTCATTAGAATTACTTCTTATCAGTAAAATTTATTAAAAAAACATCCATACTGACATCAATTCTTTTTGAATATGAAAAACATACTTTTCTGAAACTTTATTTGATAGAGATTGGTTGATTTAAGTTAAATTAATCCAAGTGGAAGCATTACTTTTAGTTTTAAGAGTAAGATTTAACACAGAAGGGGGTCACAAATGTTGATACATTTATTAACAAACTGATGGGGGGGGGGGGGGCTAAAAAAAAAAAAACTTTATAAATACAATGTGAACACCATATTTTATTTATCTCCAGCAATCTTTAAAATTTAAAGTATTCTAAACACTAATATTTTAGATACTTACAAGACTCATTGAGAAAATATTGAAAAACTAACAATTAATTTATAGGTACTTATGTACACTTCATTCATAAAATTGTTTCAAGACAATTGTCCATATGTATAAAAGCAATTAAAACAAGACTCAAATTTCTCTACACCTCTTGCTCGGCCTCTAACAAGCACATGATAATTATCTTGTTCTTGTCAATATTTGTAGTTTTCAATCTAAAACAACTGGTGTTTTATTTGTCATTAAAACTTTTGAAGTTAAAACAAATTGAGGATTTGGCTTCAGGCATGTATTTTAATCACCATAAATTGCATCTAAAAAGCTTTGGGTCATATTTTAAAGATTTTGAATTTAGACTTCATGGTTTAAAAAAAAAAAAAAAAAAAAAAAAAATTTTGTGCTTGTCACTAACTTTTTATTCAATACTAACTTTTTGACACATACACAATCATAGCTCTCCAGATATTTTTATCTGCCATGTCTTTTGAGGAAAGATATTCAAGTAGTTTCCTCTTGCCCTATCTAAGTCAGAGCTATCTTAACTGGCTGCTACCTAAGGCTATTGAACCCAGTCTACCCTACTATTTGACTGACAGGGAAATGAATTTGTGCCTTTTCCAAATGTATTAAGCACATGCAAAATTAACTGCTACATTATCTGCATACATCAAACCAGATTCCATCAAGCTTCTCAAATAAAATGAAGTCAACACAATGGTAAAGATGAAGAGGAACTGAAAAGGTGAGGAATGGAACCAATTTAATTTAGCAACTAACTGTTGGAGGCAAAGTAAGGCAATACTAATTAATATAAGCATAGGTATTGAATTGCCTTGAGGCAATATGATTTTACAAAAATATTAAGTGCATCTTCAACATGTGAAAGTTGTCCTAAACCCAAAAACCTATCCGCATTAAAAGGAATTATGCACCCAGTCAAGTTCATGTCATTCCTGATTGAGAAAAAACAGTTGACACAATGACTCAAGTTCAACAGTCAGTTTCCAAAGGTTTTAAATGATAAAAGACAACATGGAATGGATGGAACAATAATACCAAAACTGCACAAAATGCAATGGGGTCTACCGGGAGGGAATAGGTATGTGAAGAGGAGACATGGTGCAAACAGTGTTTTAAGTCCTATAGATAAAATAGAAAGATACAAATTTCAAAATTATTTTACTCATTTTACCCTTACCCATTTTTTGCTGGCAAATCAGGGTACTGAGTTCAAATTCCAGCTGAATTCATTGCATTAGGCACAAATACCCTTGGGAAAGGTATTAATGACTTTTCTCCAATTATGGGTTAAATAACAGGACAGATTGGGTTCTATAGCCTTTGGCTGGCTACTGATCTACTGCAGAAAGCAATGGCAACCTACTGCAGGATAATCTTCTACCCAGTCAGTCAAAATGTGCAGATGGCACTTGACTGACCCTTAGACCCTATATTTCCCCACATCCTCCCTTAACATAGCAATAAAACATTTGAAAACTATTTTGAAGAGTAGATCTGATATTTAAATTGCCCAACTTCAAAATTTAACAAGTCTTGATTCTATAAAACTAGGAAGTAGTTATAACATTTTAATTTGCTTTTTCTTCAAAAGTAGATTTTTTAATCACTTCTCAATATCCTATATAGGCCTACTCAGAATTTGATAATCATTGAAGATTTAACTAAAAATCACAAAAATTCTCCATAGTCTTTTAGGCATTTGCATAAAATATTCACAAACACTAACCTGTTTTGATTATCACAACCTATGGCAAATGTCAGTCAGTTAGCGCCATATGTGATACAAACATGGGCGATCATGTCTCTTTCGAGACATGACTGACTGGGCAGAAGATTATCCTGCAGTAAGTGGCCATTACTTTCTGCGGTAGACTAGTTGCCAACCAAAGCTATAGAACCCAATCTGTCCTGATATTTAACCCATAACTGGAGGGAAGAGACGGATTAATATCTCTCCCAAGGGTATTTGTGCGTATGTGAATGCAAAGAATTCAACTGAAATTCGAACTGGGCACCCCGATTTCTCGTTCCGAGTAGATATACACTGCTCCACAGATGTAGAGACTAGAAAGAGATGGGTCAGAGAGGAAGGAAGTGTACCTCGTTGCCTGTGAGGTCAGATTTAGGGCAAATCTCTTGACAAAGAGGATGGAGAGATTTAATTTGAATATGAATATGATGAATGAAGGAAATCAAGTTTTGAAAAAGAATTTAAATTAAACTATTGCTTTTTAAGTTAAAAAAAAATCTTTAAAAACAAAACTAGAGCTTGCACCCGAAACATCGTTCTTTATCAAATTGGAGAAAAAAAAATTTCATTTAGTTTTAACAGTTAATTAGAAAAACCTAATTTCTGAGTATTACTTTTTTTGAAATGTTAAATTTAAATATTCTAGTGAAAGGTTTAACGTTAATTTTTTTAAAATTAACACTTCGGTTCAAACAAAAATCTTAAAGACTGAGTAAAAGACATTCAGAAATATACGCGTGTGTGTAACTGGTGATGCATTTATCACTTTTTTGGAAGTAATTTCAGCAGTTATTGGAAAAGTATTTTTCGAAAGTGATCTTAAAGAAAAATAAAAACGATATTAAATTTGATCTCGTAAATACAAAACACCGATAACTACTTTTACAATACACGTATCTGCGTGACTATGTTTACAGGGATCATCAAGAAGAGCCTCATCATTCATATCAAATGGCCACGTTGATGAAAAAAGGATTTAAAATGGAGGCAAACCACGTGACTAAGTCAAATTCTTGAAAGCAAAAATCAAGAAATTGCAACCAAAGAATTTGTTCGATCAGATTGATTTTGCAGAGACTACAAAAAAAGATATCAGTAAAAGATAAAATATCAAGTGGATACGACAAATGAGCAGTAGTCGTGGCCAGTGTGTGTTTCTACGTCGCACATGTTATTTGAAGGAAAACAAACTTTTTAACCGGGTTACTTTCTAAATTCGGAGATAAGCAATTCAGATAATTTGCAAACAAAGTTTCCTTTGACAAAATTAAGGTTTCTTTTTAAATTAAATTTCAACTAAAATTAAATTTTTAAAGTCAGCTAAGTATTCAGAAAAATAAAACTTCCTGGACATTTTTCTTATCCACTGAAAAAGAGAAAAAAGAAAGGGTCTATTTTAATTAAAAATTAAAGAAAAATTAAACTAAAAAGGAAAACTAATCTCGGAGACGAATAATTTTCTGTCTAAAAAGTGAAAAGAAATTCAAATGTAACCCTGCAATTCAACTTTTAAAGAAAAAATGTAATATTTTGCTTGAATTATTTAAATAGCACTCAACAACCTTTTGAAATTTAATGGGTCGGGTTATACACACACAATTGAGTTTACGCTCTAGAAAGCGTAAATCCATGCAGTAGTACGAATTTTGAAGAAATACTCTGGAGTTTAAAAGAAAAGGTCTCCAAATAGTAAAAGTCAGGAAAAGAAATCGCGCCAAAAATGTTTGAATATTTAAATCACTTTTTCTTTTTTAAAGTTATCAGTCTTTAAAAGTATTGAAACAAATGTTTTATTTTATCATTGATAAACATTGAAATTTTTTAAAACAAAGCCTAATTTATGAGGTGAAGTATGCATGTGTTCATTTTGTTTGTCTATTTTGAATGAGGGTAGGGACAATGAAGAATTATTTCTCTTGTAATAATGGCCATTTATAGCAGCAGCTGCTTGTACGGTTCTGGTAAAATTATTTAGCAATAAGGAAAACAAAGGAAATCTTTTTAGAAGCTTAGGGGTTTTCTTTTACTCTTGAGTAAAAGAATATTTTGTTCTTGTATAATATTTCGACATTTAAATGATATAAAAAATAAAATAAGCGGGGGGGGGGGGCTGTTCCTTTAAAAATTAAGGCTCATTCTCCCCAAAAAAGGGAGAAAAATGGTGGAAATTCCTGAAAAGGAGATTTTGAATAATCCCGAAGAAAATCGATATTAAAAATTTTAAATTGTGCTTTGTAATCAATATTTAAAGCGGTTATTTTATTTTTAAGTTATTTTCATTGATTTTTTTTTATTTATTTTAATTTGTAGGTATTAAAAATATTAAAGTAATTTTACTGAGTAAAATTTTCTCAAAGGATAAATTTTAATACTAGAAAATATCCTTTGTCTTTAAGAAAAAAAAAAGGACCGCCAAAAAACATTCAGTGCCCAACAATTTTCATATATATATATATATATATATATATATTATATAAACACACACATCAGCGTTTAAAATTTTATAAATTTTCATAGCTCAAAGTTTAAAACTAAAAAGCACTAAAGGACGAAAATAAATTTTTCGAACGATTAAAATCAACTAAAATTTAAGTTAAATCTTAGTCGAGGTAATCGTTCAAAAAATCATTTAGGGTTTTATGCTTATTTCGGGGGGGGGGGGGGTAAAAATTTTGTTACTTAGCGTGCAAAGCAAATTTACACGTGCATAGATCGAAAAAAAAAATAAATAAAGCTTCGGTAATCAAGACATTGAAGTTTCTGTTGAGAAAACTAAGAAGTATTTATTTCGAAATAAAATTTAATTTAGAAAAACATTTACAAAGAAAAAAAAAAAAACATTAACATAAAGGACCCCCCCCTCCCGACAAAACTTTACCTTACAAATTTACGAGGGATAAAGAGAATCAATTTGATTTAAGAGTTGAAAATGGTTTCATGAAAAGAAAAAGAAAATATCCAAGTTAAAATCAGAATGAAAATGAAAATCCTGAATGATTTTTTAGAGAGAAAGACACAAAAACAATTTAAACACATTGTTGGTTTCTCGTAATTTTTCTATTAGAAGCAAGATCAAATACTTACATGTTTCCAATTAATTAAACTGCTTCCCTTAAGAGTTTTTAAATCTTTCTCCTTTTGTTTAACAGCTTTTCATCTTCACGAATTTCGACAAAACAAGGGACAATCTGCCACTCACAAAAAAAAAAAAAAAAAACTTTTACCCCCTTTTTTTTCCCCCCACTGTAAAATGCTTGTCAAATCACAAGTAGAGGAGCTTTCCTTATTTTGTTTTGCATAAATCAACCCGATTTTTTTTTTATGTAGGATAAAATAAAAAATAATTCATGAGAAAAAAAGGGGACTTTTTTTTTTTAAGGGAAGATTTTTAAGGCGACGACCGAAGAGAGAAAAAGTTTGTTTTTCCCCCACTTTAGAGTGTGTTTCCTTTACTGGGTGAAAAAAAGCCGCCACTCGGTTCGAGGAGGGTAGAAATATAGGGTTTTTTTATACATATATAGGTAGGAGAAGTTTGAAAATGACAAACAATGAAGTAGAAAAGTAGAGCCGAACAAATGTCCCGAGTCTTTGGCAGTCTCAAAAATAACCACGTGACCCGCTGCTGCTGCTGATTTCACTCTGGCGCTGGTGTCCCTTGTAAAAAAGAAAAAGAAAAAAACTCACTCTCGCCCCCCCCCTCTCTCTCTTTCTTCCCTTTCACATGTAAAAATATCTGACACTTTTCTTGTCGCACGAGAAATGGGTTAACTTAACTCACTCATCTTTCTTTCTTTCTTTCTTTACTTTCTTTTTTACTTCCTTCCTTCCTTCTTTCACCAAAAGTTCCTAAATAAATAAATAAATAATAACATCAACATTATAGAAATTGTCTTATTTTACATTTTACAATGAGAACATAAATATTTGATCGAAAGTTAAAAAATAAACATATTTTTTTGTCAAATTAAATTCAATTATTTCTTTTTTACTTAAGATTTCAATTTAAGCTTTTTTTAGTGAGTTCTTATAACTTTTGAAAACATAAATGGGCCATGATCTGAATTCTGAGTTAGAACTTCGTCGAAGAAGTTTTCAAAATTCTTTTCTTACATTTTTTTACCACCTCGAACAGTTTTTAAAGTTTTTTATTTTTTATTTATCAACAAATTTTTCAGCCTGAAAATGAAATTTATATTGTCATTTTTCGTTATTTACAGTTGTTCTTTTCATTGTTTTTATTTATTAAAAAGTTACAGTGAAAACTTCATTTGTTCAGAACTGAAAAGTGGATATTTCAGTGCGCCCACTGTCGCTACCGAATTTGACGCAAGGTCAAGGTTTAAAGTAGATTTTTTTTACATCGTAAAGTTTTACGGCGATACCGTAAAAGAGAATTTGCTCAAGCGCGCCCCCCCCCCTCATCCACACTTTCCCTTTATGGAGAGGCCTCAGGCGCCGGTAATGACTATCTCATTCCAGAAGGAGAGGTACTGCCTGGGAGGATGAATCCTTGAGGTTAAAATTTTAATATTATTTTTTAAACTACCCAGCTGAAGGGAGGTACATTTTATTTATTTTTGTCAAGATTGAACGCATTTCTGGATAGAATGGCGAATTACTTTTCAGACAAAAATATATTTTCTTTAAAATTGCTCCCTCTGGCGTATTAAAATGTATAAAATAAAATTAAAAAGCCATTACTTCTTTCGAAATTGCTTTGTTTACCTCGACAGTTTATTACGAGAATGATTTCCCTTAAGTACTAGTCAGCTTTGCTTGGTTGGCATTAACCTTTTAACGACGTTTTCTCCTGACAAAAGAGACACAAGTTCGAATCCTGCCGGATTGCGCATATTTTTCTTTTATAAGATTTCTCGAATATTCAGACTGGTATACGAAAATAAATAAATAAATATACCGTTTAATAAATAAACAGAGAGTCTACTCAAATGTGAGTATCTACTAAAAATAAAGTTTAAGATATACATTATACATTTTGTCGGATTAATAAAAAAAATCATTATTTCTTTATAAATAGAGAGAGAGAGTCGAGAAATGCTGAAAGGTTATTTGGCCAATCCATTTCTAAAATCTTATTTATTCTGTCACTGTCGCTGGAAAGAGCGCTCTTTTAAATCGTAAAGTGCTAATTTACAGAATTCAGATCATTAATTGAACCTTGTCAAAAAGTATGCAAACTTTTCAAGAGTTGAATTCTAATTTCTGATGACGTTCCTCTTCCTGCAGAAGAAAACTACTACTGAAATCTACAAGTGTATAATATAAATATTATTGGATGACAAATGCGTAAAAACTTTGAAATCCAAGACATTACAGGGTTTGAAAGACTTTCTAATAATGTCAACTTCTGAAAATATCCACAACTTAATTTCGGATGATCGGTTATTTTCAACCAATTGTTGAGGTGTAAGGAAAATCCATCAGGGAAAGCGTGACATGCAAAAACTCTCAGCCAAGAGAGTATCAAAAGTTTTAAGTGCTGACAAGTGGACATCCCCAAGTTAACTTTGATCAATGTTATAGTGGTCATTTTTAGAATGGCTTGTCACTGTTATTGAAGTATTGTTAAACCACCATGATCTTGGAGTACAACTACAGTGGTAGCATTTGGCATTTCCACTTCAGAAGAATTTCAAAACACAAAATAATAGACTATCTTTTGAATAATCAAACATTTAATGCACAATATTATTCCGATTTGTTGTGCTGCTTAAAGAAGTCGTTGGAAGAAAAACGGCGACAGAAGCTGTGGAATCGTGTTCTCTTTTTCATGAGTATTACAAGACGATGGAATGCCTTCAAGAATGTGAAGTCCGAATACAAAGTTCATCAACCCTATTAGTCAGATCTTGATCATTCTATTTCATATTTACAAACTTTAAAAAGCAGCATGATAGGAAGAAGATTTTTCAAATTGGTTCCGAACTGATAGCAGTAAAGTAGTTTTTCAGGAACCAAATACTAGAATAGGTTGATGGACCTACAATCGCAATTTTAATAGTTCTATCTAAATTCCTTAAAATCTGTTTATTGTGGGAATTAATGGTATTATCCATGTCATCTATGCAAAAATAACTAATTTTAATAGTATTTCTATTAAAGATTATACATAGAAGGTTATTGGTATGAACTGTTTACTTAGCAATTTCAGAAAATATTCCCGATATTTATGTTTGATAGTCTACAGAATGGGGGGGGGGGGTTAAACCATATAACTTTTTCTTTTCTACATCTGCTCCTTATTTTAGATGACTTAGATTTAACAACGGATTTTGCAATTGTCTGTCTATCAACCTTTGTCAAGTGTAAGGCAAATGTAAGTCTATTGAAGTGATCTACCAAGCCAACAACTCTCCCCAAAATAAAAACAATTATCAAGTTTATATTAGAATTTCGGTGGGTGGTGGGATTTAAAAAACGTTACTACTCTCATAACCACTCCTTGTCTAACCCCAATCTAAAATTCCTAACTTCTCCTTCCCGAAGATTTTGAGAAATGAAAGAAAAAAGACTTAACCCAATAGTGAGTTGGAGATTAATAGGTTCGGCCCGCACCCCTAATAGCCTTTACGATAGATGCAATCTATGTCGAGTTGAAAAAATTAAAATATCCTAAGCAAAGTTTGCTTTTGAACTTTAGAAAAGAATTTATAAGCAAATACCGTCATAAATTCAAATTTAGATAGAAACTTCCTAATAATTAATCTAAAATTAAAATCGCTTTGAATAGTTGTTGTTTTTTTTTATTATTATTATTAACCGTATAATTAAATTATATTATTTAATAACCTTCCTTTTCTTAAATCTCTATTTCTTCTAGTTCTATTGTTTGATATTAATGCAGTCATAGATTTAAATTTAATTTCTTAATAATTAATCTAAAATTTAATTTCCTTAAAATAGTTGTTTTATTTCTTCTTATTAGCCATATAACTACAGTACATTATAACTTCCAGTTCTTAATTCTCTTTTTATTTTGGTTTTATGTTTTTATTTTGATCTAAGTGATTTGTTTAGGATTAATGTCGTCATAGATTTAAATTTAATTTCCTAATAATTTATCCAAATTTCTTTAGATAGTCGTTTTATCCCTTCTTATTAGCAATATATATATATATATATATATATATATATATATATATATATATAATTTCTCGTTTTTTTCCCCTCGAATTTTAAGTTTATCTTCAACTTAAGTGATATTTAACCCGGTGAAGTGATTTGTTTAGGATTAATGTCGTCATAGATTTAAATTTAATTTCCTAATAATTTATCCAAATTTCTTTAGATAGTCGTTTTATCCCTTCTTATTAGCAATATATATATATATATATATATATATATATATATCTATAATTTCTCGTTTTTTTCCCCTCGAATTTTAAGTTTATCTTCAACTTAAGTGATATTTAACCCGGTGAATTTTGATATTATTGCCATCTAAATATATTTTTATTTATTTTCCTAATAATTATTCTAAAATTTAAAATAATTGTTTTTCTTTTTATTAGCTATATAATCTAATTATATTATATAATAACTTCCTGTTCTTAAATCTCTTTTTCTTTTCAGTATAATTTTCAACTTAGATATTTGACCAATTTATTTTGATATTAACATTATTCGTGAGTCTTTCATTGTAATCTTGAAACCGTTATTAGCCTGAACTATTTCTTTCTAATATATATGGTATTTACCCTATTCCCCCACTGGAGCAGGACATGACACAAAATCTTTTTTTTAGGTGGGGATCCGACCGCGTACGGACGGGCACAGGGACAAAAATTCCCCAATCTCCTCCACCGCCGGTTGAGCTGGCCCCGGTAACGAGCACCTGGTCCACCCCTCTGCTGCAATGTGGTGGTGCGGCACTGGGACACTGTTCCCTGGGACAGGTGTATCAGTATAATTTTTCTCAAAAGCAACCGTGTCCTCGCAGACAGAGCTACAACTGAGCCGCACTCTGTCTTCGAGGACAGAGACGCAACTGAGAGATGATTTCGGTACCCACCCAACACAAAAATGTATATACATTTTTGTTTATTTTAAATTTATTTTAATATATCTCTTTCCGCTTCTGTCACCAAGTAGCAAACTTACAGTTCCGACAGCAAGAATCTGCCACAGTTTTCCTTTTTTTTTTCTTTACCTTTACTTCTGTTTTTTGCATCCACAAACAAATAAATTTATTTTGCCATAATGTTTTGTTATCGCTTATGAGACGTCTGTTAAATTCACTCGTTAAAATGACTATTCGTTTTTGGAAAATTTTGTAATTTTTAGGGTTTTTTTATATGTAATAAATATTGGCTCTGTAAATGAATAAATTTGATTACACTGAGCCCTTTGGATGAATCAGTTTAAATATTTAATATCAGTAGGATCCCTTTGGGATTTACCTTCAATCTGTTTCTTTCGGATTTATAACATATATATATAAATATCTTAAAATTGAATTGAAAGCTAAGTGTTTAAATAACTATTTTCAGCAAGCAAAATACTCTGATGTATTTTAAATATAAATTATATAAACTGGAATCTAAAATTTTGAGATTTTTAAATTTTAATATATTTTTCGGCCATTTTTGAGCAATCGACACATTTGTAAACAAAATTTAATTCTCAATTTTAAAAATCTTGCAAAAATAAAATATACATCTTTGACACGTTTTTTTTTTAAATTATAAAATTTAAAGTTAAATTAATCTGATTTACACAAGTATTATTTATTTATAGCATGGAATTTAGACTACAACTTATTCTTAATCACGCAATGTTTATCTTTCTGACCTTTTTCGTATGATTTGACGTGTGACGACAGCCAGATGCGAGATAAGCTAAGTGTCTATGGTGATCACACTTGACATAATTGTCATTTTTTTTTCCTCTATAGGTAAGAAACAGTGAAACACATAACTTCTTAATGTACACAAAGAAAATACCATACAAGAAAAAACTTCAAATACACAAAAAGAAAATTAAATATTATTTAAAAAATACGATGGCTCAATGATTTGTATTAAACCTTTCAATTTTCCATTAGTAAATATAGTCTTCACTTGATAAGTTAATAAACTAACGCTTACAAGCTATTGAAATACTTTTTAAAAAAATTGAAATTTTATAGATTATTATGATTAAAAAAATGAAAACAGTTCTTTTAAAATTTCATTATTAATCGAAAAAAATGTTTCTTCAGACTATAATGTCCTTAATTTATATTATTTATTAAAGCAATAAAAGTTTATGTAATTAAACTATGTTATTGCATTTTAAACTATTCATTGCATTTTTTTTTCCTACTAGCAATATAGCCCGGCGTTGTTCGGGTGTAATGAAAGCTTTAAAACTAATCCATGGTCCCGGAGCTCAGACTCTTTGGAGGTTGGCACGAAAGACTAAAAAGTAATAGTTGTTTCCAATTAAAGCGAAACCATAGACTGAAAGGAAAGTAAATGGATGTAAGTCAAATTTTGATTTCCTGGTATCGATATCAAATAAGTTTTTTTCGTCGTAAACTGAACTTTGAAGGCTAAATAAGTCCTTTGAGTAAATGATATCATAGCTGAGAGTAAGAACTACAATTATACCTACTTAAAGCCAAACCCGAAGCAAAAACTGAAATAAAAGGGCTGAAAAAATAGAGACATACAGGCAGATAAACAGACACTCACACAAACATCTTGCCTTTTATATATATATATATATATATATATATATATATATATATATATATATATATATATTATCGATTTTCTGCACTATTGAAAGAACTGCAACCTTGAAACTTCTTAATATCGTTTCTTATGTCTTTGTCTATGAGTGTATCAAATTTGATTAAAATCAGACCACTCCTTCTATTACCCGATTTTTTCGATTATCGATTTTCGATATTTAGCTGGGGTACCTCGACACAAAGCCTAGCTAAGAACACTCGCAGACGCTTATAGTACAACTGTGTAAATTTTCAAGAAAATCGGTTCAGCCGTTTCGGAGCCTATAGGTAACACACACACACACAGACAAAGTTCCATTTATAAATAAGTTTAGATTTAGATTGGGAGCAGATTTTCAGAAAAAGAGCCAAAATGGTTGAAAAAAAATAATAAATGATTTACATTCCCCAATGAAATGGAGAAATAAATGTGGAATAGTTTGTTACTTAAGTGAGCTTAATTATGCCGATTTCGAAGTGTCTTGAAGGCACTGTTGTGATGTCCTAGCTCCTCGGGGATTTTTTCATCGTTTGTTTTTATTTCTTGATATTTTTTATTTATTTATTTATATGAAGCTTTTTGTTGAGTTGATATCTTCTTAGTCTGCAGTATTGTTTGCAGTTGGTTGATTGCGTTTTTTGTGTGTTAACTTCCTTTTAGCACGTTTGAGTGAATGTCTGCTTAATTGCTTTATAATAGATTGGCTTCTTGTTGTCATTTTGCGTTGATCTCTTTCTATTGTGTTAGGTTTCACTTTTTCTTACCGTGTTAGTAGATGTGACCACTTAAAAGATTTTAAGTCATAGTTAAGAGTTTGTGTTTTAGTGTGTATTTATGTTTGTGGGCTTTATATGTGATTTTTTTCGTTTGGTAGTTGTTATATTACTTTTATTTATTTATTTGTTATTTTTGCGTGATTGAGTTTTTATATATTTATATGTGATAGTTTTGGGTTTGCATTTTCTGTTGTGTTTATTTGTTTTTGTTGGTACTTGCGTAGTAAAGTAGATATTTGTTAGAACGTCTACATTTTCCCATTATTTCGTTTTTCATGCCTAATATTTTACTTTGATTTTTAAAGCTAATTGCTGTTGTGTGAAGGTGCTCTTTTTACTATGTCCCATTTAATTTTGGTGGTAAGACGTGACTGACTGGACAGAAGATTTTCGCGCAATAGGTTGCCATTACTTTCAACCAGTAGACTGGTTGCCAACCAAGGATATAGAACCCAATCTGTCCTGCCATTTAACCCATAGCTGAGAGGAGAGAAGCGACAGATTTATACCTTTCCCAAGGGTATTTGTGCGCATAAGAATGCAACAAATTCAACTGGAATTCGAATTCGGCTCCCCGATTTCTCGTTCCAAGCCGATATCTACTTCACACCGGTAGATTTCTCATTTTGCGTGACATTTGATTTTTTTGTTTTTGTGTAGAATTTCGTCTCTAATATAATTGCATCATGCGATGTTGTTGTTGTTGTTGTTGTTTTTTTGTTTGTTTGTTTGTTTTTTTTTTCAGTAGATTGCCATTTTAAGATGCTCAGATTAGTATTTTTTATTTGATTCGTTAGGACCACAAAGATATGTTTTGCAATTGCCCAGACTGGTACAGTCGTGCAATTAATCTACTACAGTAAAGAAAAGACTGTATTTTTTTTTTTTTCGTATTGTCTGCAAAGACATACGTTAGTCAGCGAGGGTGTTGTCAAATTTATGAACACTTTTATTATTCAAAACTCTTCAAAATAGAGATTCGGACCAAGACCAAAAATATCAAAATATGGACTAAAGAAATCTAGTTAAGACCAGATAAAGCTATTGATGACAAGTAAGGCTTCTTCTCAAAATATGTGAACTGCTCCCTACACACACACACACACACACACACACACACACACACACCTCCATGGCATCATTTATATCATGGAATTTATGCTAAATGCCCGGCTCATCTTATTAAGGAAGGTGAGTTAATGGCTTTCTTGTTACAAAAAAAATACCCAAAGATAATCAAATTTATAAAACACCAAATGATCAAATGATTGTCGAGTCACAGGCTTAGGATCCAACAGGCTATCGAAAGTAGGACCTATCCAATATGAAACACCACTAAAGACTAACAAAAAAGATTTACAAACAAAAGAAAATATTATTCATGTCAGGGACAGGCTGGTAATATTTCAGATACCCAGATGTTTTTTCCAGCAATTCTGGGAAATTGTAACCATGAATCCCGGTTGTACGCGTCGGGAGTGAAGTCATTTAGTTAAGGATCTATTGCAAAATATTCAACTCCATTCTTATTTATTTTGATGTCGAATGTCGGAAGTTGTCGGTCATTGTTTCTAGAAAAAGACCAGCACTGAAATGAGAGTGGTCATTTCTCAGCAACTTGCCTGGGAAAGAAGGTAAATGTTGAGAAGCCAGTAGATAACTCACCAGCTACCACAATCCCGAATAAAAGGATATCACAAGGGACACGCCCACTACCTCTGGTCAGAAAATCAGGCCAGATATTCGAGAATATCTTAACATCCACGCTTTTCGGACTTCTGCATCGTCCAAGCAATACAAAAAAAGAAAGACAACAAAGCTCGTTCGCTAGAAGTTTAATTAAAGAAATTAAAGTTAAAATTAAGAAATTGAAGTTTAAATCAAGAAATTGAAGTTCAGATTAAGAAACTGAAGTTCAAATTAAGAAACTAAAATTCAAATTAAGAAATTGAAGTTCAAATTAAGAAATTTAAATTCAAATTGAAAAATTAAAGTTTAAATTAAAAAATTAAAGTTTAAATCAAGAAATTCAAATTCAAATTAAGAAATTGTACTTCTAATTAAGAAATTGAAGTTCAAATTAAGAAACTGAAATTCTAATTAAGAAATTGAATTTCAGATTAAGAAATTGAAGTTAAAATTAAGAAATTGAAGTTCAAATAAAAAAATTGAAGTTTAATTATAGAAATTCAAATTCAAATTAATAAATTGAATTTCAAATAAAGAAACTGAATTTCAAATCAAGAAATTGAAGTTCAAATTAAGAAATTGAAGTTCAAATCAAGAAACTGAAGTTTAAATAAAGAAATTGTAGTTCAAATTAAGTAATTGAAGTTCAAATTAAAACATTAAAATTAAAATCAAGAAATTCAAATTTAAATTAAGAAACTGAAATTCAAATTAAGAAATTGAAGTTCAAATCAAAAAATTGAACATTAATTAAAGAAATTGAAATTAAGAAATTGAACTTCAATTGCAACTACTTAGAAAAGAAAGAAAAGGAATAATGAACACAGACGTATTGAACAGAAAAGGCTTCTTCTATAGCCTGAAAGATTTAAGGATCCTTTAAAACTTTAGAACCATGGAGTCAGAGTCCCAAATGCGAAAAAGCCTGCCAAAAAATTGACTTAAGTGCAAAGGTAACTGAGGTAAGTATGTCTATTTCACTTATCAGAATACTTGGTAGGCATTCGAGATGTGCCACTTGGCGGGCAGGCTGCTTTTTGAAGGCAAGCTGCTCACTGATCTAGTCTTCGCCGGTCAGATAGGCAGAGTGTTGATTTTCTAAGTGCAGCTTAGATGTAGCACAAAGCCGAAAGTATGGGGCACCCAGTGAGGATCGAATTCGCTATTCGATTTGTAACGATTCTAGCGGAAAAAGCTTACTACCAATTACACCAGGTCGAGGTCCCAAAAAATTCACGCTATCCCATCGTTTTCGACGCATGAGAGTTGATTTTCAAAGCGCATTTTAGATGTGCCACAAGGCCGAATGTATGGAGTACCCAGTGAGGATCGAACACACTACACAGTTGTAATAGGAACTAGCGAGACAAAATTGATAACCATTACATTGAGGTACCCCAGTCAGGCAGTGTGTGTGTGTGTGTGTGTGTGTGTGTGTGTGTGTGTGTGTGTGTGTGTGTGTGTGTGTGTGTTCGATGTTACCATAAAGATGAGTGTTGCATTAAGGCTTATACACCTAATAACAACAGGGAACGAGAAGCCTTTTATCAACGGATGGTTCCTTTGATATACCCTCGAAGCGGTTAACTTTGGCAAGAGATTAGAATACCGTTTTTGATCTATATTCAGAATGAGGAAGCATTAGGAGGGGTAGTAATATTTCTTCCGGTTTTGGTGAATTTACCGCCAAATTTGATTTGGTCGATAAACTACGAAATAAAAATTCAAAGTGGCCCTTTTTTTTATCATTTCTACCTCAAACTAAGTGAGACCGCCACTAGTGTGCAGGTGTTTACAATGAGAGAAAAGACTGGCTTCAGGGGATGTTGGAGAAAAGATAAAAGATGAACGGGATTCAAGAAGATGGAACAATTGACGCCGTATTTAAATGTTTCAATGTAGATCAGTTCAGGTTTTTCGATAGGGTCTGACATCGTGTTTTTTACTGTCTTGTTCACGGCTGGGGTTTAAACACACATGAATTCGTCCCTTGTATGTGACTTTCGGAGCTCTGGTAAAAGGGAATGGAATAAGATCTATTAATCAATGTTGTTCACTTCCAACCATGTTGTAGGCCATTAGTACTTGAGTTTGTTTATTTGTTTGTTTGTTTTTTTCCTGTGCAAATTTAACCCGATTCCGTTCAATGTGGATTTACTTTGCTTGTTGCCACTACCTTGACAAGATACTCCGCCTATGCCGACGATGTAACGCTTGTAACAGGCAATGTTGATAAAGTAATCTGGTTGCATGAAACAGTAGCAAAAACCAAAACTAACCACGATAACTACGTTAGCTTGCAGTTGGTTTCATGGAGAGCTTGTTATGTCCCGCGGATAAGATATATATATATATATATATATATATATATATATATATATATATATATATAAGAACGTTGTGTATTCTACAAATACTTTCACGGCTTCTGCTCCGATGAGCTTAGCTCCTCTGCATGAATTTACTAGAGCTACTAGACTAGCAATTAGGTCCCACCCTTTTGTGATGAAAGCCTGCTAAAAAGAGTGCTAATCAGCTATTTTATAAAAAATTAAAAATAGATTCCACTCAGTATAATTTTTTTATGTAAGTATAAATTTAAAGAGTATTTTGCTTAAAAGAAATAGTAAATTAAATTTTAGCTTTCAATTTTTAAAGCTAAAATAAAAACTTCAAGAAAACTTTTTCTTTTATCAAAATTCATTTTAAAATTTAGGTATCGCGAATTATCACGAAAAAGTGGAGGTACCTAAAAATTAATTGGAAAAATGGAGACGCCTCAAAAAGTATTCTGTTTGAACGAACACGTGATATGTTCTCTACTACCAAAACCAAAATGGCTCAACATTTTTTGATGATTTATTAATTAACAGACTGGTTCTCGATTTCAGTGTTTGTTTTTTTTGTTTGTTTTTTTTTTGTTTGTTTTTTTTAATAGTCACTTAATGTATTTGGACATTTTCGAACTCTAGTTTCCTTTTCAAGAATTCTTTTTTAAAAACGTGAAAAATTGCTTTAGAACTCGACAATGTCCAAGGAAAACGGTAAAACGTCAATTTCGAAAATTGTTCTGAAATGCATGAAATAGAAAAGTTATATTTTGTGTATTAAAAAGCTCTTTTAAAATTGCTTAAAATAAAGCCATCTACATGCATAAAAATTTAAAAATATGAATATATATCGGACCAGAGTGCCATCAGACAGTATACATTAATAAGCTGTATAAGGATTATATAGTAACATTAGACACCTACTCGCAAATAATAGTAAAATACTAGCAAAATCAAAATGACTTATGAGCCTTTTGACAACGTCGTGCAGTAAAGAAAACAATCTATGAATATACACAGTTATGGCTTAAGAGCCCGCACCCTCAGGTGTAAAAAAATAAAAAAGTAAACCACGTCACACCTCACAAGCGTCACGCCGTTGCTCGTCTGCGCCAAAACACTACTAGTCACCGCTTACCCTTTAGGTGATTTGAGAGAATGGAGGTCTTGAACCATATTTCATTTTTTCCGGTGAGGGTTTCAAACATTTTCTGTCAGAATTTCCATCATGGCTGAGAAGGATAATTCGTAATTAAGAAAAGTCGATCATTAAAATTAACTGATACGAAACGCCTGTCTTTAAATGATATTTGTCGCCTTAAAGTGCATTTAATGCACATAATATATATATATGTGTGTGTGTGTGTGTGTGTGTGTATTATATATATATATTTAGTGTATCGAGGCAGCAAATAATTTTCTAAACATATACTGTTCAATATAAGAGACAATGAATGTCTATTATGTTTTTAATCATCAGCCGTTCTAAACGTCGTATTTTGGCTTTAATTTCTGTTGAAAATAAAGACAAATGTTGGAGAATTTTTCTTTATTTTCAACAGAAATTAAAGCCAAATACGACGTTTAGAACGACTCATGATTAAACATAATAGATATTAATTTTCTCTTATATTTAACAGTATATGTTCAGCATATATATATATATATATATATATATATATATATATATATATATATATATATATATATCAAGAAGTCCCAGAATTAACTTTCTATTTCAATGAAATCGGGCATTTTTTTTTTTAATAATTGACACAGTTTTATTTTTATTACTTAATTATCATACGAAATAAATAGATTTTTAATAAAGCTTATGTCAAAACTTTATTGAGATTTTCCTACATGTACTCTGTATCCCTGCAAATTTCAAACCTATCCTTAGCGTTGCGAAACACATTTTGAAGCAGTCCGGGAGATATGTCCTGTAATGGTAACTAAATGCGTCCCTTAAGCTCAGTTTTAAACCATCGATCGTTTGCCGATAAGCCTAAATATTAAAATATTATCTATTGCTTTATTACACGTGACACGTATCTAACCAATGAAATCATACCTCAATCAACATATAGTCTTTGTAGATTTTTAAAAGAAGTTTTTTAAATCATTCGTCATTTAAAAAAAATCTCCGAAGAAGCTTGTTAAAGTGAAACATGTTAAAGACACTTTTTCCTATCTGTCCTTTACTTATTCACACACACACACACACACACACACACACACACACACACACACACACACACACACACATATATATGCAGTGAAACCTGCCGTATGCGACACTCTTCGTCAGCAGCCACCCGTTGTTAACTACCGTTTTTCTATGCACGGACGATTTGCTAATGTTAATTGACCCTTAGTGAGCGACCACATCCAGAACGGGACAAGCGACTAACATCAACGAGTGAAAATCACTGATCAAACGACGGCTTAAAAAAAAATCCATTTTGGTCGTACCCTGCGAAGTTCTAAATTTGGAGAAACTAAATGTGTAATCTATTTCATTTTGATTTGATCTAAGCCAGGAACACTTCCTCATTGTTTTGTTATTGTAGTGTTGTATCAAACGGTTATTTCTTGTTAAAATGTACATTGCCTGAGTTCACCTGTGGTCAAACATCGACTGTTTTGTACAATATGTATTACATTTGACATGTTCAAGGGATTTATCGCAGTCTCTGTACTGACTTAGATAAATTCAGGGATGGGGAAAATCACATTTATGTCTCTTTATCAAATGTCTATCTCTTTCCTTCCTTTATTTTTTTGTGTATCTACCTACTCTATTTCTATCTGGGTATATCTATCTCTATCTCTCTGTTTCTCTATCCCCACCCATCATCGCGGTCAGTTTTTTGTATCTTTTGTTTTGTATTTTTTTTCTGTTTTTTTTTCCTTGTATTATCGCGGATTCTCTTTTGCTATCACTCACTTCTAAAGAAAAAAACTGAAACCGTATACTTTTTTAAGTCTACTTAATAAATATTTTTTGTGAATAAATATTTTGGTCTCTTGTTGACCGTTGTAAATACGTTTTTTAAAAATTTAAAACGAATTATGCTGAATAAATTTCTTTAAATTTAGGCCATTTTCTTATGTTCTCATTTACCAGATTAGATGGAAAAATTCTAATATGTACATTCTGATGAGTGGAATATACGTTCTCGGCGTAAATAGATCATTACTGTGAGCCTTTAGTGAGCGACCACCTGTCGTATGCGACAATTTTTTAATGGCAGTAGGATTGGTCGTATACGACAGGTTTCACTGTACACACACACACACACATTACAAACAAAAATGAAGGGTGAATTGCAAGTAATGCTTAACTTCTGAATCCTATTGTAAAGTGAGAATTTTGCGTTTATTTACTTTACAATGTTAGCCATTAAAGACAGTATAAAAAAGTCAGGATGAACCCTAATTTTAAACAGGCAGGCAAATTTAGGTCACCTTTGTATTTCCTTTATTTTTACCATAGCACTTGGCTTTTTTTCTTTTACTCTGTGTATGTGTGCGCATGCATGGATGTGTGTGCATGTGTGTGTGGTGGTGGTGCGGGGGGGGGGAGAATAATTATATTTAAGTACACTTCAGTTGTAACTTCCTTTCATTGTACAATATTAAAAATGCAATAATTTCTATAATTCATTTTATAGGGATTTTTACACATTTTTAATTTGTCCTTTTTTTCTATTACATAATTTAGTGAGTTTTGTCTATCATCAGGACTAGTTGTAAAATGGCATTGGTGTGTCATCAAAGTTTCACATTCTAATTAGGATGGATAAGATGTTCTTTCTATTCACAGTGAGTTCACCTTTTTTTATTTCACAAATTCTTGAAAAATAAATAACAATTATATATTACATATGTTTCTATTGCAATGATTCAACCATGAAATCATAATTGGCATGCTTGGAAACGTCTTCTGAGGCATGATTCAGCTAACTGTGGGCTGAATACATCAGCAATGGGTGAAAAAATATTGATTGACTTTTGAAAAATATGAGATATATCAGATCGAGAAAGAAAGAGAGGGCAATGATGTTCTGTCATAGTAAAACCTTTTCAAGTTGAAAAAGTAATGAGGACATCAAAATTCTTGGCCCAAATTACATCATCATCTCCTATGTGCCGTGTCTCTTCAGGACGTAGGCGATTATGGTCCTCCACATCTCCCTATCCCTAGCTGCTCTTAATACCCTTTCTTTTGTTCAGTCAGTCAGTTAAGTGCCATACGTGATACACGCTTGGGCGATCATGTCTCGAAAGAGACATGACTGACTGGGCAGAAGATTATCCCGCAGTAGGTTGCCATTGCTTTCTGCGGTAGACTGGTTGCCAACCAAGGCTATAGAACCCAATCTGTCCTGCTATTTAACCCATAACTGGAAGGAAGAGACGGATTAATACCTTTCCCAAGGGTATTTGCGCGTTAGTGAATACAATGGATCCAACTGGAATTCGAACTCGGCTCCTCGGTTTCTCGTTCCGAGCTGATATCCACTGTACCACAGCTCCTCCCAAACCCTGCACTGTCATTCATTTGCTCAAGCCCATAAATCTAGAATATAAATATATAGACACTAGCATGGCCACAAAGTGAGGGATCAGTTTATATACTGATTATAATATAGAATTTATCCCCACATTATGTTCATATTATTTTTTATTTGTTTATCAAATTCTGATTCAATACAAATCCACCTCTCTTTAATACTGATTAGTTATATAACTTCTTCTTCTTCTTCTTCTTCTTCTATATGCCGTGTCTCTTCAGGACGTAGGCGATTATGGTCTTCCACATTTTCCTATCCCTAGCTGCTCTTAATAAACTTTCTCTTGTTACTCCTCCCAAACCCTGCTTTGTCATTCATTTGCTCAAGCCCATCCATAAATCTAGAATATAAATATATAGAAACTAGCATGGCCACAAAGCGAGGGATCCGTTTATATACTGATTATAACATAAAATATATCCCCCACTTTTTGTCCACTTTATAATTTTTTATTTGTTTATCAAATCTGATTCAGTATCTTTTTCTATGAGCCGTGTCCCTTCAGGACGTAAGCGATCATAGCCCTCCACATCTCCCTATTCCATAATGCACCTTCTGTTATCCCACTCAATCCCACTCGACCATCCATCTGCTCAAGTCATTCAAGCATGTCATTCATTGTTTTCCCTTGTCACTCTTCTCCTCTATCCATCCCGTGAGCATCATATTTTCCAAGCTCACCTTCCTCATTACATGTCCCCAAAACTTCAGCTGTCTTTTTCTGATATATCAGTTTCCTTCTCATCTCCATCCTGTTCACAGCCTCGTCATTGCTTACATGTTCCATCCAAAGTATCCACAGCATCAAATAAATTAAATAGGAACAAAAGAAAAACATTTAAAATGGGCGGATGGAATTGATTCAGTTGTTTGATATAGGTACCTCCACTCATTTACTAAAAAATCAGCATAGCATAATGTTAAAAGGCCCCAAACTTAATAAAAAACAAAGTTTTTAACAAAATGTCTATGTTATTATGAAGCAGAAAGATCAAAGTTTGTTTTCATTATTTTTTAAAAATTCAATTTAAAAGTTAGATATCAAAAATGAGTGGTGGTACCTAGATAATGTCTCAGTGACAAATAATTTTGGATGCTTACAATTTTAATTATTAAACTAGACTATTGCCCGGTTCACACTCCACCCATGTCTATTGAACAGGTTAAGAGGCTCATCCCTTGTTCCCTGTTTAGGATGTGGTTTCCAGCTCTTTTCCAATCTTTTCACTCTTACGTAGCCCCCTGCACATCAGTGGCGTTACCGCCTTGCTTGGGGTGATATGATTAAAAAAAAAAAGTTTTTTTTACCTAAAAACTGTTGGCAATATGGGAAGAATTTGCAAAAACTGACCTTTAATAAATATTGCCAATATTTCCTTGCAAATTTAAAAAATAAAAATCATTTGTCTAATTATTTTGTTTACTTTAGTGAGGTTAGATCAATTTCAAGATAGATAACAAAAGAACAACATGAGATCAAAGTTTAAACTGATCAACATTAGAACACACTCCATTGACCTGGATATTTGTCATCTTCTCTGTCACTTTAAATAAAAGGCATCCTGCTATAATGGAACAAGTTTTATCAATTTTTTTTTTTTTTAATTTCACTTTTCAGGCTAAAACCATAGAACTTCCCTTTTGACAAAAGATTTGAAATCAGGATTGTTAGAATCAGATATAGCAAAAGAAGAATTATGCAATCATATGAATCAATTCATCAGCTCTAACAACACTAAACAATTATAAACAGCTCAATATTGGGAAAAGGATCACTATATTATTCAATTATCTTTATCTTTGTTGTTTTTAGCATAACAGTTCAGCAGATACATTCTTCATTCTTCCTCATTTTATTTTATTTTTTTCCTTTAAATTTCAACTCTAAAACTATTTTTGTTTATTCTTTATTTCTAATATCTACACTGCTTACTTATCAACTACAAAATGAAAATCTGAGAGTTGCAATAAAAAGCAACTGAAATGAGGATGAAAGAAATACTCGTCGAAATGTAATAATAATTGAATATATTTCATTCCACCAGAATTTAGTTATTTATATAATAATTTCAATATTTGACTATATTTCTGAGATGAGATAGTATTGACATTATTTACATTGTTCAGACTTTTGTCTTCACCTTTGATTATGATGTTCAAGCCATTGTATGCTTCAGCTTTCTTCAGCTCTGGCCATGTGTCTTCAAGGACACATGGCCCAGTAGATATAGGCATTGGTTACTTCCTGTGACTTGCCCCAAAGAGTTGTAAGTTCAATACCAGGCTACAGCAGTGGTGAAGAAATAACTTAAAAAAACAGAGTTAAGTTAAAGGGAGATAACTACATGACTACCAGAAGTGGCATTGTACATGGAATGAGAATGATGTACCCCAGTGATTGAAATAAAGGGTTTTGTTTGAAATTCCTAGCACCTGAAGAAGGCAGGAGCATACAACAGCCGAAACGTCATATTCATGGCAATAAAGATGACAACAAGAGTCTGAACAATATAAATAATGATAATAATTTCAGATAGACTGTATACAAGCACATTTATGCATAATAGTTTTGTAGTTAGGCAGCAGTTCCTCTCTAATACATGTTTATTCAAAAATGATGGTCAGGTGCTTTAGTTAAACATTTTGTATTTTTTTTTTTTGTGTGTGAAAAAAAGATTTCTTTTGGACTTAGTGTATCTAAAAATTGTCCAGATAATTATTCATTCCGAGCATTTTCAGTGAAATTATCAACTATTTTCAAGGATTTTGGTTCTGTTATTTTAATTAATGTGTAGATTTTTAGGACAGACACATATTTTTAACACCTGAATACAGTAAGTACATTATGACTGTGTTTGTAGTTGTGCATTGTGGGACAGTGTATATAGACTTGGAACGAGAAATTGGAGAGCCTAGTTTGAATTGCAATTGAATTGACTGCATTTACTTATGTGCAAATACCCTTAGGAAAAGTATTAATCCATTGCTTTTCTCCAGCTATTGGTTAAATAGCAGGATGAACTGGATTCTATAGCCTTGGTTGGCAATCAGTCTACTGCAGAAAGTAATGGCAACCTACTATGGGAAAATCTTCTGCCCAGTCAGCCATGTCTCTTTTGAAACATGATGGATATAAGTATCACATAAGGAACTTAACTGACTGACTGATTTGTAAGTAAATAAAATGTGTTAAGGTAAGAAGGAGGCTACCAACACCAGTGTGACTAGTCACTAAAGTGTAGAGGAGAGACAATATTTTGATATGTGTCATTGAGAGGTGAGAGTATCATATTTTGATGACACCATTGATAATAGCACATGTCACCCAGTTGAATGATGATAGTCAACATGGTATGAGGATGCATACAATAACACCAAATAGAATTTATTTTCTTTAATTTCAGTCATGTTGTTTACTATGTAGGACCAAATAAATGATGAGAAGACATTTTATATTTAACAAGAATAAGCATTTCCAGATTCTTTGCACAATCTGTCACTAAAAAAGTAGGTCAGAAGATCAGTGTTCATTTTTATGACTTTTGTATGGAGAGTATATGAAATATTGTTATGAATTTTAAGAGGAGGGAGAAATTGATTATAGCTTGTTGGGTACTGTAAAAAAAAATGGAGACACACACACATATATATACTGCACTTTGTTTTACTAAAAACACTGGAACATAAGTAATTTCAAGAAGTACTAAATCATTTTAGTTTTCTTTCTGCGGTCATAAAAGCAAGAAAATTAATCAAGATGATCATGTCAGTCAGTCCGTTAAGTGCCATACATCATACATGCTTGGGCGATCATGTCTTGAAAGAGACATGACTGACTGGGCAGAAGATTTTCCCACAGTAGGTTGCCATTACTTCCTGTAGTAGGCTGGTGGCCAACTAAGAATATAAAACCTAATCTGTCCTGCTATTTAACCCATAACTAAAGGGAAAAGCAACAGATCCATACGTTTCCCAAGAGTATTTGTGGGTATGTTTATGCAACACATTCAAATTGAATTCAAACTCGGCTCTCCAGTTTCTCATTACCAGCTGATATCTACTGCACCACATGATAATGATGTACTTATTATCAAAAATACTCTTTTCATTTCACCACATTTGTTTTGCTTTCATAGATCTAGCTTAAAGGGCTCACTGAATATCATAGTGTTACAGATATTAATGTATAGGGGAAGATAACTTTTTACAGAAAAAAAATTTATTTATTAGCAATTTTGGTTACCTTACCTTTCAACTTCTTACTGCTTTTTATTGCCACACTTGTTTTCATTCTTTGGCCTTTAAAAAAGCATATCTTCGAAATAAAGTGAGAAGATTGAAAAAGAGAAAGCCGGAAACCACATCCTAAACAGGGTGTGGTTTCTGGCTTTCTCTTTTCCAATCTTCTCACTTTGGTTTCTTTTTTTTTTTTTTTTTCAATTGGAGTAGATAGATTTATCTATCACCCGGTTCACACTCCACCCACGTCTATTGAACAGGTTAAGAGGTTCATCCCTTGTTCCCTGTTTAGGATGTGGTTTCCGGCTTTCTCTTTTCCAATCTTTTCACTATTACGTAGCCCCCTGCACATCAGTGGCTTTACCGCCTTGCTCGTGGTGATACGATTAAAAAAAAAAAAACAATCTCTGACAATTTTTGAACTTGAGTCCAATATTCTTGGAGTTAGTCTCACATAAGAATTGCCTTTAGTGATTTGACCACAGACACAAACCAGGCAAATAAAGTTCAATCTAATCATATAGACATGCATAGTTTTTATCCTTTTCTTCAAGTCATTATTTATTTATATGCTAAGATTAGTGGATATTATAGTCTTAACAGATCTAAATTTCCTAGATATTTTCATTATTACTTTGGCATTATTTTATCTTATTATTGTAGGTACCTCCACTGATTTGCTAAAAAAATTAGCATACACAAGGAAAAAACTGACCCAAACTTAATAAAAAAAGTTTTAAGGTCTAGATGTTATTATTAAGAGGAAAGACTAAAGGATTTTTTTATTATTAAATTATATTATATCCTTTTTAGAACACTTGATATTTTGGTTAAAAATCTTTTTTTTTTTGTCTGCAAGAGAGATCAAAGATTAGCATAAGAAATTTTAGCATCTTTTTTTGCACTCAAAAATGCATTGATTTGGAAATTCTTGCAAAAATCAAATAATTGTCCGAATTTAATGAAACTTTCAGGGCTTATTCACAAATTAATTGAATTACTTTAGAAATGTTTCTTTTTTTAAAAAATCTTGGTAAATATATTTTTTTACATCTGTTACTCCCCCTCATTCAATTTATGAACTTTTGAGAAATAAAAATTTGCAAAGTTTAATGTTTATATTAATTATAAGCAGTAGCCCTCAGAGAATTTAAACCATCATTATCTTTTTGTAAAGTAGGACCACCACTTAATGAAAATTTACTCTGAATCATGAAATAAAAAATGCAACAAAACTAAGACATTATTTAATTAGAAAAACTTTTTATTGCTTTTAAAATAAGTCCTCAAGGACACATGCCCCAGTGGATATAGACGTTGGTTAGTTCCACTGAATTGACCCAAAGAGTTGTGAGTTCAATGCCAAGCTGCAGCAGTGATAAACAAATAACTTAGAGAATTGAGTTTAAAGGAGATAACTACATGAAATCTGGAAATGGCATCACACATGGAATGAGAACAATCTACTCTAGTAATTGAAATAAAGAGTTCTGTTCTAAATTCCTAGCACCCGAAGAAGGCCAGAGTGCATAACAGCTGAAATGTCATAAACATGGCAATAAACATAAGGACAACTGGCCGAACAATGTAAATACTATTTCATCTCAGAAGTATCGACAAATAAAAAAAAACTTTATCGAGCACAAACTAAATTCAAAAGAGAGAATCTCTTCAAATGACAAAAATCAACTTTAGCCAATAATCAAGCCAGTATTTAATCATTTCAGTTGATATTTTGACCATTTGATAAGCCTTTCCATACAATTCACTAACCTTATCTAATTGTGTCTTACATAACGGCTCTCTTTTTATAGAGATGATTAAATTAGGTGAGTAGTGAAGCAAACACATTACAACAATTTTCTCATCAGGTGTTCAGGCATTTCCTTCTCTTATATTGACTTTTTGTTGATTACTGAAACGTTTAAGTAATAACTAAGAACAACAAACAAATCTTACTTATCTTAAATCATCTACATTCTTTGTATTTACTCTCTGTAAACATGCAAAATATTTCACTCATCAATGTTTTATGTTTTTTTAACAACAAATGTAGCACTTCAAAAATAAAAAGCAAAATATTTGAGAGGATTATTTCACTGCTCGATATCAGGGTATAGATAGAGCATTGATAGGTACAAAGAGTTTGTCTCTTTAACAGAGCAGATTCATGCAGACTTTGGAGTTTCATGAATTTATTCTATTGAAAAGATAAACTTTTTGTACCTTAAGCCGTACTGATGAAATGTAATACAGCGAAACAGATCTGTCTGCGGATGACTATAGTATTTACGCTCTCACACCCTGATTGAGCAATCTGGAAGAGTGGGAGATTTTGTAAACAGTAGCTACTCCGGCATTTACGTACCGCTCATTCGATAATGAATTGGAGCACTGTAGCTATTGGGCGTGTTTATATGCGCAAAAAAGCCTGCCTTCTTCTACTGGATGCTCGTGGCCTAGGGGTAGAATCGCCGACTGACGCCAAATTGGTCGGGTTTCAATCCTGGGTTAGGAAGCGGCCGGAGTCTAAGCCGTACTGATAAGCTGTAATACAGCGAAACAGATCTGTCTGCGGATGACTATAGTATATATATATATATATATATATATATATATATTGTGTGTATTTTGGCAGCATTTTTTCATTAATACAGGTTTCACATTTTTTCATTAATACAGGTTTCATTGAATAATATAGACAATATAGACCTAGCCTAAATAAAATAAATTTCCACACCTCCACTAACATACTTCAATGCCTATAATCGACGGGAGAGGTCATAGTTATTATACTTACCCCCTACACCATAGTAGCAGCAGTTCCCAGACCAATCCTCTCATGCCACTATACTCTCATTTGACCAAAAACCCACTACCACCATTCCTTCTCGGCCTGCAGCCATGTGCGACACAAAAAATGGACCTGTCTAATTTTCTCTGTATAACTCCACTCTGTTAAAAAAATAATTTAAATGTTCTATGTTCACTGAACATTAAATGTTCATCCTTTGATAATGGCTTATGTAAGCCGAAAGCTCAGACCTGATAAAAAAATCAACAATTATTGCAATTTCTTGTCGTCTTTCCATGACAACACTATCAAGCTAATCAGATCATACGAACGGATCTTACACAAAATAAATAGACAGAACTTGTCTATATTATTCAATGAAACCTGTATTAATATATATATATATATATATATATATATATATATATATATTTAGTGTATGGAGGCAGCAGATAATTTTCTAGACATATACTGTTAAATATAAGAGACAATGAATGTCTATTATGTTTAATCATGAGCCGTTCTAAACATCGTATTTTGGCTTCAATTTCAACCACCCATCTCGTCAGCAAGACCAAAATATTTTGTGAAAATAAATTTTTTTGTAATGTTTTGGTTTTACTGACAATATGGCTGGTTAAATTTATCTGTCATAATGACCATCTTACATTAGAAATTTTGAATTTTTACATGTAATATATATATATATATATATATATATATATATTTATATATATATTTATATATATAAACACTAGAATACATACTCTTAAATAAAGGGAGGCCAATCATTAGTATGTGTCTTCATAGAAATAAGTATTAATTGCAATAATTATCCTATTCTTCCAATTATTCACAATAAGGGTTTTATATTACATTTGAAGCAGAAAAAATATGCAGTAATTTTTAGCAACACAGTTTTCTGGTTACAATTGTTATCATAACTCACACACCTGAAGATAATCTTGGAAAGAGGTTGAAAGTACTTGGGTAAATGAATGAAAATAACATCTGTCAATGTTACAACTCATTTCTGACATCTTTTGATTGTAATACTGGAAAGATTATCTGTGAGTATGAACAGATTTTATTAAAAATAAGCAAACATAATGTTTGCAATTTATTTAATCTGACACACACACACACACACACACACACACACACACACACACACACACACACATGTATATATATCTAAATCTAAACTTATTTATAAATGGAAATTTGTCTGTGTGTGTGTGTGTATGCACGTGTGTGCGCGTGTGTGTGTCCGTTACCTATAGACTCCGAAACAGCTGAACCGATTTTCTTGAAAATTTACACAGTTGTACTATAAGCATCTGCAAGTGTTCTTAGCTAGGTTTTGGGTTGAGGTACCCCTGATAAATATCAAAAATCGATAATCAAAAAAATCGGGTTATAGAAGGAGTGGTTTGATTTTAATCAAATTTGATACACTCATAGACAAAGACATAAGAAACGATATTCAGAAGTTTCAAGGTTGCAGTTCTTACAATAGTGCAGAAAATCGATAATATATATATATAAAAAGCAAGATGTTTGTGTGTGTCTGTTTATCTGTCTGTATGTCCTTTATACAAATCCACAATTTTTATCCGATTCTCACCAAACTTTACACAAATATTCTTTAGGCTGAGTCTGTGCTCCAGGACCATGGATTAGTTTTAAAGCTTTCATTACACCCAAGCAATGCCGGGCTATACTGCTAGTATATATATATACATATATATATATATAATTGGAGTAGATAGACTAAACTATCGCCCGGTTCACACTCCACCCATGTTTATTGAACAGGTGAAGAGGCTCATCCCTTGTTCCCTGTTTAGGATGTGGTTTCCGGTTTTCTCTTTTCCAATCTTTTTACTCTTACATAGCCCCCTGCGCATCAGTGGCATTACCGCCTTGCTTGGGGTGATATGATTAAAAAATATATATATATATATATATATATATATATATATATATATACAAATGAATACACCATGATTTTTATTAAATAGGAAGGATGGCAGCATAATCAAATGCCAAACATTTCTTAACAAGCTTTTTTCTACTTCAAAATAGATATATTCTATCAACTATGCTTAATTCCAGACCACTAACAATCCTTTTTCTCTTCATATCTAATGCATTTCTATAGTAAAATCATGCTAAAATATTGTTTAATAAAATAAATAATATTCATCCAAAATCATTCCTTAAACTGTTACAAGTGTCAAATACACATCAATTATTCAGCTATCTTTTCTTTATTAATGTTCACCTTTTGATTGACTTTTAATGACCTTTAGCTTTTTTCATAATAAGCATTCACAAATTTAAAATCTTTGAAAGACATTGATCATATTGAGGTAGACTGGAGTAATAGATTGAGGAATTGGAGAGGCAAGTTTGAATTCCAGTTGAATTCATTGCATTCACTTTGATTACTCTTAGGAAAGGTATGAATCCATCTCTTCTCCCCCAGCTATGGGTAAATAGCAGGACAGACTGAGTTCTATAGCCTTGGTTGGCAACCAGTCTACCGCAATAAGAATTGGCAATCTTCACACCACATGCAGTTGGGGACCACTTGTGGGGCCAAAAAGTCTCATGAAACTTCTAGGGAAGAAGCTGGCTCAACCTGTTCAGCGTGAATGCTACCACCATTAATTATGGTCACTTCATATTTTGTATCAATTGTAGATCAATAACTTAAAGTTATCCTAAACAAAAAAGGTAGAAGTGCATTTCTATTTATTGTAAATAACAATAAACAACAGGCATTTTAATTGCATTGAAAAGGTAAAAATGAGTATAAAACTAAAATGTAAAATTTTAAACTTCTTATTCCCCATCAGCAAAATGTGAGGGCAAATAAAATTTTAAAAAAAATGTAATTAAATTTTTTCATAGATAAAATCAAATGAACTGCGTAAAAGGTAGACAGAATGAAATGCTAAAACAAACATTAATATTTCTGTGCATTAAAAAGAAAAACTCCAATGCAAAACTTTAGTTATATTTTAATGTCCAACCACCACCACATACCAAAAATTTTTTTTTTTTTTGAAATCATATCACCCCAAGCAAGGCATTTTACTGCCACTGTTTTGCAGGGGGTTACATAGAAGGAAAGTTATGAGAAAGAGTAACAGGTTATAGGGGGTGTCAGGAAGTGGGTAAGAGAAGGATGAGAATACTGATGAGAGTGGAGTGGATGAAGAAGAGTATGAGAGATAGGATGCAAGTTAGTGAGATAAGAGATGACTATTGACTTTATATTTAAATTCTTGGAGATTGTAGCTGTTGGGGAAGCAAGTAAATGGAAGAGAATTCCACAGGCAGGAAGTGCGAGAAAAGAAGCTGATGGAGTAGAATTTCCCATTACATTTTATTGGTTTCACAGTAATTGCTAATCTTGTGGTTCAAGTAAATTCATACATAGGGGGCACCATTGAGCTAAGTTCATCTTGGAAAAAGCTGTGAAGGTGACTGTATCTGAGCTGCCAAGTTAGGATCTATCACATTACAGATTCTTCCTTGGATTTTGTCAAGGACATCTAGGTGGATAGCAGGAGCACCTACAATAAATAAATTTAATAAAGAAACTGTTGTATGGAGAAAGATCTTGACAAAGAAGAAAGAATGAGTTCTTCAAATCAGAAAAATATAATAGGAAACAAGTTTATAGATGATAGTGACTCAGGTATGAATCAAAATGAAATAATACTATTAAATATAAACCTTGAGTGGGAGAAGAGGAAAGAGGTTAGAACAATGAAAGGCATTTTTAAACAGCTTCAATTTCATGTGGGTGTGGCTAGATTAGCAAATAGGATTTTGCCTATTTGCATATGTTGGTTATAGTAGAAATAGATTGTAGGGGAGGAAGTCAACTGGGAGTGACAGGTGAGTGAATATCAGGTTAAGAATTATATGTGGTTTTAAAAGTTTGAAGATGTTTGTGAGAAAAAGAGTTAAAGAGTGCAATCTCTAATGGCTTGATTGAAATGCTGGTGACTTAAATCAACAAGGAGGGAGGAAGGGAAACACATGTCACTTTGAGGTCAGCCTCCCTGGTAAGTCCCAGGAGAAATACAGACTGGAATAGAGAGAAAAAAAAAGTGAAGCTCTTTTTTTCTTTATGTTGAGTGGGAGTCTTTTTATTTTAAGTAGAGTGAAAGTCATTTCTTCATGTTGAATGAGAGTCTTTTCTTTGAGTTGAGTGGAAGACATTTTTTTATGTTGAGTAGGACTCAATTTTTATGTTAAGTGTGTGTATTTTCTTTATGTTCACCAAGAATCTTTTCTTCATGTTGGGTAGAAAGTCATTTTATTCTGCTGAGTGGGTGTTTTCTTTATGATGAGGGGAATCTGTTCTTTATGTTGAGTTGTAGTCCCTCTCTCATTTAAGTTTCCATATAGAAAAAATTTAAAAAATCTACAACTTTCTCTACTTTTCCTTAAAACTGAAAATATATTCAATTACAGACAAAATATACTGTCAGTGTCAAACAACTTTTTTTTTTATTGGTCATGATTTTGGTCATGATTTTTTAATTTTTATCGATTTTATATACAAAGTAGGACACAAAAGTTTTTTGCTAGAAATTTGTTTTCTTTGCTTTTCTTCTAAATCACGAATTACCTCCATGGACTTTCCAAAAGAATGCATTTTAAATAATTTAAAGGTTTTCTTTAGAATTAAATTTTGGTTATATTTAGTAATTTCAAGAAATTAGTATTTATATTTTAAAATGAATTACCTTTAACCTTATATAAATAATACTTTAAGAATATAATTTGCTATTTTACATGTTCTTATTAAACTTAGTAAAATCAATAATTTGATATAATTTTATATAACTTTAGAAGTATAAAAAAAGAATTTAATTAAAAACTAATTAAATGCTACTTTTGCATTTAATTCATGTTTTTTTTATTTTTTCATATTTTCTTCCTTTTTTCAAATAAAATATTTAATTGCAACCAATGAAGTTTCATTTTTTTTTTTACTGAAATAAGATTTTCAGCAATTATTTATGATCAATTATTAAAAAATGACAGTCCCCCAAATTGAAAAGTACAGGTAATATATCTAAAAAAGAGGAAAAAGAAGCCCTAAAAATATGTTCACTCAATTTTAATAAAATAATATGTTCAGTATACAATATATTTATTGATAAATAAGTATTGAAAATCATATTTGAATTGTATAATTCTTTGACTTTTGACAAATCTTTAAAACAGTGGATTTTACTTTAGAAAAATGCATCCATTTTGGTGGTATTTATTGTGGTATGATCCATTTTATTGTGGTATGATCCATTTTATTGTGGTATGATCCATTTTATTGTGGTATGATCCATTTTATTGTGGTATGATCCATTTTCCCCCATTAAGAGATTTCCTGAATACATATCTTCTTCTTCATGTGGCGTGTCTCTTCAGAATGTAGGTGATCATGGACTTCCATTTGATCCTGTCTGTTTTCGCTTTTAACATTTAGTCTTTGTGACGTCCTTTGTCAGCTGCCTTTGTGTAGTTTATGAAGCACAGGTGCAGGTCCTTCTGCATTTGCATTGCTCTTTTGGATAACATTCTGAGCCTGAATAATGAATATTGCATTCCTTGTTCCTGTTTTTTTAACGAAGCCACATTGTTCTTGTCGTATCTCTGGGATGATACACTTGCACACTCTGTTCATCAGAATCTAGATGATGAGTTTTGTTATATGGCTCATTAAACTCATTGTTTGGTGGAGTTCACATTCCTTTGCACCTGGCTTCTTAGGTTGATTTTTTTTTTTATCATATCACCCCAAGCAAGGTGGTAACGCCACTGATGTGCAGGAGGCTACGTAAGAGTGAAAAGATTGGAAAAGAGAAAGCCGGAAACCACTTCCTAAACAGGAAACAAGGGATGAGCCTCTTCACCTGTTCAATAGCTGTGGGTGAAGTGTGAACCAGGTGATAGTTTAGTCTATCTACTCCAATTTGTGTTATAAAAATTGATCTGCTTAGGTCTTCCGGTATATCACCACTGTTGTAGATTTCATTTATTATCTCTGTGATCCTGCCTATGCCAAAGTCTTCTAAGGGTGTCAATATTTCTATTACAATGTCACCTGGTCCTGTCACTTTGTTTCTGTTTAATTTGGCCAGTGCAGATTCCACTTCAGGTTTTAATATTTTCAACCCATCAGTATTTCTGTGTATTGCTGGTTGCTCGCTCTTGTCATGGAAGAGCAGGAAAATTCTCTGATCTTGTTGCACTGTCTGTCTTTGGGTGAAGAACTGATGAAACATTTCCATTCAGATAATCAGCTTGTTTATTGTAATAATGTTAAAGGACTTCTTATGACTTTGGGTCTGCCTATGTATGATTCAAGCGAGAGAGACTTTTTATTGACAATTCTAAAAAAAAGCTTGAAATGTGTTTTACTTCATAATGGAAATAATTATGGCTCAATAGCAATAGAAGATTCTATAAAAATGAAAGAAGAATATGGTAACACCAAGATTCTTCTGGAGAGGTTGGAATAACATGTTCATGAACGGGTAATTTTTGTTGATTTGAAAATGGTGACTTTTCTTCTTGATCAGCATGGTGGTTACAAAGTACCCCTGTTTCTTGTGTTACTTGAATAGTTGGGCTACAGTGGATGACTTGGTAAAAAAGAAATGGCCACCAAGGAACAGTTTGATACCTGGTGATAAAAACATCATTAATGAGCCTCTAGTTGATAAGAAAAATATCCTCTCTCTCTTACTGCCTACAAAACTTGGTGTAATGAAGCAATTTGTCAAAGCTCTTGATCACAGTGGAGATTGTTTCAGTTATATATGTTCAACTTTTCTAACTCTCAGTGTTCAAAAGAAAGATGCAGGAATATTTGATGAACCTAAAATAAGAACTTTCCCCAGATGCTCACTTTGTTGCAACAATGGATGTGGAAGAAACTAGAGCTTGGAATGCAGTTTCTGATCTGGTGCATAATTTTCTTGCGAACAGGAAAGCTGACAACTACCAAGGTTTTATAAAGGAGCTACTAAAGATTTTGCAAGCACTTGGATGTAGCATGAGCATCAAGATACATTATTTACACAGTCACAGTTTCCAGAAAATCTGGGAGATGTGAGTAAAGTGCAAGTTGAACGCTTTCATCAAGACGTTAAAATAACGGAAGAACATTAACAAAGTGGATGGGACTCAAGCATGATAGCAGATTATTGCTGGACCTCGATGAGAGATGTTGCCATAGCTGTACATCAAAGATTGTTAAAGAGAAGGAAATTTATGCCATAGAGTAGCTTCTGGAATAAATGAACATTTTGTACATATTTTCTTATCATCAAAGTTAATTCTTACTAAACTTATAAGCACTACATTTACTCTTGTAACTTGTTGCTAACAACTTAATTATTATTTTCCGTTTTTTTTTAACATGAGTACAATCTTCATATCCTGTAAAAATTCAAGTTTTATATCTCAAAAACATGACGTAATAAGCAAAAACTAATGTCAGGTTTGGATTCAGCCCCCTAAAATTAGGAAAAATGCATTGAAATACCATGCCCCAGAAAATTGTATTGATCAGTGTAATAACACTCTGGTTAGCTGGTTTGAATGCAGAGTGAGGCTCACTTGTGATTTTTTGTGTCTCAGAATATACATATGTTGTATTCAGGAGACTTGGTTTTCAACTTGCGACTATAAATATATATATTCTGTCTACGAGGTTTGTCTTCTGTTCAGCATATTCTGAAAAATGAGTTCATCATTATTTGGTGGGCGAGATTTTCAGGATCAGTTGCTATCAATGACACAGTAGGAGATGACAGGTGTGTGGTTGGGAATATGTGGTGGAATATATTAAAATCCAAAGTTAGGTCATTTGCTGATGATTATAGTTGCCGACTCAATCTAACTAGATTAGTAGCACAAGTGGAAAGCGAAGTAAATGTTGATTCTTCTGCTTCATCTATGTGCCCTGTCCTTTCAGGACGTAGGTGATCATGGCTTTCCACATCTCCCTATCCATGGTGGCTCTTAGCACACTTTCTTCTGTTACACCATGCAACCCTCATTCCGTCATCCACCTGATCAGGTCCTTCAAATATGTTATCCACTGCTTTCCCCTGTCTCTTTTTCCCTCTATCTGACCTGTTAGTATCAGGTTCTCCAAGCCCTCCTTCCTCATTGCATGTCCTAGGAACCTTAGTTGTCTCTTCCTGATGCTTACTATTAATTTCCTTTTTGTTTCCAATCTTTTCAAAACCTCATCATTGCTCACATGCTTGATCCATGATATTCACAGTATCCTTCTGTAGAACCACAATTAATCACTGCCATATTGAAGAACTGACATCACATAGCAATCCAGTACTCTCTTCTTTGTTTCTAGTGAAATTGTCTTGTTTCTTTATACTTTACTCAACATCTGGAATGCTTCCTTCGCCATGCCAATTCACCTTCAGATCTTTGTGTCGCACTTTCCATCTTCTGTTAGAACACTTTAGAATCAAGTTCTTGTGGTTAAGTTAAAAAGAATGTCTCCGAAGGCAATGAATGTGGCTGCTGTGTGCAGAGGAAGTTAGAAAACCATCCAAAAGGTATATCGGGTGCATCACATTGCCGAATAAATGGATTGTGACTACAAACGTGGGCATATGCAAGGCTTTTCATGATTACTTTCACAAACTGTTCACCAGAGAGCTCTGTCTGACCCCCACTCACTTTGATGCCTATTTGGTAGACTTTTCCTATCTCAAAGTGGCTGAAGCAGTTGGGTGCAAGGGTCCTGGTTACAGAGTCTGAAATCTGGGAAGCATTGAAACTGGTTGGCCTGAACAAAACTCCAGGATTAGATGGTCTTCCTTATGAATTGTACTTGACGCACAAGCCTGTTTTTCTCCTCTTACTGGGACTGATTTATGAGAACTGGATGAAGCAGGGATCCATACCTCAATGCTTTGCCAGGGGTGTGATAAAGTTACTACATAAAAACAAGAATGGTGGGGGTGGAATTGGTAATTTTCAGCCTTTGATGATGTTAAATACAGAGCTGAAGATTTTGGCCAAGATCTTAAGCAGCTGTTTGCAGGCTGTCCTCTCTAGTCTGAGTGGCTCTAAAAAGGGTAAGACTATTCAGAACAACATTCATTTGGTCATTGATGATTACGTTTGGGACATTATTTCATTATGTCTGCTTATTTTTTAGTGAATCTTTTGGAGGTAGCAATTATGAATGACTTTTTAAAATAGAAATGAAGAAATCTTAGAAATAAAACCTGAGTATTTAGAAATTGGCCAATTAATAAATTTTATAATGATGTTGCTAAGTAAGCAAAGCTTAAACATAAAAAAAGACCATTTCATTTAGGAAATAACTTAAGCTGAAAAATGCAAGAATTTTTAAAATTGTTTTGTGGGAGGTGGCATTTAAGGGGTGGGAGGTAACATTTAAGTTTTAAAATGGGACACTCCTCGAAACAACATTAAAACTAAACATCTACAAACTATAAAGAAAGATTATGATTTTAAAGCTATTTTTGGTTTTTATTGCAGTGAGGAAAAAAAAAACTGTAATAACAAATGTGGCCCATTTTAAAAATTAATTTTGTTGATCTTCCTCTGAACCAGTGCTTCCCAATGTGGACACTAGGCATTGGGAATTTTTACTTCACTGGAGCAGGTGGTGAACATAATCACGGGAGAGGTAGGCATTTATTCATTTTTTTTTCAAATTTTCAAAAGAATTATTCAATATTGCCTATAAATGGAAATTTTTGAAAGGTCTCTAAAGCTGTGGGTAGCTATCAAACTTTTCTTCATTGCTTTCCAAATTTCAAAGATGGCTAAGCAAAGAAACAGCCTGAAAATTAAAAACGATGAGATCTACGATTACGATGCAACATGGAACCTAGACAAAGGGCCTTTGCCAGTAAGCACCAAAGTCAACCATTGCATTGAAACATTGAAATAAGCGATAAAGTTTATTTTTAGTATTTTAATCATTGACATTTATAATAGAAATGAAAACAATATTAAAATTATTTTTACATTAATATGTAAGTGAATTCCGTATAATATTCAAAAATTTAATTTGACATCAGGCGTTGGCAAAAATGTGTGCCCAAATGGGTGCAGGTTGAAAAATAGTTGGAAAACACTTCTCTAGACAAAACCTTGAATCAAAACATGACAATCTATTTTGAGGAATTTGAAGGAAAATGGCTGAACCAATTTTACATGCTATATCATTGTTTATAACTAACTCAACTCAGTCAGTTAAGTGCCATACGTGACACAAACTTGGGCAATCATGTCTCGAAAGAGACATGACTGACTGGGCAGAAGATTATCCAGCAGTAGGTTGCCATTGCTTTCTGTGAACTAACTCAACTAAATGTTGAAAAAAATGGGTATGAGACAGACCATACCTCCTGTCTCCTCTTGGTTAACCAATGTTCTTTCTTTAAATTCTTCATGTTTAAAGAAAAACTAATCAGTGGCAGTCAGTTAATGCGTTGTGGTGCATTGGATATCGGCTCGGAACGAGAAATTGGGGAGCCCAGTTCGAATTCCAGCCGAATTCATTGCATTCACTTATGCGCAAATACCCTTGGGAAAGGTATTAAGCCATCTATTCCTTCCAGTTATGGGCTAAATAACAGGACAGATTGGGTTCTATAGCCTTGGTCGGCAACCAGTCTACCGCAGAAAGCAATGGCAACCTACTGCCCAGTCAGTCATGTCTCTTTCGAGACATGATTGCCCAAGTGTGTAGTGTATGGCACTTAACTGACTGAATTAGTGGCAAAGTATAAATTTCATGACCAAATTCCAAGAATACTAAAAATTCCTTGAAGTTGCCATTTAATCTTTTAAAGAAAAACTCTTGACCTGTAGTGGCCCCACTGGTCACTTGAACCTGTGAAAGTGATCCATAAAGACTGAAGGGGATTCATTTGTTTTTTACTATTTGACCTCATTCACCAAAGTCATTCCCAGTTCAAGAAAATCCTCATATTCTTCCTACCCACTCTCCCTATCAAATGGAATTAGACAACTGTGTCAGCTAGAGAAATCCAATTTTACATGACTCTACATTTTGGTCACTCTATTTGCTTAATTCTCTACCCCAGTAGAGAAAGAACAAACAAATCAAAAAGCTTGTTGAGAGTTAAGGCTTTTCCACTAATCTCTCCTCCTACTACACACACACACACACACACACACTACAATTAACAGCAGCCTGGATAGACCATTTGTTAAAATGTGAACTCAAACACAAGCTCTTCTAACATTCTGAAGATGAGATTTTAATTAGTGTATACTAAATAGCTGATACCCAACAACCTATTCACTTTCCTTTATTTGACTAGCATTGTGACAGCTTTCAAAACCTAACCATATTCCTAATATAAATAATGCTTCAAGCAAATTACAAAACTTTCCTATATCTTCATTCTGATTATCCACACACACACACACACACACACACACACACACACACACACACACACACACACACACACAAAAACACCCACATACATTCACAGTAAACCAAAAGTATTTGTCATTTAAATGTACATCATTGCACAACCACACCAGCATTGCCTGATGATGAGAATTAATCTCCAAACATAGAAATTTCCATGTTGCAATGTAAAATTGACATAATCATATAATTATATTATATTATATATATATATATACATATATATATATATATATATATATATATGAGCATCAGGAGTGTATTATTAGAAGTTATTGTTTACTAGGATGTGCATTGTGGATATCGACTAGGAACAAGAAATCAGGGATCCGAGTTCGAATTCCAATTGAAATCTTTGTATTCACTTACGCACAAATACCCTTGGGAAAGGTATTAATTGGTCTCTTCCTCCAGTTATGAGTTAAATAGCAGGACAGATTGGGTTCTATAGCCTTGGATGGCAAACAATCTACCGCAGAATGTAATGGCAACCTACTGTGGGAAAATCTTCTACTCAATCAGTCATGTCTTGAAAGAGACATGATTGCCTAAGTGTGTATAACGTACGGCACTTAACTGATTATTTACTATAAGAAAAATAAAATTATTCTTCAACTCTAAATCTGATTTCTTTCTTTCATGTGAGTAGAGAATAATGGCGATCAATTAGTACACATTGAACCATGTGTCTTAAAATGAACAATAGAGTGTGATAGTCGTTGATTTATTTTTAAAGGTACAATGATGCCATTTATTTGTGGCCAATTTGGTATTCTTCTATACTTTTGATTAGAGACACGTATTTGATATGATATTCTATGACTAAATATTATTTCAATGCAAATGCTCTGATCATTGTCTTTAGGAAATTGTAAACTTTTCAATTTTGTCATCTATCTGCCTAATTATTAAAATATTTCTATTTTTTCTTTATATTGATTGATTAGCAAAAAAGTCAATAATAGGATTTCTATTTTGGAAGATAGTTGATATTGTTGATAACTGTAGATATTTGATAATGTAGATATTTGATAATGGTTGAATTATTATCAAATAAGCAAATGAAGGTTAATGTAGATTTTAAGCAGTGCCCTAAAAATAAAATCTAACTTTTCTTCTGAGGAAAAAAAGCTAAACTTCTTGAATTTTTTTTTTATAATCGTGTGGCCCCAAGCAAGGCATATTACTGCCACTGTTGTGCAGGGGGTTACATAGGAGGAATGTTATGTGAAAGAGTTATGTGAAAGAGTGACAGGTTAAAGGGGGTGTCAGGAAGAGAGTATTAGAAGGAAGAGAATACTGATGAGAGTAGAGTGGAGTGGACGGAGAAAAAAGCATGAGAGAGAGGATGTAAGTTAGTGAGACAGAAGATGACTATTGACTTTACATTTGAATTCTTGAAGATTGTAGCTGTTGGGAAAGCATGTAAGAGGAAGGGAATTCCACAGGCGGGAAGTGCAAGAAAAGAAGCTGCTGGAGTAGAATTTGCGTTTACCATTTATCGGTTTCACAGTAAAATGGTGGGATCTAGTTGCTAATCTTGTGGCTCGAGGAAATTCATATATAGCGGGTACGAGTGAGCTAAGTTCACTGGAGCAGAAGCCATGAAAGTATTTGTAGAAGAGACACAGGGAAGCCACATTGAGTCAGTGAGAAAGTGACTGTATCTGAGCTGTTAAGTCAGGATCGATTACATTGCAGATTTTCTTTTGGATTTGGTTGAGGAATTGACAAATACTAATCAGTGAAGATTGAGAACTGGATGAAGAGTTTGAATTTTGATCTGAACACAGTTTATGACAGAATCAGTCAATTAAATGTCATACATGATACACTCTTGTGTGATCATGTCTCTTTTGAGACATAATTGACTGGGCAGAAAATTTTCCTGTAGTAAGTTGCCATTACTTTCTGCAGTAGACTGGTTATTAACCAAGGCTATAGAACCCAATCTATTTTGTTATGTTATTTGACCCATAGCTGAAGGAAAGAGACAGGTTAATGCCTTTCATATCGACTTGAAACAAGAAATCAAAAAGCTGAATTGAATTCAAGTCAATTTCATTGCATTCACTTATGCAAAAATACCCTTGGTAATGGTATTAATCCACCTTTTCTCCATCCCGCTCGGGGTTAAATAGCAGGACAGATTGGGTTCTATAGCCTTGGTTGGCAACTGGTCTATCACAGAATAGCAACCTACCGCAGGAAAATATTCTGCCCCGTCAGTCATGTTTCTTTTGAGACCTGATCGCTTAAGCATGTATCAGGTATAGTACTTAACTGACTGACTTGAATAGCAGAACAGATTGGGTTCTATAGCCTTGGGGTCCTGGGTATGACTGTAAACTGCATCCAGCAGCAAGGCCTCTGATTGGGAGATTGTGAGGAGCATGGGACCACCTCTTAATTTCTGTTGTTCCCAGGTTCACCTTGACCCGGAGTGGTAGCACCTGTTAGGGTCCCAGCTATGGGTAAATAGTTAACCCCCCAAACCAGGGTCAAAATGCTATGAAAGTATTTACCAACAAAACTTTTTTGAATGAAAAATGTTACCAACAAAACTTTTTTGAATGAAAAATGTTACCAACAACTGTGATTTAAAATAAAAATACGTTTTCGGCCTTAAATGACCCTTTTGATGTTGATAGGCCGTTAAACAGGAACAAACAAACAAAATCTCTAGCCTTGGTTGGCAACCAGTCTACCACAGAAAGTAATGACAACCCACTGTGGGAAATATTCTGCCTAGTCAGTCATGTCTCTGTTGACACATATTGTTTTAAGCATGTGTCACGTATGGCACTTAACTGACTGACTGATTGACTAACTGTTCTGTAAAAAGAATGTTTTTTGACCTATTTTTTATGACAATTTCTATAAAGAAGAAAACGAATGTAAAAGCAGAATAAAGTTGGCAGTCTGTGATTTGTTAATCCTTATTGACAAATTTTGGACAAACATTTTTCTTTTGGGAATTATTAAAGTAAACAGAATAAGCATAAAACTAGAATAAAGTCACACAAAAAAATATTACTTTCTATAAATACCATAATCCTATTTAGAATTTTAAAATCTTTGTATTGTACATACACCAGTAAAAGAAGAATAGTTATAATAACATACATTACCAGCCATAATTATTAGGCCACCCCAGTTTTTTTAAAGAAATTATGTATTTCATACTAGTATTAGTTACCAAGTGGATAATTCTAAATGAAAATAAAAGTGTTCTTTGTTAATACTGCACAATAACATCTTCATCAAATGAACTGTTCTGGAGTCCAGTTTGTGTGCTCTCTTCCCCATGCTAGTCTCTTCTTCTTCTTGGCTGGCCAAAGCAAAAGCTTCTTGGCTGCCTTGTAAAATTTTGCAAAGTAATAATAACAAAAGAACCAATCTATTTTCATTTAGAATTATCTACTTGGCAATAAATACTCAAAATAATATGAAATATACAATTTTTTTTTTAAACTGGAGTAGCTTAATAATTATGGCCGGTAGTGTACATATCTAAAAAGTCAATGTCATTTCTTTTCAAAAGATTGATTTTTTCTAAATAGTCAGAATTCCTATTTGAAAATCAAATAGATTTATTTTACCAGCCAGCCTGCTTTTTACATGAAGCATCTTTCATCCCCAATTAATTTTGCTTTTAACTTTGAGATTAATCTTTAACAAACTTCAAGTTTAAACATTTTTTTTTAATTTCTTCATCACACAGTATTTTTGCCTTGTAAGGATACAAAAAGTGCTTATCTCCCATTGGTCTAGGTAAATAACATGAACGCCGCTTCATGATGTCCCTCCAGATAGTGGCCGAAGCGCTTGTCAGTAGACAGTTGGCGAACAGCGACCAAATGAGATGGTTGTTCTCTTCTGCTTTTGAGATACATATGAATCCCACCTTATCCCATGGGGATATAGACAAAGGCAGCCTCTCTCCTTCTGAAATCTGAACAATGGCTTTTCCAAACCAGAAGTAACTCCAAATTATATGTAAGACCTTTTTTTTGTTTTTACTTATAATTTGCTTTGCATTAAATATATATATGGTATGTATTTCTCTATATGTGGACTCTTGTACAGAATTATACATATATACAAGAGTCCACATGTAGAGAAATACATATCATATATTTTTGGAAAAAAAAAATATATATGATATGTAATGTACTTCTCTACATGTGGACTCTTGTGTAATTCTGTGTAAGTTGTAGTATACAAAAGTCCCTTTAATTCGTTCCTCTTTCCACCTTACTATTACACTGGTGACCAACACATGATTTATTTACCCGACCTACATATATATTATTACAACCGCTTCAATCTTCAACCATATCCAAGTGTAATATTCTTTCTTTTAACATTTGTTGTTAGTTGCATTATGGTGGAGTTACTCTTTGAAGAAGGGGATGCTACTGGCCAGTGAAAAGACTGATATTGTTGTGCTGTGAAGAAGAGGGTGTGGTCATGGAGATGGCAGTGTAGCTAGCCTCTGAAGAAGGGTGTGATATTGTACTGTAGGGAGACTGATACTATTGCACTGTGAAAAAGAGTGTGTGGTCATGGAGATGGCAGTCTTTTTGTACTTTCAAGAAGTGGGTACTATTGGCCTGTGGAGAGATTGATACATTTTAGCTGTGAAAAAGAGGGTATTGTTGTAGAGATGACAGAGTTGTTGCCCTTTGAAGAATGCTGTTGTATTGGCCTGTGTAGAGACAGATATTGTTGCACTGTGAAGAAGTGGTTGTTGTTGTGGAGATAGCAGCATAACTGACCTCTGAAGAAGGGTGTGGTATTGTACTGCGCAGAAACTGATAGTATTGCACTATGAAGAAAGAAGTGCTGTTGCAAAGATAAAACGCTTTGTCCTTTAAAGAAAGGGGTGTTATCGGCTTGTGGAGAGATTGATAGTATTGCACTGGGGAGAATAGGGTGTTGGTGTGGAAATGGCAGGGTCATTACCTTTGAGGAAAGTGGGTACACTCGGACTGTGGAGTCACTGATATATTTTAATTGTCAAGAAGAGGACATTGTTTTGGAGACGGCAGTTTTGAGGAAATTGGGTGCACTTGCCCTGTTGAGACACTGATACTGTTGAGATACTGCCATCTCCACTGATTGTGGAGGTGGCATTGTCATTAACATGTGAGGAAGGAGGAGATGATATTGGGTTGTGGAGAGACTGATAATGTTGCACTGTAAATATGAGGGTTTTGCGTTGGTTATGGCAGAGTCATTACCCTTTGAAGAAATGGGTGCTATAGCCCTGTGAGATGACTGATACTCTTGCACTGTGGAGAAGAGGGTGTCGTCATGGAGACAGTAGTGTAGTTGGCCTTTGCAGAAGTGTGTGGTATTGTTCCATGGAGAGACTGATAGTATTGCGTTGTAAGGATGATTGTTTTAGCAGAGTCGTTGCCTTCTCAAGTGGGTGCTATTGCCCTGTAGAGAGGCTGATACTGTTGGACTGTTTGTAAGAGGGTGTTGTGTTGGCCTCTGAAGAAGGGAGTGGTATTGTCCTGTAAATTGTAATGCACTGTAAAGAAAAATGTGTTGTTGTGGAGATTATATTGTAATTGTCCTTTGAAGAATGGATGATATTTGCCTGTAGAGAGACTGACACTGTTGCACTGTGAAAAAGTGAGTGGTGTTGTGTAGATGGCAGTGTTGTCCTCCTATGCACCAAACAAAATCAAGGCTCAGTGTAAATTGCAGGAAATTACAATCGTCAAATATCAAAGTAGGGAATGAAGAAGATGGCAAATTCTGATTAGGAACCCATAATGAACATGGAGATAAATGGGTTTAATGTAGATACCTCCACCTGTTTTCAATACCAACGTCTTAAATGAATTTTAATAAATAAAAAAAACTTTCTTGAAGTTTTTAATCTAGCTTTAATTGAAAGCTAAAATATTAATTTAGTTACCACCACTACATTTTCGATACCTAAGATTTAGATTGAATTTTAAAAAATAAAAACTTTTTCTTGAAACTTTACTTTTAGCTTCATTGAAAGCTAAATGATTAAATTTACTATTTCCACTAAGCAAATACTCTGGTATATTTCAAACAGAAATTATATTCATTGGAATCTAAATTTTTGAGTTTTTTTTTTTAATTTTCAATATTTCAGCCATTTTTTGAGCAATCGACACATTTGTAAACAAAAATTAATTCTCGGTTTAAAAATCTTGCGAAAATAAAATATACATCTCACACTTGTTATTTTTGGAAAATTATCAAATTTAAAGTTAAATTAATCTATTTTGAAACTTATGGTATGAAATTTAAAATAAAAGTATTTCTTAATCACAAAGTTCTGACTCGCTGACCTTTCAACTAGGCGATGATAGCACCTGTTATCAATCAGTCTGGAAGTATGGTGATCATGATTTGATATAACTCAGTTTAACATTTCGTAAGGGAAAAAACCCTGATAACATGTGACCTTTTAATGATAATTCTCTTATAAGTTTCCATAGTAAAAGAAATATGCAGTTAAACATAACAAAGAAAAAATAGAAATTATTTTAAAAATCTTAATTCTAAATGATTTGTATTAAGCTTATGAATTTTAGATTTGTAAATAAAGTCTACTTTTAATTAATTAATAACCAAAAGCACTAAGTAACTGGAAAAAAATTAAAATGATGTTTGAAACTTTAATTAACAAAGAAAAAAACTAAAACAATTCTTATAAAAATTCATTATTCATCAAAATTTCTTTTCTTCTTCAGAATAAGATCTCCTAAAATTATAATATTTATAAAATCAAAAATTAATCTGCAATAAAAAGTAGCGTAGTTTTAAAGCCTTTTTTATTTAACTATTCAAAGCAGATTTTCGGAACAATTGTCTGGTAATTAAAAAAATTACATGATTTTATTCCCCAATGTGTCCTGCATTTAACTAATAAATAAAAAATTGGTATAGATAATGTATTTCTAGAAGTTTTATACAATTAATTGGAGTAGGGGGTAATAGATGTAAAAAAATATTTTTACCAAGATTTTTTAAAAATAATAATTGTATAAATAATTTCATTCATTTGTGAATAAGTTTTCAAAATGTCATTAAAATCAGACAATTAGCTGATTTTTGCAAGAATTTTCAAATTAATGTGTCTTTCAACGCCCCAAAACAATTTGTGTAATATTACGTTTTTTACTTAGTTGTCGCATTACATAAACACAGAGTGAATCACTGACGGAAAAAAAAAACAAAAAAAAAAAGAAATTTTAATTGAAATTTCGAACGTGTAAGAAAGGATTAAACAATTTTAAAAAATAATGACAACAAAATTTGATCTTTCCTCTTAATAACAGCATAAATATTTTGATGGAAAAACTTTGTTTTTATTAAGTTTGAGCTCTTTTAACATCATGCCATGCTGTTTTTCGGCAATTGAATAAAGGTACCTAGATAAAACTTAAAACTTATTTTAAATTTTGAAGATATGATTTGCAAAGTCCCTATGAATATTGAAATGTACATACGAAACACGGAAGCGAGTTGAAAGAATTGTACCCTTCCGAAAATGTTTATGTAGATTTTTTTTTTTTTTTTTTAATGTAACGAGCGCAACCTTTGAAAAACGTAACCTTTTAATGATATAGCACTTACGGCCACCCGTAAAATAGAATACGGGTCATTGGCATGCACACCAAAAAAATGTTTTTAATTATTTTAAAAATCTTATCATTATGGCTAATATTTATATTAAGCTTTCCTATTTTCGATTAGTAAATATAGTCTTCACGTTTTAACTTAATATCCTAATGGAATCAACAATTGAAAGAGAGTTTTTTAAATTTTGAAACTTTATAAATTATTATAATAAAAATAATAAAAATTAAAACTGTTCTTATAAAAATTCATTTTTCATTGAAAAAAGTTTTCTCTTCAGACTATGATATCCTTAATAACATATATTATTTTAAAAGCTATTAAAAGTTTATTTAAATAAAAAAAAATGGCATAGTGTGGTGAATACGGAATTAAAAGTAACTCTCTCCTCTTCTTCACTTTTACAAAAATTCGCAATTCAGTGTGAAATCTAACTTTTTACCAACAGAAAAAAAATTGACCCCATACTGAAAGAAAAAAACGATGCCAAATTTCGTGATCCGATATTAAATTTATTTTCTAACCAATGAAAGGGAGCGATTTGCAAAACTGAGAGAAAACTTAACAATCCGATGTGAAAAAGTCTTTCGCTATAAAAGAAAGTCGAATCAATCAGTCAGATGGAAGCAGAAATTAGAGACGGTACCGCCAAGATGTGACAAAAGAAATTTTAATCTGAAGACCCGGACATAAGGTCCCGTCACACATAAGGTCTCCTTCTTCACGTATGCTATTTTCCTTTACCTCTTCTTTATCTTCACCATTCTCGCGAGCAGTCAACAAAGAAGAAGACGACAACAAGATACTTCAAATGACTCCTAAAAACTAACGTCCGATAAGAACAATTTTTCTTTATTCCTTTACCTTTCTTTTCCCTTTCTCGCCGGCCATGAAAAAAGGAAAGGAACACAAACTCTGTTAAACACATTCAGTACTTACAACTAGAAATGCTACCTACAACTACAACTCTGGATTCACTTAACTCTTTACTATACTTTCTCTTTGAACATTTAATTCCTACAAATTGATGTTATTCTGTTCTGTTAATAAAATTCTACTTTCATATACAAACGAAATAATATTATTATTCCAACCTTCAAATGATTACGAATAATTCTAAATTGTAGGGAGTTAGTTTATGTTTGACACAAGGTTAATTTAATAAACATTCAACCTTCTCCCTAACTCAATAGTTTTATAATATTGCATTTTTTGTTTTTACAATTTGGAGCAGATTTTCTGAAAAGAGGCTAATTAAAAGAAAAGAAAGTTGATTAACATTTCCCAAATCATCCTGCATTTAATTAATAAAAAAGTTCCCGATCTCTCGTCAATTTCTAGACATTTCAAGAAATGAATTGGGGGAGGATAACATATGTAAAAAATAATATTTTTAGCAATATTTTTTAAAACTAATAATTAAAAACAATAATTAAATTCAGTCATTTGTAAATAAGTCCTGAAAGTTTAATCAAAATCCGACTATTATTTGATTTTTGAAAGAATTTCCAAATTGATGTGTTTTTCACCGGCAAAAAAGTGAGTTGCGTAATTATGTTTTTGCCGTAATAATCTCTTGTTAAAATCGGGCCACTCGCTAACGAAAGATTTTTAACTAAGATTTCGAACGTGTTACTGTTAGAAATCATTAAAAATAATGGAAAAGCAAAATAGGTTGATCTTTCCTCTTAATAATAACATAAACATTTTTAATTTTGTTTTTATTCAGATTGAGCCAGCCCTTTTAACATCATGCTATATACTGTTTTTTCAGTGAATGAGTAAAGTTAACTAGTTTTAAATGGTGTCTGGTGAACAGTGGCGTGCAGAGATCTGGTAGCACCCGGGGGCGAGGATTGTGACTGACGTCTCCAATCCACACCTCAAACTAAAATAGTATACTTAACAGTAGAATTTATTTTCTTTTGGTTGGACAGATCCATTGTTCACAAAAGTTTATCACAATCAGAAGGAATGTTTAAATAAGATTTACTCATTGATAGGACAGATTTGAATTTTTATTTATTTATTTATTTCGAAGTTGAGTGGCAAAAGAAAGTTCATGAAATTCCTTTTTTGGAAAAATAATAACAAGCAATGTGATTCTATATATTCAAATACAAAAATACAACAAAGGCAATACGTTTTTTACCGAAAAAAAAAACAAAACAAAACATTCAACGTAATTTAGTACGTCAATCGCTGATGTTAAAAAAATAAGAATAAGATTTTTAACCAAAATTTCGAACGTGTCAGAAGGAAATAAAAATAAAATGCTTTTTGGGGGGCGGACCTGAAGGAGACTACTACGACCACCTTTAGATTTGTTGTTTTTTTCATTTTATGGACTTTTTTCAGCGCAGCCCTATTGATTATTACATAAAGTTTCTGATTATCAAGAAAAAAAAAAATTGAAAAAATTTCAAAATTTAAACAATTTTAGGTGGGGCTCACTTTCTCATAAAACGTTATAGTAAATCGATCCTCCATTTTGGAACCACTCCCGTTGGGGCCACTTTGTTTTTTTGTTTTTTTTAGACGAGTTGTTGCTCTTGTTTTTTGTCTTTTTTCAAGTGTTCTTAAGTTCTTACGATGACATCTTCCTCGGAAACTTCAAGAATAGCATTATTCAAAAATTACGCAAATGATTCAGTTGTCGAATATGCGCAAGCAAAAAGTTAAATTGCTCAGGATCGATTTACTAAGGTAGCATGAAAAACTGAGCCCCCCACTAAAATTGTTTAAATGTTGAAATTTTTACAAATTTTTTTGTCAATCAGAAAGTTTATGGTTTAATCGATAAGATTGCACTGAAAAAAGTAAAAAAAAAAAAAAAATTGATAATCAACCAATTTTCAGGTGGTGGTAATGTCGTACCGGCGAGTAATTCCAAAATGGAGGATCGATTTATTATAACGTTGTATGAAAAACTGAGCACCCACCCCCTAACATTGTTGGGACGACTCCGAGAGACAGATGGAGATGAAGAGTGGCTCAAGTAAGACAGGGGCCACCCCCACCCACCAAATGACTCCCTAGCAAGGCTGAGAGAGTGATTTCAGGAGAAACTGATCAGCAGGAAGTGTGTGGGCATTGCATTCACCGGACTAGAACCCACGTCCAGATTTTTATTTGCAGGGTTATCCCAATGATAATTTGTACCAGAACAACTCACAAAGGACTGGTGAACTGAAGGCAGCAATCATAGCACAAATCAGGGAAATCTGCCTGAAATGTACCAGGGCCGTGCTTAGGGGCCCCGCAGACCCCGAAAGTTCCGTAGGGGCCGCAATGCCCCGGGAAGCCGCAAGGCTCCTTCAAACATTCAGGATGTCATAAAACGTTTAAGAAAATCTAGCGACTCTGACAGTCTGCAAAGTTTATAAACAAGAAATATCAAGCTTGGCGCCAGGCAACTTGAGATTTTGGAAAGGCTTGTATCGTAAGGCCTAATATACATAATATAACAACTTGCACTGACTGGGTAAGGCAGTGGTCTATATATTAATAGTGTAGTAGCTAGCGAGCTACCTACGTGTGTCACGCTTTTGATTAAATGACTGAAATAACGTTTTTGTCGGTAAAAGTTCTCTCTCACACACACACACACACACATATACACAAAAAAAGCTCTGTCTGATGTTGATCAATTTAGGCTGGTCATTAAGTATATCACAAATTAACCCCTCCTCTTAGTTTTTGTGAGCATCTAGTCGATTTGAAAGTTTTCCACACCTATGTGAGTAAATCTAAGATATTGATGTCAGTTCTTTGTTTTTCATTTTACATGTTTCTGAACTGGAAGTGAAAAGAATGTTCATCAAAAGATATAAAGGGTGGGTGCGTAGACAGAATGTCATAAAATCAAATCACTTAAAAAGAGAATTTTTGGCTATTATTGAAACAGTTACATTTTCATTCTGGTAGCGTCAATTCCTTTCAGACTAAAAACTGAAAAGCATAAGAAAATTTGGCTTCAACATACAATGGGACCTATCGTATGTGACCACCCCACTGCTATCAAAAACGCATAAGGCAGGTGGTCGTTCACTTAAGGCTCATAGTAATGATCTATTTACGCCAGTAACGCATATTCCACTCATCAGAATGTACATATTAGAATTTTACAATGTAATCTGGTAATAAATAAATGAGAACATAAGAAAATGGCCTGACTTTAAAGAAATTTATTCAACATAATTCATTTTAAAATTTTAAAAAACGTATTTACAACGGTCAACAAGAGACCAAAATATTTATTCACAAAAAATATTTATTAAGTGGACTTAAAAAAAAGTCAGTTATTGCTTTCCTTTGTGTGCCTGTAGTGTACTAGTAATAGACATTTCTTATATGTAGGTTGGAAAAATTCGCGACGTATACGGCTTAAGTTTTTTTCTTAGAAGTGAGTGATAGCAAAAGAGAATCTGAGCAAAACATGAAAAAAAAAAGAACATACAAAAAATTGACAGCGATCGTGGGTGGGGGTAGAGAAACAGAGAGATAGAGATAGATATACCCAGATAGAAATAGAGTAAGAGAGGTACACAAAAAATAAATAAATAAATAAATAAAGGAACGAAAGAGATAGATATTTGAGAAAGGGACATAATTGTGATTTTTCCTAATCCCTGAATTTATCCAAGTCAGTACAGAGACTGCTATAAATCCCTTGAATATATCAAATGCAATACATGTTGTACAAAACAGCCGATGTTTGACGGTAAGGTGAACTTAGGCAATGTACATTTCAACAAGAAATAACAGTTTGATACAACACTACAAAAACAAAGAGGAAATGCATGCTAGAAGTCCTCTTCTGTTGTTCCTGTAATTAAGAACTATGGTGAACCATCGGACCCATCCAACTATCGCCCTATCAGCCTTCTACAAATTTTCGGGAAAGTGTCTGAGGTCATTAATGCTGAAATAGTTCAACATCTTACTGCCCATAAACTATTCTCAGACAGGCAGTATGGCTTCCACATCGCCAGGTCCACGGCCGACATGCTAACGATCATCACGGAATACATTTTCCAGGCCCTTGAGGAGTCCGGCGAGGACATCTCCAAAGCTTTTGACAGTGTTTGGCACGCTGGCCTTCTACAAGCTACGGAGTTACGATATTACCGGACGCTTGCTTAATCTGATCCAATTTTTTTTAATAATCTCATAATGAAGGTCGTCTTGAATGGATATACTTCCACATCCTACTGTACAAACGCTGGTGTCCCTCAGGGGTCTATCCTAGGCCCGACGCTCTTCCTTATTTTCATAAACGATCTCCCAGACGAGATCAAGTGCAAAGTAGGCATCTACGCAGATGACACCACAATTTACTCCCACATCAGTAAGAAATCCGGCGTAGCGAACAAACATAACCTCGCTGCTGATCTTGAGAGGGATCTACATTCTGTGGTGGATTGGGGTAAGAAGTGGCTTGTAAATTTCAATTCGTCTAAGACGAAGCTGCTGTCTGTCAATCATAACAGGCAACCTCTTCTGCCTCTCATAAGCATGGACAAAGCGAGTCTCCCTGAGAGCAATACACTGCGCCTCCTCGGCCTTACCCTCACTTCCGATCTCAAGTGGAACCACTACATTGCATCAATAGCTAAATTCACTGCTAGGAAGGTTATGTCACTGTGTCGGGCCAGGATGTTTTTCCTGTCTGAATCCATCCTGCATATATACAAATCAACCATTCGCCCGTGCATGAAATACTGCTGTCATATATGGTCAGGCGCCCCTGCTGTTCATCTCAATGTTCTTGACAGGCTCCAAAGGAGAATCAGTAATGTGATTGGTACTGACTTGGCGGCTCGACTCCAGCCACTTCCCCACCGACGAGATGTGGCTTCTCTTAGTCTGTTTTATAAATACTTTCATGGCTTCTGCTCCAACGAACTTAAGTCACTAGTGCCTCTGCAACAGGTGTTTACTCGTGCAACCAGATTAACAAATGGGTCTCACCCATTCACAGTTAGATCAACCAAATGCAGACAACAATTCTATTCCTGCAGCTTCTTTTCTCGCACTTCCTGCCTGTGGAACTCACATTCATATTTTTGCTTTCCTGGCGGCTACAACCTTCAAGAATTTAAATGCAACAACGGGTGGCTGCTGACGAAGAGTGTCGCATACGGCAGGTTTCACTGCCGTTTCACATATGTGTGTGTGTGTGAAGAGAATAAGTAAAGGACAGATAGGAAAAAGTGTCTTTAACATGTTTCACTTTAACAAGCTTCTTCGGAGATTTTTTAAAGACGAATGATTTAAAAAACTTCTTTTAAAATTTTTTAAAAATCTTTTAAAAATCTACAAAGACTATATGTTGATTGAGGTATGATTTCATTGGTTAGATACGTGTCACGTGTAATAAAGCAATAGATAAATATTTTAATATTTAGGCTTATCGGCAAACGATCGATGGTTTAAAACTGAGCTTAAGGGACGCATTTAGTTACCATTACAGGACATATCTCCCGGACTGCTTCAAAATGTGTTTCACAACGCTAAGGATAGGTTTGAAATTTGCAGGGATACAGAGTACATGTAGGAAAATCTCAATAAAGTTTTGACATAAGCTTTATTAAAAATCTATTTATTTCGTATGATAATTAATAATAAAAATAAAATTGTATCAATTTTGTAAAAAAATGCCCAATTTCATTGAAATAGATTGTTAATTCTGGGACTTTCTGGTATATATATATATATATATATATATATATATATATATATATATATATATATTATGTGTATTTTGCCTTAAATGCACTTTAAGGCAACAAATATCATTTAAAGACAGGCGTTTTATATCAGTTAATTTTAATGATTAACCGTGCATAGAAAAGCGGTCGTTAACAACAGGTGGTCGCTGACGAAGAGGGCCGCATACAGCAAGTTCCACTATATATATATATATATATATATATATATATATGCACTGATGTAATATTTAACATACATACATATACGTATATAATTATTATTAATTACTTATTGTTTAGAATTAAGTTAGACCAGTATAAAGTTATATTAAAAATTGCTCAATGCATATATACTGTAGAGCTTTTAAATATTTTAATTTGGAAGTCAGTCGATTATGCAACCTTGGTTTCAACCTTTCGGTATCTTTAAGCCTTTTATGATTCTGATTCTGCATTTTTTTTTTCAAACGCACAAGAAGGACTTTCAGAACAAACAACTTTCCGATTTCTCGTTCCGAGCCGATATCCACGGTCCGGAGCGAGAAATCGGAGAGCCGAGTTCGAATTCCAGTCGAATTTGTTGCATTTACTTACGTGCAAATACCCTTGGGAAAGGTATTAACCCATCTCTTCTCTTCAGTTGTGAGTCAAATAGCAGCAGAGATTAGGTTCTATAGCCTTGGTTGGCAACCAGTCTACCGCAGAAAGTAATAGCAACCTACTGCAGGATAATCTTGTTCCCGGTCAGTCATGTCTCTTTCGAGATATGATCGCCCAAGCGTGTATCGAGTATGGCACTTAACTAACTTTTTTTTGTTGACAAACTAAGGATCTAACTAGACCCTCGTAGTTTGCCAAGTGTGTGTGTGTGTGTGTGTGTGTGTGTGTTGCTTAACATCCTATTCCTTTAGTCAGTTAAGTGCAGAAGATTGTCCCGAAGTAGCTTGTCATTACTTTCTGCGGTAGACTAGTTGCCAATCGAGGCTATATAACCCAATCTGTCCTGCTATTTGACCCATAGCTGGAGGGAGAAGTGACGGATTAATAGCTTTCCCAAGGGTATTTGCGCATAAGGGAATGCAACGAATTCGACTGAAATTCGAACTCGAATCACCGATTTCTTGTTACGCATTTCACTGCACCACAACGCACATCCTTACCTGTATGCAAACATCAGGTTATATGTTTGCCATATGACGAAGTTGTCTAATTCCCACGTATCTTTAATACTTCTATTTTAATCTTTCAATGATATTCTTCTTGCCGGTCATGTCTTTTCAAGGTGAATGGAGAATTAAAAGCTGACACTTCTAAAGCCAAACACACGTGTCGCCCACTCGTAGAATGACAAGCACAAATGACGATGTTCAGATTCGGGATAGCCATTAGGTTCTCTATTCGTGGCTGATGATACATTTGATAGGACAATTTTTTCCTTTAAAAAACATATCTGGTAGAGACAACACATAACCAATCGCTTTGTGTGTCCGTGTATAACAAGCATTTGTGTGTCTGCTTGCTGGTCTGTACAATTTACTGCACCAACGGACACGAAATTTTAGATTTAAAATTTATTAAAACTTGCAAATAACAACTTTAGACAATTAAAAAAACAATCAGCTGAAAAAGCAATTCACACTTAAGACAACTGTCAAATGTTTCAAGTTAAATAGTAAAAAAGCTATATATATATATATATATATATATATATAGTTTAAATTGTGTGTATTTAGGCAGCGAGTAGTATTAAGTATGGAAAGCTTATCCCAATGGCTTTCCATGCTTAATACTTCTCGCCCCGATTCTCGTGTGGTCATGTGAGACGCCACAAACTGTAGTGCGATTTTCGCTTCCAGCATGCACGCACGTGTTCGCTAATCCTCCACACAAACAAAATAGACGACTACTACTATTGTTCGTCCGCGAACTGCCTGTTACAACCAACACTATTTCCATCTTTGATAATGGCTGATGTAAACCGAAAGCTCAGAAAGGATTAAATAAAAATATGTATCAATATTATGATTTTCATCCATCTTTCAACGATAATGCTATTAAGCTTATCAGACGATATGAAAAAAATTACATAAAATAAATCGACAAAACTTGTCTATATTATTTAATGAAGCATGCATCAATCTATTTATATATATTCTCAGTTGAACTGGTGTGAACTTGTGACCCTGGCTTTGACGCTTCTGACGATCGCAAAAGCGTGAAACCCAGGGTCACAAACTCACACCAATCCAACTGAATATGTTAGCTCTATCACTGATATTGAGCACTTTCAAATAAGTACCGCGCATTATAACAAATTTCATATATTCATATATATACACATTTCACTCACACACACACACACACACACACACACACACATATATATATATATATATATATATATATATATATAATGACTGGTCTCAAAAATGTTGTACTGTCTAGTGACGAGACAATATTTTTGGGGGCTTTGTTTTTATACTTTACTTCAGTGAATCGCCAAACCTGTTGTAGTGAGCCGCTGATTAAACTCGCCCAGTTCAGATTATTTAGTGACGTGTGCAGTGCAGAGTACATTTCACAGTACAACAGATGTGTTGTGAAAACGCTAAGTCCTATTAATTACATGTGGTCGACTGATTCGACATATGAACACGACAGGGTAACTTACATTGTCCGGAATGTTTTGAAGAAGTAAGATTTGACATTTTTTATGAGTCAATGAATTATAAGTACTTCCTGTATTGGCAAAGAAAAACTTCCTGTTAACCGTAAAAATATGCATTGTGGTGCAGTGGTTATCGGCTTGGAACGAGAGATCGGAGTTCGAATTCAATTTGAATTCGTTACATTTACTTAATAATACCCTTGGGAAAGATATTAATCCATTTCTTCCCTCCAGCTATGGGTTAAATATCAGGACAAATTGGGTTCTATAGCCTTGGTTGGAAACCAATCTACTGTAGAAAGTAATCACAACCTACTGCGTGAAAATCTTCTGTCCAGTCAGTCATGACTCTTTCGAGACATGATCGCCCAAGCATGTATCACGTATGGCACTTAACTGACTAAATCGTAAAAATCAGTTCGTGTCACTGCGTGTTTGGAACTCCCTTCCGTATACTTGTTTCCCTGATAGCTACAATCTCTAAAGGTTTGAATGCAACCTCAATTGCCATCTCCTATCTCCCTAAATCCCATCTACCTCCTTAAATCCCTCCACCTCTTATCCTTTTTTATTTTTCCGTCACTGTAACCCCCTGCGCACGACTGGTGATCATGTCTTGCTTGATTATATATATATATAATACTTCTCTTCTTACTCATTTTTCAGTTTTTTCACAGCTACTATGGGAGATGCATTATAAATGAATGGGTAGCTGAGGTTCCTGGGACACGTAATGAGAAAGGAGGATTCGGAGAAGCTGATACTCACAGGACGGAGATAGGAAAAGAGAGACAGGGGACACATTTGATGGGCTTGAGCAAATAAATGGCGCAGAGGGTTTGGGAGAGATACCAAGAGGAAAAATATTAAGAGCGACAAGGGGGGCAGGGGCAAATGGAAGTCCATGATAACTTACGTCCTGAAGGGACACGGTACACGAGGAAGAAATTTTTGCCGAATTAAAGGAGTGGAGCCTGCCAATAAAACAAAGGTCAAAACTGGCTGAAGAAGGCAAAGTTGGAGGTGGGGGATGAAGCACTGCCGATAGGAATGTGAGTGATCAAAAGGAAAAAATCAGTCAGTTAAGTGCCATACGTGATACACGCTTTGGGCGATCATGTCTCGAAAGATTTTTTTTTTAATTATTTTTAAAATAATTTAATTTTTGTGTGTGTGTGTGCGTATTTGAAATTCTTTTTTTTTATATGGCACTTTCTATGAGCAAATTAAAAGGTCAGAGTTTCCTCTCTTACCCGAAAAAAACGTGTACAGTTTTGTCACTTGTGAACGCCATACACCTTTTTATCTTATCTCTAAACAGCCATCTGTCAACACGTTTGATATTACGGACAGATCAAAAAGTTCAAATCTGTGATTAAGAAATAGTTTTATTCTAAATTTCACGCTATGAATAAGTAATAGTTGTGTAAATCAGATTAATGATTAATTTAACATAAAATTTGCAAATTTTCAAAAAATAATGTCAGAGTCGTATATTATATTTTTGTAAGATTTTTAAAACGAGAATTAACTTTTGTTTACAAATGTGTCGGTCGCTCAAAAATGGCGGCAAAATTCAAAAATTGAAAAATATCTCAAACTTTTATATTCCAATCAATATAATTTTTGTTTGAAATAAACCAGAGTATTTTGCTTACTGGAAATAGTAAATATAATCATTTAGCTTTCAATTAAAATTAAAATAAAAGTTTCAAGAAAAATTTTCATTTTTAAAAATTCAGTTTAAAAGCAACTATGCCGTTTTTTTCGAGATTTATTGGAGGTACCTATAATGCAGGTACCTATATTGCAGGTACCTATAATGCTTTATGTGAAAGTTAGACTGCGAATTATTGTTAGAATTTTTTTTGTTTTTGAGGTTATTGATTTATTTTTCACAAATCTGGCTAATAAAGTTATAAAAAGAAACAAAACTATAAGAGCAAAATTGAAAATCTCTGATGCTAAACAGGAAAATCTAAAAGACGGCTAAATATTGAAATTATGAGAAATTTGCTGACAGGATAAAAAAAACTTTCACACATATGAATAATTTTTCTGAAAAAAAAGAAACAGTTTTGTCTCTAAATTTTGTATAATATTTTTTAAATCCCTAGAACAAAGAAACCAACTAATTTTTAATTCTTTCAGGAACGTTTTCGAAAAACAGACGTTAAAACTTAATTTCCATTTTCCAATAACAATAATAAAAAAATGGACAACTTACATCGTGACGGCTTCTTTAAAGAAACTTTAATAAAAATCCGGTATCGTTTATCTTGGCGATGTCTGCAAAAAGGTTGAAGTTTCCAGTTTCACACAAAGAAAACAAAATATATTTAGGTTAAAAAAGCGAAAGCAAAGAAACAGCCTGGGTGAGAATGAAGGTATCGGCAAGGATTTTATTATTTCATTGTCCGGTAAAATTGATATGACATACTGATGTGTTCAGAGGCTTTCATAAATCAACACTTTTTGACTTATCACCTCACAAATATATCTTTCAAGTTTTAAGGCAATTTTTTACGTAATTCTTCGCCGGTTTTATTCAAACATCTTTAGAGAAACTATTAGGAATCCTTCTTTTCTTTTTTTTTTTTTATATATTATCAACCAAAAACAATGCTTTCTGAGCAATAAAACACGTTATAAATACATATTTTATTAAGTACATACAAACCTGGATGAAAGTGTTTTTTAAGATCATTACATTTGATTAAGGTATTAAATCCGTCTATTCCTTCCAGTTATGGGTTAAATAACAGGACAGATTGGGTTCTATAGTCTTGGTCGGCAACCAGTCTACCGCAGAAAGCAATGGCAACCTACTGCGGGATAATCTTCTGACCAGTCAGTCATGTCTCGAAAGAGACATGATCGCCCAAGCGTGTATCACGTATGGCACTTAACTGACTGAAGTAACCCTTCCCTGATTTAAAAAAGTTCTCGGTGGTTTAAAAATTGCAGTCGCGCATTCGCAAAACTCCCTGTTTTTACGTTTGAAAAACGTTGGAAAATCGCCTAAAGATACCGAAAGGTTGAAACCTAGGTTGCAGAAATAACTCATTTTCAAATGAAAAATATCCAAAAGTTCTAAATGTATTGGACACTTTTTAACAACTGAGTACTGGTTTAATTTAATTATGACCTAAAAACTAATTACGTATATATATATATATATATATATATATATATATATATATATATATATATATATTAAAAAATAAAATAATTCATAACACGAGCTTACCTCAGTGACAAACTAGCAATGATTCCTGAGTGCTGTACAACATTTAGAGTTGTTTATACTTCCGTGGAGTGTTTCAGCGAACATGGCGGCATGACACGATTGATCGTGAGTGCGTAATGAGGTTCACGTTGCATTCTCGGAACGCAAGGTTTGCCGTTTCTCGTTTTTCGTAAAGTAATTTCGCTGTTAGACATTTGAACAAGTATAACTACACATGTATTTTGTTATAATGGGATCTCACATCAGTGAGGGGGTGCCGGTGTGCAAGTGAAACCGTTGAGAGGAAGGCCCCGAAACGGTGCACATTCTCTCCTGATGACCCCAATTAAAGTATAACTTCAAAAGGACAAAAGTTCAATGAAGTCATATGCCGTAGAGAAGTTCGGCGGAATTGTTATTGGTAAGAGGAGCATTTTATATTCAGCTCGCTTTAGGTGAACGTCAATTACTTTCCAGTAATTTCCTTCTTCACTATACTCTCACTTGCGTATTTTTCTTTTTTTTTTTCTTTTTTTTTTTGTGACTCATTTTATTTATCTCGAGCAAAACCCATTGAAGAGTCGGAACCCACAGTTTAAAAAACCTTGCAATGATAGTTCGAAGAGAGGGCGATAGAAACAACAAAAATATTGTTAACACTTTTAGGTGAAAGAAAATTGCTCATCACAATAGACAATAATGTTCATCTACTTCTATCGATGTATCAATCAGCCTTATTTGACTCGATCTCTTAAAATCGATGTCCAGCAGATATTTGTACAACTATATTATTCCCCTAAAAATGCTAACACGTTCCAGGTACCTCCACTCATTTTCGATAACTAACTTAAAAATTGAATTTTTAAAAATAAACATTTTTCTTGAAACCTTTATTTTAGTTTTAACTGAAAGCTAAATGATTAAATTTACTATTTCCAATACGCAAAATACTCTGGTGTTTCAAACGAAAATTATATTTTGATTGGAATCTAAAATTTTGAGAATTTTTAAGTTAAAAAAATGTTTGGTCATTTCTGAGCGATTAACACATTTGTAAACAAAAGTTAATTCACGGTTATAAAAGTCTTGCATACATCTGTGACACGTTATTTTTGGAAAATTAGCAAATTTCATGTTAAATTACTCTGATTCACAAAAGTATTACTTATTTATCTCATGAAATTTAGACTGAAAGTTTCATTCAAATCCGGCAATTACTTGATTTTTGCAAGAATTTCCAAATTAATAATGTGTTGTTTTTTTTTCACCGGAAAAAAAAACAAAAAAAAACTGAGTTATGTAATATTACATTTTCTAACTAAAATCAAAACAAGATTTTTTTTACAAAAATTTCGAATGTTTTAGAAAGGATTTAAAAAATTTTAAAAATAAATAAAAAAATACTTTGATCTTTCCTCTTAATAATTTACCTCCAATTAATCGCTAAAAAAACAGCATTAGTAGAATAAAAAAAGTTCATAAACTTAATAAAACAAACTTTTTCCATCAAAATATTTATATATATATATATTTTTTTAATCGTATCACCCCGTGCAAGGCGGTAACGCCGCTGATGTGCAGGGGGCTACGTAATAGTGAAAAGATTGAAAAAGACAAAGCCGTAAACCACATCCTAAACAGGGAACAAGGGATGATCCTCTTAACCTGTTCAATAGACGTGGGTGGAGTGTGAACCGGGCGATAGATAGATCTATCTACTCCAATTGAATAAAAAAACAAAAAACAAAGTGAGAAGATTGGAAAAGAGAAAGCTGGAAACCACATCCTAAACAGGGAACAAGGGATGAGCCTCTTAACCTGTTCAATAGACATTATTATTATTAAGAGGAAAGATCAAAGCAATTTTTAATAATTTTTTAAAAAATTTTAATCTCTGCTAACATTTTCGAAATTTTGATAGAAAATGTTGTTTTTATTTGAGTTAGAGGCTAAAAAAAGTTTACGACTGTTTTACAATGGGTTACGTAATGATGACACAACCCACTTTTTTACCCGGTAACAAACATGAATTTTAAAATTCTCGCAAAAAACCAAATAATAATCAGAATCAAATGAAACTTTCAATACTCATTCACAAATGAATTAAATTATTTTTGAAATTATTATTTTTTTAAATATCTTGGTGAAAATATATTTTTTTAACTCTGTTACCCCACTTCTACGTAAATCCATGACATTTTAATAAATTTTAATTAGCTGCAAAAAAAATTTTTATTAGTTAAATGCAGGACTCATTGGGGCATATAAATCATCTATTTTTTTATTTTAAAGTGGACAACCTGACCAAAAATCTACTCCGAAGAGTAAGATAAAAATGCAATAAAACTCTGATATAATTTAATTTGATAAACTTTTAATTGCTGGAATAAATAATAATTATTAAGGACATTATTATAGTCTGAAGAAAAAAAAATTCGTTTACTAATAAAATTTTGAAATAATTGTTTTTATTTTTTTTATTTCTTTATTATAATAATTCATAAAAATGTTAAAAATATTTTTAAAACCTTTTATAAAAACGTTGTTGAATTTCTTTTATACTTAAGAATTGATTATTATATTGCCTATCGAAAATTGAAAAGTTTAATAAAAACCATTCACCCATTTTATTTTTAAAATAATTAAAAAAAAACAAATTTTGGAAATTTTTATTAAATACGGTGTTCCATAGGGGTCATAACAAGTTTCCGTAGAGGTCGTATAGTTTTTAGAAGTTAACAAGTGTTTGGATGAATTCCCCTGACATCGAAAACGACACAAACCACACATTGATTCTAATTTCATTCTTTTTTTTTATTAAATTAAAATTATTCTAAAAGAAATTTAAATTTTTTAATTTTTCAGAAAACATATTAATAAATAATTTAAAATAAATATGTAATATCTAAACATAAAAATATTTAATATTTCAGAAAAATATTAATAAATAACATAATATAACTTAGTTCGGTTATTTTAATTTACTTCTTTCTTATTAAATTATTTTAAAAGAAATTTAAATTTTTATTTATTCAGAAAGCATATTTTTATTTATTCAGAAAGCATAGTCTGGTTATAAATCTAAACTAAAATTCTATAAAATATTATATACTTGCTGAAAATATTATGTTAAATTTTTAATTTTAGTATTTAGTTAAAAAACAACAAAAAAAATTTAAATTTCCAAATGTTACGTTTTATGCTACATGAATTTTTTTTCACTTTCGGTCGCCATCCAAACGTCATTCACACCTACTACTTGTCAATAAATCATTTGTTGCCTTAGATAACGCTGACAAGAGGGCTACCGTCGTTAAAGAGAGATGTATTTCGTAAATTTCCAGGCAGTAAGCACTTAATAAATGTTTGAAAATCAGATAAAGGTAAGTTTCAATTATAAAAATCAACTTAAATAACGTGTCAAGGTATATATATATATATATATATATATATATATATATATATTGCAAGATTTTTAAAACAGAAATTTGGCTACTGTTTACATAATGTGTCGATCACTCAATAATGGCGGTAAATTTTTAAAAAATTTTTTTCAGCAGTTAAATTTTTGATTCCGATCAATATAATTTCGGTTGGAACTAAACTAGGGTATTTTGTTTACTGTAATTAGTAAATTTAATCTCTTGGCTTTCAATTAAAGCTAAAATTAAAGCTTCAAGAAAACATTTTTTAAAAATTAAATTTAAATTGAGGTATCGGAAAGGAGCAGTGATTTTTTGGAGGTACCTAGTAGGTACCTCCAAAAATCGCTGAAAAAACAGCATAGTGTGAAGGGAAAAGCCCCAAACTAAATAAAAACAAAGTTTTATCGGCAAAATGTTTATATTATCATTAAGAGGATAGATCAAAGTATTTTTTAATCATTTTTAAAAGAATTTTGATTATTTTTAACACGTACGAAATTTTGGTAGAAAATCTTTAATTTTCTTTCGTCAGTGCGAGACCTAAATTGACGCATATTTTATGACGTCAAAGAAACGTAATATTACACAATGCACTTTTTTGGACTATGAATGACACATTAATTTGGAAATTCTTGCAAAAAATCAAATAATGGTCGGATTTTGATGAAAATTTTAGGACTTATTCATAATTGGCTGAAATCAATTTTGAAATAATAATTTTTAGAAAATATTGGTAAAAAAAACTTTTTACGTATGATACCCCCCCCACCAATTAATTTTCAGAAATGTCTAAAAATTCTGAAATAATTGTGTAAACACGTATATGTCAGGTCGGTGCTAAAGTTTTTGCCCGTTTGTAAAAGGAGCATTTTAAATCATTGTTATTTATTTTATACATATTCTTATTACTTAAAAATAACACCATGATTAATTTATAACGTTTTCTTTCGGATTATTAAATCATCATTCATATTTTCTGAAATACTCTCACCTATGTTCTTTCCATCTGAAGAACACATTTGGCATGCTCTACTCTATGAGTTTCACAGAAGTTCCAATGCAAATGCATCAGCACGATCTATTCAAGATGCTTATGGAATTGATGCAGTAAAAGAAAGAAGTTGTAGGTAGTGGTCTTCCCGTTTTCGGAAAGGAAATTTCAGCTTGAAAGATGAGGCTAGAGGTGGTTGCCCCCCCCCCCCCAAAAAAAAAAAAAACTTGATTCAGATGTGTTGAATGCCACTGTTACTCAAAGCTTTACGGTAACCTCAAGAGAACTTGCACACCAATTTAATGTCATCCCATACAATTGCGTCACGTCAACTGAAAAGAATGGGGAAGATTTCAGTATTCAGAAAATGGGTCCCGCACGAATTGTCTTCAGAGAATCTGCGACGTGTTTCTTGTTGCGAATCTTTGCTTTCACGACACCTTCAGACACCATTTTTGGGTAGGCTTCTCACAGGTGATGAAAAGTGCCATCTTGCCCCATCCTGTATATTCTCCTGACTTTGCTCCCTCGGCTTATCACTTATTTTGAGGATTACATAACCATTTAGATGGCCTTAGGTTAACATCATGAGAGAAGATTGAACATGAGTTAGATTCATATTTCACATCAAAACATAAAGAAGCGAGGCATTTATAAGCTCGTTGACAGATGGACTTAAGTTACAGAGAGCAAATGTCGTTATTGTTATAAATAAAGATTTTCAAAAACACAGTTTTTCATTTTCAAGATGAAATTTTAAATCGGCAAAACCTTTTGCATCGACCCGATACAAGAAACTAAGCCTTTAATAAAGTCCCCACAGCAATATTTAAACATTGTGACTGTGACTAATGGACAGTTATTTTTCTTGATTACTGTACACATTTATTTTCTCGGTTTTAACTTTTGACTTTCTAGACTTTATTTATTGATCTAAAAAGTGATGATTTTAATGTTAATAAAACCCAAACATTTGAAAGTGGATTTATACATTTTCTTTATTCTTGAGAATTCTTTATTGATATTTTTGAGCAAAAAACTTGTTTTCATAGTTATTTAAAGAGTAAAAGTAAATATAGCATTGTAGTTGGTTTCAGGTTTACATATTTTTATCATGATTTTATAATATTTTACAAATTTTTGAATAAACAGAATTATTTTCAAATTTATTTCTTTATAACATCGTAAATAATAAATATTGTATTGTACTTTGGTTCACATATTTTTATAATCTTGTAAATAAACATTACCGAGAAAATCAAAGGTATATATATTAATAGCTGTGTCAAGGGAATAGCCGTCCTAGTTTCAGGAAAACATTTATTTCCCCCAGGCTGTCTGTTGATCCATCAATTGGCTTGCTAAAATTCTCCAAAGCACATCTCGTTAGAAGTCTTTTTTTTATTTTTGGTTTACTGTTTAGCACATAGACAATGACTATTCCACTTGTACAAAGTGACTGATGAGCCACCGTAACTCTAATAAATTCGGTTACTGATATATAAAACGCTTGCATTCGTCTGCTTTTTTCTATAAAAGGCCGATTATAATACACAGTCTTCCTTTGTAATCGCGACAACAGTAGACAACTACTCCCCCAACCTGCTCACTAACTCTTACGACTAGTAAGTCCAGAAGCACCTCCGCGTATCGAAGTCTTCCGTTAGTATAAATAACAAAATTGTATCCATATTGTAACAAAATTGTATCCATATCGTAACAAAATTGTATCCATATGACTACTAACCAAAGACAACGTTGCTTAACTTCGGCGATCCATCGAGAACCAGGAGTTAAAAAAAAAAAACATTACTAGAATGTATGTAAGATGTGTGATTTTCCAGGTCGTATATGTCAGGATATTGCAGCACAAACATCGGCGGTCTGGTTTTAAAAGTATTGGTTGCCAGGAAACAAACGGGCCCCACCCACAACTACAATGTTATTCAATCCTCATAAAAACGAAATAAAATTTTCAAAGAATGCATATCAGAAAAAAGTACAGTTAAATATTTTGTATAAGAAATGTGTACTTCTTAGTAATTACGCAGTGCACATGTACTGAACATATATTACTCTAGTAGTCAAAGACAAATGTAAATATACAACATTATAATTGAATTTTTTTCATTTTAAGGATTGTTGGATATTTTTAAATAGTTCACTACACAAATGAAACATTAACAGATCGTTCAAAAGACCAAAAGAGCATTGCATGCAGCTGACTCTCTTAAGAGCAATCATTTGTGTTCATGAGATGATTGCACGATTCTGCCAATAATTGCTTCTGCATCCAATTCATCTAACAATTCCTTTTCAATGGATAACAACATGGATGATTCCAAATTCTCTCCAGACAATGAATTTCTTCATTTTGTCTATGTGTTCTTTAGCTTTGAAAATGAACTCTCAAATTGGACTTGAATAACTGATGAGTGTTCAGATGAGTTTATAAAGCTCTTATTCCTTTTTATTACTAAACTGGTGTCTATGTTAGTTTCATTATTGCGTTTTGTTTTATACAAGTCGGCCTGTGTCGTCAAACATGAGAGCAAAATATTTAGATCGATAGGCCGTCTAAAATTAAGCTAATGTATATATATTGATGTATCTAGTATTGAGTATCTAAAATTAAGGCATAAAAAAATAAATACAAACCTTGAGCGAGACAGTTGTTTGAACATTATATATATATATATACTTGTTTCACTAATATATTGGGAGGAACAGTTTTAGCAATTTATTTTATAAATGCCTGCATCAGAAATATTATTATTAGTGTATGAGGATCTGAGTATATCCATAATGGTCTTGGGTGTGTTTGTGACTATTTTAAGATTATTTAGATGAGAAAGGTTGTTTTGGGAAGTGGACGTGACAGAGTTGACGGTAGTATTATGCAACTGTTTTCAAGGAAATTATTATTGCGGATTATGTTATTATTTTTGTTATAAAAAAACAACTCGTTTACAAATGGAATATATATATATATATATATATATATATATATATATATATATATATATATATATATATATGCAAGTTTCGTTCAAAATGGTAGACAGTGCTGTGGTTAAATTTTCTTGCATCCCGGTTCACACTCCACCCACGTCTATTGAACAGGTGAAGAGGCTCATCCCTTGTTTCCTGTTTAGGATGTGGTTCCCGGCTTTCTTTTTTCCAATCTTTTTTCACTTTTTTTTCTTTTCTCTTTTTTTTTTTTTTATTTCTCAATTGGAGTAGATAGACTAAACTATCGCCCGGCTCACACTCCATCCACGTCTTTTGAACAGGTGAAGAGGCTCATCCCTTATTTCCTGTTTAGGATGTGGTTCCTGACTTTCTCTTTTCCAATCATTTTACTCTTAAGTAGCCCCCTGCGCATCAGTGGCGTCAACGCCTTGCTTGGGGCGATATGATTAAAAAAAAATTTTTTTTCATGCAATCATATAATTTCAGTACATAAATCATATAAAATTTGTCCGGATGTTTTTGTCATCCAAGCTATACTAAGGTTATACTTTTAGTCAATGTAAAGAATGGATTTTCTTGTACTTTCAACTCGAAGATATAGACTGTTCTATGCATGTATTTAGAGTTATAACAGGAATGTTTTATGTTTTAAACACGCTCAGCATAATGTGGCCGTGATCATAGTTGATATTACTGAGAGTTGGCTTTTTCGTTTTTATTAATAATGCTTCCATTATTTTTAGTCTTTTATACATTTGGATAATGCTATTATATTTGCTTTACCGACGAGTATCTTACGGACATATTTTGGTAGGTCCCCGTGTGTGTTTAGACGAAACCTAATAAATATATATTCAGAGAGATGTTCCTGATCAATACAAGTTTTGTGCCATACATTGGCACAGTTTGTTTTTGTTTTTTTTTGTCTCCAATTAATCATTGAGAATTTCATCTGTCATCTATTGTTTTTCCTTTGCCTATTTTTGTTTGTGATGGTTTCGATTGCTAATATTATTAGCTCTTCTCTTAATGTACCCCACTTCAAGTTTTCCTTCTCAATTTATCCATTGTATCTACTTTTAAAACTGTCCATCTTTTCCTCCTTGACATTCGAGTCGGTCCTGGGAATGAAAGGTGGTCGCTACCATAGTTGGCCATTGGGCATATTTTGCAGTGTTAGGCTGTTTTTCTAAATCTCTTATTGATAATTATATAAGTTTACTTTTTCATCTCTCCTTCTGGGCTTCTCCATGCCCATGTACAATTTGGGTGTTCGTGAAATCAGTTGTGCCCCATTGGAACCATTTATCTCCCTGTTCATTACAAGATCCCAGTCTCGTTTTAATTTCTTCTGCACTTTGTGCTGGCGATGCATAAACAACCATGATGGATATGTTGAAAAGGTTTCCTTTCAGATTAACGACAAGAATTCTTTCAGATATTTAAAAGCATCCAACGACACATTTCTTCGTGTCTTGGTCTAGTATCAATCCCACTTCGCTTTCATTTTTCTCTTCGCCTGCATAGATGATCCCTGTATTTCTAACTGACGAAATCTCCATTGTTTGCTCGCCTCGTTTCACATTCGGATAAAATAGTAACATTTGTCCTGCTTATTTACCGCTTCATATTTTTCTAATCGGCTACATTTGGTTTAGTGTTCAGACGCTCCATCTCCCACAAGAGTTCCTTTTTGTTTAATGCGAACTGTCACTGGATGACGGCCCGGTGACTCCTGTCTCTTATGTCATCTTTTATCGAGGAATTATTTGCCTATACTTCTGAGATGAGGTAGTGAATATATTTCGGATCCATGTGATTTTTAACCCAGGCCTGTACACTGCGTATAGCCTGTACACTGCGTATAGCTGTCCCAGGGACTGGGAGCGAGCAGTTAACACACGAAAGTTAATTTGCTGGATTTGGATTAAAAAAATAAGAAATTAATTTTTTTTTTAAAGAAATTTTTACGTTTTACCTTTTACCTTTGGATTAACTTAAGTTTATTATTTAAGATACTGATGTAAGTAATATTTATTTATTTTATTTAAACTTGCAATATTTGATCTTTTTAAACAAACTTTTCCGGTGCAAAGTTCACAAATGTTATTATTAGGAATTTTATCGCATAAGAATAAAAAGTTTATATAAATTAATAATATTTTTCTCTGTGCTATTGTACTTCAACAATAGCTATATTAAGTAAAAATATATTTTTATGAATAATCTATGTTTGTCTTTAACAGAAAAAACAGGTATTATTATTTCAAAAGTATGTTGAATTTTTCTCATTCATTAATAGAAGACATTAAAAAAGTAACGTTTTTCACTGCAACGTTAATGACAAATGACACTTGAAGAATTTATCACAAGGTTAATGTGTAAAAAATTAAATTCAGTAAATTTAATGTTTTACGACTATTCTTAAAAAATATACCACAAAAATGTAAAGAGATTCATTATTGTTTTGTCAATATCGTCTATTTTTACTTTTTTAATTTTAAACAGCGAATTTCACAAAAAATATCATTATTAAGAACTTTGTCACAGAAAGATAATTAATTTTTTCTTTATGCTATTATTCATCATAATAACGAATATCTTGATTATAAAATTAATTTTTAATTAATAATTTGTCTTTTCTTTATAACACGTGATGAACCAAGTAAGAAAAAATGAATGCTACTTTTTTGCACTCCTAACTTTCTAAAATAACTAAACATAAATTTCCCCATTTGAAAGAACAGAATAAAAATTTAATTTGATATTTTTCTATGATAGTGTTCTTCATAACAAACACATTGATTTTTTAAAAACTACGGGTTTTTAAAAACATCTATGTTGGATTTTACTAGCATTATTGTTGCTAAAAATGTAGAAGAAAATTAACCAGTTTAATATTGAAAAAAAAATACTAAACTGGTTAATTTTGTTTAGATAATCGTATTTTATGGGATGGGGAATCATCTATCCGCCCCCACCCCCTAAGATACATTTAATAAAAAAAGTTTGTGTATCTTTATCTTCTCCAATGAGAGAGAATGGTGTTTTGTAGAGAATATCTCAAATAAACCAAACACTGTTGTCTGTGAAAGGCATTTTCCAACTGATTATAAAACAGTGGTGACTGCAAGAAAAGTACGACCCAGAAATTCACTATCCAGATTTGATCATTTGCTATAAGGATTATACCAAGTCCTCAGCCAAAATCAACAAACAAAATTTCTGGTTCTGTGCAAAATGATCAGTTGACAGTACACAGTTTTTAGAAAAAGACAAAATCTTCCCTTTTGAAAAATTGTATCAGAATATTGATCAACAGGATTTTGTCTCAGCAGTTATATGCTACAAACGATTTACATGCTATAAACGACTTAGATGTTATAAATCAAACAATCAGCTGTACATTCAATCTGTTGAGTTTTTACTGGAAATATTCGAATGTTTTGAAAGAAAAGTTGCCGACCAACTAAAACCTGAAAGAGAACCTTATGGAACTATATGGATAAATAGATATTTTTACTCTTTCATTGACCAAACTAATAATTATTCTTTATATACACATTTGAGGATTTCCAAAAAGTATAGCATTAAACTTCTTTGCTATCTTAACTGGGTAAAGATATTTAACACCTTCCTTCCTCTTTGTAACACTTCACCTGTCAGTTGTAAACTCTGTTTTCCTTTTTGAATGCAAAAACTGTATATTTGTAAATATTTTTATTTAATGTTTTGGTAAATTAAATATTTGTATATGATTTTTAACTCTGAGTTTTGGTTAATCAAATTTTTTTTCTTTTGTTACACTTAACACGTAACAAATGTTACAATGCTGATATATACACAACATTTGTTTTTTTCTCTTTCGAAAGTCGAATATCAATGTTTCAGCACATGTCACTAATCAATTCGTTATCTTAGTAACTTAACAGTTGATAATAAGAAATGATATAAAATAGCATATTAATGTTTATTAATAAATTTATGAATCTACAAAGGATTGCAACAAAACTTTATGACTAATATTCTTATCAGGGCATTTTAATATTTTGTTGCATATTGGTCTTTATGTAACAGATTTCAGGTTGATTTCAAGTTACTCAGTGTGAGAACATTACCAGCTTTGACTTTAGAAGTTCCAAAATTAGATGATTTTAATTTTATTAGTGATATTTTAGTAAAATCTCTGAAAATCAGAAAAAAATATATTCGTTTAGTTGATGAAGTGTATACAAAAGTTGCTCGACAATATCTTGGAGGAAACTTATTTGGTTTAGTTGAAAATGTTTAGAGATTAGCAAAAGCATTATTGACATAGTAAAATGTTTTAATTGAGGACCAAAGATTTTACTTAAAATGATCCCAGTTGCAAAATTAGAGGTAACTTTTTAATATGAAAACATTTTATGTATTGTTGATGCAATCAACTGGTCTAGTAATTGCAATTGTATGCGACAAAAAACTTTTTTTTTTTATCATCTCACCCCAAGCAAAGCATTCCACTGCCACTATTGCGCATGGGGCTACATAGGGGAAGGTAAAGAGAAGGAGTGGTTAGACATAGGGAATGTCAGGAGGAAGGTGATAAATGAGTAAGGATAGCGAGGATGAGGGTTAGGCAGATGGGAAGAGTGCTTGATAGAATGGGAGCAGGTTAGTGTGTTAGGAGGTGTCTATTGACCTTACATTTAAACTCCTGGAGATTGTAGCCGTCGGGGAAGCAATCGTTTGGAAGAGAATTCCACAGTCGGAAAGTGCGAGGAAAGAAACTGTTGGAGTAGAAGTTACGGCTGCATTTTATCGGTTTCACTGTAAAATGGTGGGATCTAGTTGCTAATCTAGTATCTCGTGCAAATTCGTATTTAGGGGGCACCAGTGATCTAAGTTCATCGGAGCAGAAGCCGTGAAAGTATTTATAGAAGAGACACAGGGAAGCCACGTCGCGCCGGTGGGAGAGAGACTGCAGGCGGTCTGCCAAGTCGGTATCTATCACATTACAGACCCTCCTCTGAACCTTATCGAGAAGCCCGAGGAGAACAGCAGGGGCACCCGACCAGATATGGCAGCAGTATTCAATGCACGGGCGGATGGTAGATTTGTAAATGTGAAGGATAGATTTAGACGGGAAAAACTTCCGGGCCCTACACAGAGAACCGACTTTCATAGCAGCGGATTTAGCATTGGATTCGATATAGTCATTCCATTTGAGGTCCGCTGAAAGTGTGAGACCAAGGAGGCGTAGTGTTTTACTCTCTGGGAGGCAAGCCTGGTCCATGCTAATGGGAGGTAGGTGAGATTGTCGATGATGGTTAATTGAGAGTAGCTTCGTTTTAGAAGCATTAAAATTTACTAGCCATTTCTTACCCCAGTCCAATATGGATTGGAGGTCTTTTTCAGTCTCGGCTACGAGGTTAGCTTTGACGCCTACACCAGATTTTTGTTGGAGGCGAGAGTAAACTGTGGTGTCATCGGCGTACAAACCTATTTGGGCTCTTATGGAATCAGGGAGATCATTAATATATATCAGGAAGAGTGTAGGACCTAAGATGGAGCCTTGGGGGACACCTGCGTTTGTATGGTAGTTCTGAGAGGCATGTCCGTTTAATACCACCTTCATTGTGCGGTTAGAGAGGAATGACTGGATTAGTTGAAACAAATGTCCAGTTATACCATAGCTCCGCAGTTTACATAGAAGGCCAGCATGCCAAACTCTGTCGAACGCCTTAGATATATCCAATGCAACGGTTCGGGCTTCGCCATTCCTGTCGAGTGCCTGGTATATGCACTCGGTGATGGTCGTTAGCATATAGACCTGGTGAAGCGGAAACCATATTGCTCGTCCGAGAGGAGCCTGTGTGCTGTGAGATGCTGAACCACCTCGGCGTTGAAAATGGCTTCGAACAATTCCTTTCTAAACATTTGACATTGTTTTTTTTATAATCTTCAACATAAAACGGACTCTGATCAGTGAAACTAAAAAGGGTTTGCACTTTATGATTATATCCCCCCCCTTAAAAACATTCGGAAGAATTTGATTAGTGAACCTACTTCGAATTACTGCTTAATTACTGTCAATAATTGTAAGATGCTTGCTAATGTTTTATATAATCGCTAATTAACTAATTACTATATATTATTAACAAGTTCTTTGCTAAAATATTATAATTTATTGTTACTTAGTAGTAATTTAGGTCTCTACATGTCCGCCCCCAGTTGTGGACACCTGTCATATGGTTACTAGGCCTGGTATAATGATCAACTTGATAGGGATACATATGATTATATTTGTTTCGATGTCTTCGATCGATTAAAACAAGCAAAAACCCGAAGAGGAAAATAAGCTGCACTAATTTAATTACCATGTTGTTGTTTTTTTTTTTTAAATCACTATATACAGATAATAGGACCATGTGGTACAAACAAGTTCACACTTTGGTCAGATTTTGAGGCTAGCAAACGATGATTACAGGAAAAATTATACACTTACATTTTAAAAAATTAACTCTAACCCTGCCATATTAGGAATGAAAAAACTGTCTTTCAGCTGAGTATTTCCAAATTAATGTGTCGTTCAAAGGCAAAATAAATAAATAAAATTAAATAAATAAATAAAATAAGAAATAAAAAATAAAAAAAACAACTTGCAAAATATTCCGTTTGTCATAGTAGTAAGTAACCTCTAGTAAACATTAGATGAATCGCTGATGAAAACAGAAAATAATAATTGAAATTTCGAATGTGTTAGAAACGATTATTTTTTTTTTAAAATAATGACAACAAACTTTGATCTTTCCTCTTAATAATAATAATATAAACATTTTGATGATAAAACTTTGTTTTTATTAAATTTGAGTCATTTTAACATCATGATATTCTGTTTTGTTTTGTTTTGTTTTTTTGGGGGGGGGGGTATTTTTGTTTTGTTTTTTTTTTGTTTTTTTTTTTGGTAACTGAGTGGAAGTACCTAATCTAGTGCATGTAAGTAAAATTATTACTTTTAGAAAAATAAACCAAAAGAAAATTCCGACACAAATGCTATCACTTTACCCATATTCACATGCATAAAAAGACAAATATTGACAACAGACGTCGATACTTCTGCATAAGTAAAAATCTGAGTTTTAAGACAGGTTCTTTTCCCTTGAAAGAATAACGCTGTTCAAAATTCTTTTTTCATTTGCTTGCTTGACTTTGGTAAATGAGATACATTTTTCGTTGAGTTCTTTTTAAAATTACTTTGCCCAGGATCTCGTTGTACGCTTTCATGAATTCCCGACAAATGACAAAAGCAACTGCCATACAAGAACAGGCAAAAAGAGAAGCAGAGGGACAAGATTTCCACTCCTACTCCAAGTGAAAATTCAACTTCATTTTTCTTTTTATGGATGTGAACATGTGTAAAAAAAAAGGTACCTACACTAAATCGCTGAAAAAGCAGCATACTATGAAGAAAAAAGGCCCCAAGCTTTAGAAAAACGATTTTTTTCCATGAAAATGTTTAAAGTCAATTCGTAGCGAAAAGCGAAACAGATGCACACACTGACAAAGAAAGAGACAAACATTTCAAGTTTTGACAACTCAAAATTTCAACTAGAATAAAAATACCTTCTCGTGATAATATTCTATTGTATATAATGATTGTTTTATCTTAAAAAGCATCTCTTGAATGTTAATCAGTTGTGATGAAAGGATTAATGCTGATGCAGTTTTTAATCCAAACTTCTAAGTCAATTTTATATACTTTCGCCATATGCCCATATAGGATTTCCCGTTCATTTTTTGGGGAATTAGATTCAAGTTGAGTACTGAAGCTATAGGGAGAGGGTTAATGTTTATTGATTCGGCCTTGTGTCATACATACCCGAACTCTCTACAACTTACAAGTTTTATCCAGAATTATCAGGTAATTTTCAGAAGGTTGGTAGCAGGTTGGAACATTGGATTAGTGTGGATGTGTGGAATAGTGTGGAAGAGTGGAAGAATAAAAATATACATTTTTCATGTTAAAATAGAAATTTATTAAAAGGAAAGAATAACAAGAATTGTAGCAGTTCTGTTAATGTTCAATATGCGTTGTGGTACAGTGGATATCGGCTCGGAACGAGAAGCCGGTGAGCCGATTTCGAATTCCAGTTGAATCCATTGTATTTACTTACGCGCAAATACCCTTGGGAAAGGTATTAATCCGTCTCTTCCTTCTAGTTATGGGTTAAATAGCAGGACAGATTGGGTTCTATAGCCTTGGCTGGCAACCAGTCTACCGCAGAAAGCAATGGCAACCTACTGCGGGATAATCTTCTGCCCAGTCAGTAATGTCTCTTTCGAGACATGATCGCCCAAGCGTGTTTCACGTATAGCATTTAACTGACTGAATGTTCAATTATAAACTTAAGTGTATCAAGAGTTGTACAAATGTTCAAAGTAGTAAATTGTTGGAAAGAGTTTATGCGTACGTATGTATGTATGAGTGTTTGTTCGGTAGGAATGTCTTTGAATGGAGGAGAAGAGGTAAAAGGCATCAGCACACGAGAAAGAAGGAGAAGGAGGATAGTGTGCGACGCGACCTTATGTCCGGGTCGTGGTTGAAGTTTCTCCCGCTACATTTTAGCTCTCTCTCTCTCTCTCCCCCCTCTCTCTCTCTCTTTGCTCCCATCTCACTGACTGACTGACGCTGACCGAAGTTATTCATAGTCATCTAGATATTTTTCGCAATGGGTCGTTAAGTATTTATGGTCTTGCAAATCGATTCCATTGGTCAGAAAATCAATTTAACATCTACTTGCGAAATCCGGTTTCGACTTTTATTTAAGCACATGGTCAATCCTTTTTCTATTTGGGAAAAAACCAGGATGTCACACATCATTGTGATTTTTTTTTTATAATAGTGAAGAAAAGGGTTGCTTTTAATTCTTAATTGTCTTTCTACTACCGTACAACTGACTTTTATTTATTTTATTATTTTATAATTTTATTATTATTATTGTAAGAGTGATTCAGACAAAAAATATGTTTGTTTCTGAAAATGTTAAAACCTCATCGTACTGGGTTTATGAAAAAAAAAAAACTGTTAACAAAATTCAGAAACGTATCTATGAAAAGTTGTGCCCATGACAAGACTCTAAAATTTCGTCCCAATCGAAATCTCTATTAGGCTGGTTAATATTTCGACAGAGACGATGAAAGTTGTGCAAACAAGACGAGTGCAAAAATGCAAATCAAAACCATCAAAAATTATAGAAATTCAACAAGAATTCTAACTTTTATTTGTTATATTTTATTTGAAAGTAATTTAAATATTGACAATCTAATGAACATATTCTTTTACGAAATCATAACAACATAATCATAACAAAATCTTTTAAAGAATATGGCCTCAAACTGTAGATACATACACTTTAATTGTTGTTGTGGCTGATATATTGGCCCACAAACAAATATCGAACGGCGGAAGACAACAACAAACAAAACGAAGACAGCATATATATATTATATATATATATATATATATATATATATATATTAGCAAGTATATTTTCGTGAAAGAAAATACATCAACTAAAATAAGGTTACAGCGCACGAGGCAAAAAAACCTCTGTTCACATAGAGCGTGAGAAGAGCGTTGTCTTCAGAAGGACAGTTTTGTTGTCGGTGAGAATTGTTTCCTTGAAAAAAGACAATTTGTTGCATATAGTTACTGTTGGCGGGGATGGCTGGCTGGAGCTAGAGATGACAGAAACTGCGCCCGATAACGAGCTGGAGCTACGGCCGATGGCGAGCTTGGGTGGCGGACGATAGCGAACTGGAGCTGTGGCTATTGATAGCTGGCAGGGACTACTGCTGATGACCGGAGCGGTAGGCTGGCTATCAGCAGCTGGAACAGATACTACACTACTAGTCATCTGGGCCATGGAAGTTTGCATTTTTCAGTGCGCCCACATTGCTACCGAATGTGACACAAGGTCGAAGTTTAGAGCAGATTTCGGAAGATAGCTTTTCGAGCTTTTGAGGTATTTTATATCATAAAACAGTTTCGCAATAACCGCTGGTTAAGCTTCTTTTTTTTTTTCAATTATTTTTTGTTTGTTTGTTTGTTTGTTTTTTATGTGGGTGGTACGGATACGACATTCTTTTTTAGATCTATAAACGAGAAAAAAAGAGAAAATTTGATATAATGGCACTCCAAGAAGACAATCTTTTAAAACATTATAACGCTACAAATTCATCTTTTAATGTTTCATTAGCAATAAAATATTCGACGATGAGACGAATAGTTTTAATAATGTTCTAAATTATTTGTTGAGAAAATATTAAGGCCTTAGAAAAAAGATAGAAATGTTAATAAATTGTTGCACTGATGCTGCGAAAAGAAAGAGGGAAGCAAGGATCTAAGGAAATTTAGAACTGCACTTAGTTTGATTAAAAGCTGTGGCAACAATATTTGAAATAAGTAAATAACGATTGTTAAACAATGAATTTGAGCAAAGCAATATAGTGTGTGTGTGTGTGTGTGTGTGTGTGTGTGTGTGTGTGTGTGTGTGTGTGTGTGTGTGCAGTTAATGATAAGAAAGATATCCCCATGGCCGGGAACAAGGCCCTAGTCCTGGTGATATTGTCACTAAAGCATCCTGGGAGAAAAGAGCAAGAAGACAGTAAGTGTCCTTTTTTATAGGTGCTTGACAGCGTCCTCTAACGGCTTTTTCTCGAAATTAGCTTAGCTATGCAAAGATAACATAACCCGAAAAAAACTCAAATTTCATCTTCCTTGCTTTCACTGATGCAAATTTGTCAATCAAAGCAGCTCAGCGTCGAGTTCAACAAAACAAAACAAAAACGAAAGAAAGAAAATCGGTCGCCAGCAAAATCTTGTCGGTATCGAATGTCTCGTAAGTGATATAATATTACACTACAAATTATTTGTTCAGTGGTGTCGTGCCCCGCCACCATGAAGTGGTGCTCTTCCAAATACCCCCTATAGCACGGGACCGATTTGCTATACCTCACATGTGCTACTAGCGAAATAAGACGATGCAACATATATCCGAAAAAAGAGGAATTATATATTGGCTAGAATATTGCGTCTACAGGATGATAATGAATTGAATAATAATAATAATAATAATAATAATAATAAAATCGTCACGATAGAGTGGGGCAATATTTACATTGGACAATGTGCAAACACTATGGAAAATCTGTAAACAAACAGTGGTATGAACATCACCCAGCACCGGTTACAGAAATAGAAGATGTCACCATTCTATGGGATTACACCATCTACACAGACAGAAAAATGGAAGCAAATAGACCGGACATTATTGATAAAAGCCAGAAGGAGAAAACTTGTCTATTAATTGATGTGGCTTGTCCAGCGGATTGTAACATAGAAATCAAGGAATTTGAAAAACTGTCAAAATATAAAGACCTGGAAATTGAAATAGAACAAATGTGATAGTAGTGATAGTAGGTGCACTTGGAATGATAAAAAATGGAACAAAACAACACGTTGAAAGAATCCCTGGAAACCACAGCTTAAGAGATATACAAAAAATTGTCTTATTAAGTACAGCCCACACACTAAGGAAAACTTTATCTATGTAAGGCTAGGGATGATGGGGAAGATAGAAAAAACATGAAATGGAGCCATAACAACACGCCACGACCTGCCTTAGGTCTCCCCGCAGACTTGGTTGGTAGTGCGACCATAGCAGAAATCGAAATATGATGAAAAATGACATAATAATAATAATAATAATAATAATAATAATAATAATAATAATAACAAAACAGACATATTTATTCTTAGAAAGAAATAACATGATACCGCTTGAACAAAAAGGGTGCAAACGTGGCTGTTATGGTTGTAAAGACCAATTGCTAATTAACAAAATGATCCTGGAAAACTGCTACAGTACAAAGAAAAATCTTAGTACTGCCTGGATAGACTACCGAAAGGCATTCGATAGTGTGCCACATGACTGGATTTTAAAGACTTTAAATATATACAAGATATCGCCCGTCATCATCAATTTCATCAAACAGTGCATGTCTATATGGAAAACAACCCTTTACCTCAATCATATAAATGGAACCTATAAGTCTGAACATCAAAAGAGGTATATTTCAAGGTGACTCCTTATCTCCCTTACTATTCTGCATATCATTAATAGCACTAACCAGTCAACTTAATAAGACAGAATGTGGTTATAAAATAGGCCAAAAGAAAATAAGCCATCTATTTTACATGGATGACTTAAAGTTATATGCTAAGAATGATAATGAGCTGGAAGGTCTTCTGCAAACTGTAAAATGCTTCAGCGAAGACATTGGAATTAGATTTAATTTGAATAAATGTGCTAAAGCTACAGTTTTACGTGGATCAATACAAGAAACATCCTCAATTAGCCTAGACCCTGCTGTAACAATAAAAGAATTGAAACCAGAAGAAGCTTATAAATACCTAGGTGTAAATGAGAGCGAAAACATTCACCATAAACAAATGAAATAGTGCGTAAAGAGTACTATAGAAGGCTACGAATGATATTAAAAACTGAATTAAATTCACAGAACAGAGTTATGGTCATTAATAGCCTTGCAATCCCAGTTGTCCAATATAGCTTCAACATCTTAAACTGGACTCTAAACGACATCAGACGAATGGATGCTAAAACAAGAAAGCTTCTTACTAAGCATAAGATGCATCATCCAAAGGCTGATGTAGACCGTCTATACATACCCCGTAAAGAAGGTGGAAGGGGTCTTATTCAGCTGGAATTGTCATACAAGACAACAACTATTGGCTTACTAACATACATAGAAACAACAAAGGATTGGATGATACAATTAGTAAGGCAACATGAAGAAAGAAAGAAAAAATACTCAATAATAAAAGAAGGCAGTAAATACAAACAAGATTTGCAGTTAGTAGATTCTGTAGAAAAGCAAAACAGAAGCCAAGAACCAACTATTGCGGCAAAAAATATGAAAATGAAAGCCAAAGATAAAGCTCTTGAAAAGATGAAACAGCGCTGGCAAGACAAACCTCTGCATGGCCAATATCCAGTACGTGCCAATAAATCCAATGTTGACAAAGTTAATACTCATCGATGGTTACGTGCATCTGGATTAAAGTCTGAAACTGAAGGATTTATACTTGCAGCACAAGACCAAAGTCTTTTCACGAGAAACTTTCAGGCAAATATTATGCATAATAATATGGATCCAAAATGCAGGTTTTGTGATAAACACCAAGAAACAATAGACCACCTAATCTCAGGCTGTTCTGTGCTTGCCCCAAACGAATATAAAAATCGCCACGATAGAGTTGGGTAATATTTACATTGGGCAATGTGCAAACATTATGGAAAAGCTGTAAACAAACACTGGTATGAACATCACCCAGCATCGGTTACAGAAATAGAAGATGTAACCATTCTATGGGATTACACCATCTACACAGACAGAAAAATTGAAGCAAACAGGCCAGACATTATTGTTAAAAACCAGAAGGAGAAAACTTGTCTATTAATTGATATGGCTTGTCCAGCGGATTGTAACATAGCAATCAAGTAATTTGAAAAACTGTCAAAATATAAAGACCTGGAAATTGAAATAGAAAAAATGTGGAAATTGAAAACAAGAGTTGTGCCAGTGATAGTAGGTGCACTTGGAATGATAAAAAATGGAACAAAACAACACATTGAAAGAATCCCTGGAAACCCCAGCTTAAGAGATATACAAAAAATTGTCTTATTAAGTACAGCCCACACACTAAGGAAAACTTTATCTATGTAATGCTGGGGATGATAGGGAAGATAGAAAAACATGAAATGGAGCCATAACAACACGCCACTACCTGCCTTAGGTCTCCCCGCAGACTTGGTTGGTAGTGAGACCAAAGCAGAAATCGAAATATGATGAAAAATGACATAATAATAATAATAGTAATAATAATAATAATAAAAAAATTTCACTGAGATTTTAGTTATTTCTTTTGCTTTTTTTTTTAACTTTTGATGTCATGAACAATTTTCTTGAACTTTGTTGAAAAAGAAAAACATTCTTATTAAGAAGTTCAATTAACACAGAAATATTTATAGCAAATGAACTTTATTTCCACCACAATGTCGCACCTACATACATGCCATTTTAAAACTCGCCCAACTTTATTTTCTACCCAATAACAAACAATATTTACAGACATAGCAAAAAGATTCCACAGCACAACACGCACTGTTTAACTAAAAAAGTGTCTATTGGTTAGAAATTTTACATCACCATATGAAATATTTGACCAGTCAAAGAAAAAGAAACCTTTTTTTCTTTAGCTTAATTTCGGGATTTGTTTTTGTTTTCCTTATTATTATTATTTTTTTTTAATTACAGATTTCGACTTTCAGCAGCAGAGATGCGAATGTCCGTAACCCTTTCAAACACGAGAAGAGACGTGACTACATAGCTTCCCCTCCATCCCCAGCGCTTGGTGAAAGAAACATAGATCGGTTACTTTAAATGAATTCCTACAACGACTCAGACAGACAGTGAATCTTCGCTGACGATCAAAATTTTATAAACAGCAGAAGATTCTGTAGGCCAAGTACCCAAAACTTAAAGTCAACTAAAGACTATTCTAACTTTTTCTTGACTCTTTTGAATTCATATATATATATATATATATATATATATGTTTTAAATACAAATTATTTATTCAACAGATTTTAGCATGTTTCCTTTATTTTTATTTTGTTATTGTTTAGAATTCGGACGTTCGAATTTTTCATACAAAAGACAATTCCCTACACATTAGCCAAATCAAAGCAAGATTTTCTTTGGTAATCAAATAATATCTGCAGCTTTGTCGTTCAGATTTTAAATACGTATGCATTAATTTATCTCACAAAGCCTTTTAGAGATAAATGTCATCTTCAGCGTTGACTTCCTTCCTCCACGAGCGTCATTACGACTTAATTGCTAACACTGATTCTGATTTTGGTTGGAGAATTGTATATTAGATTTAATCTATGATCAAGAAGTGGTTCACGACCACAAAGGAATTATGTAAATAAATTTTAGAGCAAGTTACCGAAAACTTATTTTCTCATCTGGATATATAGTCAGTGGACAACTAATCTCATCAATATTGCTTAAGCTTAATATACGGAATCTGTTATTTTGTCCCGAGTAATCAGCAGTCATCCAGCCTACTTCAAATATACGCCCTGTATATTTAGGATGTGCGTGGGTGGTGCAGTGGATATCGGCTCAGAACAAGAAATCAGAGAGCCGATTTCAAATTCCAGTTGAATTTGTTGCATTCACGTAAGCGTAAATACCCTTGGGAAAGATATTAATCCGTCGTTTCTTCCTCGAGCTATGGGTTAAATAGCAGGACAGATTGGGTTCTGTAGCCTTGGTAGGCAACCAGTCTATCGTAGAAATTAATGGCAACCTACTGCGGGAAAAATTTTCTGCCCAGTCAGCGTATATCACGTATGGCACTTCACAGACTAATTTATATTCAGGCTGAGAATTAAGAAAGTAAAAATTTATATCGATAACCTTGCTGGTTTTTTTGTTTTCTGTTTGTTTGTTTTGTATATATATATATATATATATATATATATATCAAAAAGTTTAAAAAACGATACATTTTCTCTTATTATTATGTTTTACTCATTGTATTTTGAAACCGGTTCAACAAGAATTCGATAATTACTTTTTATCGAGCTACAACAAATCAGAAATTTAGATTTGCCTGGAAATTCTGTATGCCATGGCCACTTGTACTACATTCTTTCTCTCAAATAATGCCTACTACATTCTTCTGAAACACAACATACTTTTTCACCCAAATGATTTGACCTTTTATAAAATTGTCATACGTTTCATTTTATATTGGGACGTCAGAAGAAAAGGTCAAAGGTAAACAGCTTTGCCTTCAAGAGTTGAATTTACAAACAGTAATTTATATCAAGTAATGTTAATTTTATGAGAAGATATAACTTAGGCATGCGCAAATGAAAGTCAATCGTTTCTACGCATGCGTGTTGAATATAGAAATGATCTCAAAATAAACAATGAACGGAACACAGTGCAGAAAAGAAAAACGACTTTAATTATCTTTGTTTAAAGGTGAAATTAAGTAACTACTGTATTTTTTCGAATCCTATTAAATTAAAAAGTTTATCAAATCAATCAAATATTTGTTTAAACATTTAATCATATGCCGACATTATATGCTTTTACACAAATGACGTGCGTACATTGTCACTATCTCTGCCTGATGGGCGGGGACACAATTCATTAATCAAAGCAAATACATTTTGAAATATCAGATGTTATGATAAAACTGAGAATTTCTTAAGAACACACACACACACACACACACACACACACACACACACACACACACATATATAACTTTAATCCAAAAGGAAAAGCAGGTACGTAAATCCCAAAAACCCGATCCTAGTTAATATTAATTACATTAATATTAAAACTGATTTTATTATATATATATATATATATATATATATATATATATATATATATATAATAAAGAATAGGGTTTTTCCAACGAGAGTAATTAGTATAAAATAAAAAGTGTGAGAAGCCGTGAACGTTTTCTTTAAAATGTATGTTTATTGTTTTGGTATTTATACAAGTTATGAAGTATTAATTGTTCATGATGTGCGCTACACGTGTTTCGAGGCTAAAATTCGTGGTTTTATGTTTGGGTTTCTTAAACCCAAACATAAAACCACGAATTTGTTCGCCTGAAGAGAGTCAATTTTAAGCTCGAAACACGTGTAGCGCACATCATGAACAATTATTACTTCATAACTTGTATAAATACCAAAACAATAAACATACATTTTAAAGAAAACGTCCACGGCTTCTCACACTTTTTATTATATATATATATATATATATATATATATATACCCAAGTGAATAAAGAACGAAGAAAATATTAACAACGTTCAAAACATTAATTTAAAACAGTGCTCAATATAGAAATAGAGCAATGAATATTTATTATAAATTATAGTTTAGAACCTGTACAAATTATAATTACTACAAAAGTGTACATTTTTTTCGACATCGAAAGAACAATGTCTCATCAGGTGGTTAATAATGATGGTAATAAACGTTATTTTTGAAAAAGAATATTAAAAATCTCACTTCCCCATTATTTTTTGAATTTATATATATCTATCTATATATATATATATATATATATATATATATAACAGTAGATATGTTCAATTATTGTGCTGTTCATAACTCCACCTCGTTTGTTCCCTTCTTTTTTGTTTAGGATTGCATTTCCGGTTCCTTCACAGTCCCTTCAACTTCCGGTAGTTCTTTGCGTCTTAATGTCATTATTGGGGGTGATTTGATTGAAAAACTAACCCTGTCAGTTCTCTTCAATAAATGTATTGTAAATAAATTGTTATGGCGTGAGTAAGAATAAATAACTCAACAACAGGAATAGGTTAATCGTTGTATTCCATGAAAATAGTATTTACAAAGGTTATTAGTATCCAATACAAGAATAAGGGTTAATCGTCTCAACCGTCGTAAGACGTAGTATGAGCAATGGGTACTTCCGGGTCGTCACCGGAAGTCTACGACTGACTTGACGATCGGCTGCTCGGCACACTCTCTTACGTAGATGCCACCATTACTTTACATAGTAATGGAATAGTCCATTATAGCCGAATAGGCGCGGGCGTCCCAACAATATTAATAATCGAATTAGCTCCTTGCGTGCTCCACGACTATAAAATACTCGTAGAAATTGACCATTTGGATCATCATCGCTGAGATATGTTTCCTACTGTCTTTCCTTGCAATCAAAGAAGAATGGTTTATTATTTACCTGTGGTAATGGCAGTGTGTAATACATGCCCTAACTTATTAACTAATGGAAGAACAAGCAAAATTATAATGAATCCCTTGTAGTGAATCAGTTAATGTCGGCATCAGGGTGTTTAGCATTAAAGACTTTCTTCGAAAGTTGATCGTCTCGTGAGTATGTGAAAGATTCTAGATTCTCCTCTCTTTGGTGGGATGCTTATATAACTTACTGCTATCTGGTTGTCCCGTGTGTGCACATTCTAAGCTTAGCTGATTCAGTCACATATAATACATATGTCGAAGGCAACTATTGACATCACCCGATTCTGCACCTGGTAGATATGAGGTACTTTTCAGAATAAGCCTTTGAATTCACCCGGATTCTCTGGTACTCTCGTACAAAGCCTAATTTGGTATTGTTGTAGAGCAGCTAACACCTCTCTATCGCTCTCAAAGATTCTGTGGACCGAAAAAGCTATATAAGTAAAGATTAATAGCAGTCAAGAATTCGGATTGTCATTGACAGTCTGAGGAGAACGACAGCGTGCGTCTGATAAACCCCATTTCTTTCTCTCCTGTGTAAGTGTCTTCCTCCACCGCCCGTGGGGCGTGTTTTAGCCCAACGGTCACATTTTAATTATCGTTCCTTTCGCTTTTTCGCTTTCGGTGTGTGTGATCGTTTCGCGTCTGTGTTTTATTCATTTCAGTCGTTATCAGAAATTATCTAGCTCGAGTCGAGTCTTCTTCACTTCTCTGCGTCGCAAAACTCCACAAAGAATCAGACTTTATTTCCGGGAATTTTATCTCTCTTTCTCAGCGAGAGGCAGCTGTCCCTAGGAACCATACCCCATGCCTGTTCTTTAGACAGCCTTCGCCTCTATCAATGGTTGTTAATTTATTCAATAACGGGGAAACTCATTTTTTAGCGGAAATGGATTTTCTGATTTTTGCGACAAGTATCTTTTATTCGAGTTTGTCGCCAGCACTCAAGAACAGTGACGAAAGGAACTTTATCTCGTAATTTCATTTATCTATTTTGCTTGGGCGGTCTAAACATATCTCCCACCTAGCTCTAGCGGTTGAGGAGGAAAAAAAAGAGAAAAAAAAAATGCGATTATTATTTCCTTTCCTTCTCTCCCTTTCTATTTTCTCTCTCTCTTTTTTCTTTTTTTTTTTTTGTACAAAAAATTGTGTTATATCTAAAAAAAAAAAAGTTGTTTTTGTAATAGAGCGTGAAAACACTCATGAAATAATTATACATTTATTTTGTAGAAAAACAACCCTTATAAAAATACCCGCAGTAATAGAAGGCATTACTTCAAAATAAATGAACACAAGACAAAATATGTTACGGAAATTAATGAAGATTAACGAAACTTGTTATAAACAACCGACAATTTCAAAGGATTTGTTTAAACATTATTTTTGATCGATACTCGTATTTAAGTAGATATTCAGTCTTATATTACGGAAATTAACGAAGATTAACAAAACTGGTTATAAACAACCGACAATTTCAAAGGATTTGTTTAAACATTATTTTTGATCGATACTCGTATTTAAGTAGATATTCTGTTTTTAATTAAACAGTATATTTATATATACCGGCCTGATTATTTAAGAGGTGCCAGATCATATGGTAGCTTCCCCTGTGTGGATAGGGGTCGCAGGTTCGAATCCTGCCGAATGACACACATTTTCGTAATCAAAAATTATCGTAAACAGTCAGGCCGGTAGATATAAATATATAATACTGTTTAATTAAAAACAGAATATCTTCTTAAATACGAGTATCGATAAAAATAATGTTCAGACAAATCATTTCAAGAAAAAATATGTTATCGCAAAGTATTTATTACTAAAAAAATATTGTTATGCACAAAAGAGCGTAAAAATCCTAAGTTCATAAGATAGACGCTTGTGTTGAAAAAATTGTTTGGAAAACTCACTTAGAGAATACGCAACTTTACCTTGACGAATTGTTTTTGTATTTTATTGATAGCCATAGCAAAGTTGTACTTCACTGAAATCAAAGAGAAATACCGTTGGAAAGATGGGGATCCTGGGAATGTTATCTGCTGCAGTAAGGATGGTTAACTCGAGGACATGTAGGAGAAGCTGCTTAACATGTTCAATTACACAATTTTGGAGGGTTAATATTTCTGAGAATTATGATGGATGTCAAAAGTTTTTATTGAAGCCTGTAATGAAGAACACCGGGCAGCCGATCAGACTGAAATTGTGTCAGTTGTCTTATATTGCTGAATGTCTCCAGAAATCTATTGCAACTAATGTGAGTTTATTTCTTCAATTGCATCATTTTGAGGGCAAGAATGCCTTACTCACACAGACGCTAGTATATCCTGTAGATTTAAATCATTTCCTTTTTTTTTTACATCAAGTTTAGTCTTTAAAAGTTTTCAAATTTTTGTCTAAAAATGTTTTTCATGGTTGAACCAGTTTTTACAAACTTAACAGCAACGTGGGAAGAAGGGTTTGGAGAATCTGATACTCAGAAGTAAGACAGAAGGAAAGAGAGACAGAGGAAAGCAACTTGACGGACTTGATCAAATGGATGGCAGAGCGTAACAGGAGAAAGCTTGTTAAGAGCTACTAGGGATAGGGAGATGTGGAAGGCCATGATCGCCTACGTTCTGAAGGTACACGGCACACAGAATAAGAATATGAATATATATATATATATATATATATATATATATATATATATATATATATATATATACTATACTATAGTCATCCGCAGACAGATCTGTGTCGCTGTATTACAGCTCATCAGTAGACTCCGTTCGCTTCCTAACACAGGATTGAAACCTGCCCGAGTCGGCGTCAGTCAGCGATTCTACCCCTAGGCCACGAGCGTCCGGCAGAAGAAGGCAGGCTTTTTAGCGCGTATAAACACGCCCAATAGCTAGAGTGCTCCAATACATTATCGAATGAGTGATGCGTATATGCCGGGGTAGATACTGTTTACAAAGCCTCCCACTCATCTAGAGTGCTCAATCAGGGTTTGAAAGCGTAAATATATATATATATATATATATATATATCTGGGGGTAGCATTATCTCTTTTATGCAGGTTTCATTATAAATGAGAGACAAGGTGTTATGGTTAATTTTTTTATGTAAACTTTCATGTGATTTTAGGATTTTTTTTCTTTTGAGGAAGGTAAATTATATAAAAATTGTCTAAATGTTTTGTTTATCCGAGCGCTTTCGGCTATGCTTTTAGCCATTTTCGAGGATGAATGTTATTTTACGTGTAACAGAATGTATGTGGTGTAATGTATGCTTTAGAGTATCGTGCATGTATTATATACCGAACACGGTAAGCTTGTTGTTATTGTGTTCTTAGTTGATATTATTCAGTGATATATATATATATATATATATATATATATGTGTGTGTGTGTGTGTGTGTGTGTTTAACGACATCTGCCCTTTATGCCCGAGTGAAAAGCTGCACATTCTTAGGTATCCCAACAATGGTGAACTATTGAACCGTAAGTATGAATAAGCAGTGTTATATAAACATCGAAAATATTTTTCGTTAAAATTTAATTAACCAAAAGCTATTAGTCATAACTCGTGCTCTGATATAAAAATCACTTTACAGCTAAAATTATTTACCTATTTGAAGAATTATGTGGTCGCACTAGATACGTCACTCAGATAAAATAATCCTCTCCAAAAGTTAATTAATATCCTTGTTCAATCCACAAAATAATATAAAAACGAATATTGTATTAATAAAATAAAATAAACCCATACAACGCTAAAAAGTCACTCTATTTCATCCACTCATAGTTGGCAGTCAAATAAAAACTGTCTACCCATTTGCTAAAAAATCTAATATCCCACTAAAAGAATTACCTAGACAAAACTAAAAAGTGACCTGTCCAACACTAAACTACCTCGCCTCCCTCCCCTAACCCAAAGCTGTATCTCTATGGTTACAAAATGCCGACGGACTAACTTAGACATACCAAATTCCCATCCCCCCACATCACCTCCATATCACATTCCCAAAAATAAATCGTTTCCACCATTTATTTTCAGTTCCACAAATCACCCGAAGAGGAGCGGTTGTGCTCCGAAATACGAGAATTTTTGTGTAGTGATGGTGTGCTTTTATAAACCATTGTAACAACTATTACAATATAAAGCTTTACTTTGTATCGAGCACTCTTTATAAAAGTAAATGCTTGAACATTGGGTTTAAAATCTGCGTGTTCTGTCACTTTCTTACAATATATATATATATATATATATATATATATATATATATATATATATATATATATATATAAGTCCTTTTCTTTGACCGGAAAAATCTATTTATAATTGACTTCTAATGGCCTTGAAGGTCTGCATTAGCTACCCTATCATCTTTTTCACTTCAAATACGTGCGTACTGATTTGCCCCAAATAATCTAATTGTTTAGTTGCAATACAATAAAGACTGTAAAGAAATTCTGCTTCCAATGACCTCCAGTAACCTCGGAGGTTGGATTTAACCTTTCTCGCCCTATTATTTGTAAGGTCAAAGCAAAAGTAAACTTAATATATCTGTCAATTCTGCTAGAAATTGCTCTATTTGGTTGGAAATAGTATGCTACACTTTTTGATGATCTCTTGCAAGACATCTAATGTTTTCGAATGACATGTGAGGTTAACATCGCACACACCCTCTCGTATTAATTGGCATGTTGCGGTTAATTATGCAAACAAAAAAGGTCATAGTGACTTTGTTATCATCAGAAACAAGATTTTATTAGATCTATTTTATTTAAAACACCAACATTTATGCTTGTGTATTTGTATCTTTGCATATCGCAAAGATGCAAATACACAAGCATAAATGTTGGTGTTTTAAATAAAATAGATCTAATAAAATCTTGTTTTTTTATTCTTTTTTTTTTTTTTTTTTTACAAAATAACTACCATTACCTCACGACTATCTTTTTTATACAGCAATTCGTCTTTTCATTGTATTATTAGATATAATTCCCTTTAATGCTCTTCTAACAAACAAGGAACTACACGGAAGTTTGTAGCAAACAAAACAAGATCTACATTAAAAATTCAAATTTGACTCATCATTAGAAATAAACAAATTTTCTGGAATTTACAAACTTTGCTTAACACACACAAACCTTGCGAAATTGTTTGTCGTCCAATGAAAAGGTCCGAATCACATCCGGGAGTGAATTCCCAAACGACATGAAAAGACGAAACAAGACGACTCTCGTCAGAAAGAAATGAGATGAGCGTAATTAACGCGTACCCTTGACAAACGTCAAGCGATCGCATTATTATAGCTTCTCTCTTTCTCTCTCACCTCCTTTTTCTTCATTGTTCACCCGGCTACTTGATAACCTCACGGAACCCTTTAAGACTGAGCGAATACTTCAAAAGACACGCATACCCAACGAACGCTCATATACACATACATATGTACGCATAAACTCTTTCCAACAAGTTACTATTACGAATTCTACCCTTAACTTCTTAATAATGTTTCTAATTGAACATTAACTTCTGCAATTCATGTTATCCTTTTCTATCAATAAATTTCTAACATACAAAATGTATATTTTTATTCTTCCACAAATCCACACATTCCAATCTTCAACCTGCTGACAACCTTCTGATGATAACGAATAAATCTGTAAGTTGTAGGGAGTTCGGTTATGTATGACACAAGGCCGATTTAATAAACATTAACCATCTCCCTACGGCTACACTGGTGACCCCCGACGTCCAAAGAACACGCATTATCAGGGTAAACGCAGTTTACACCTTTGTTCTTGTTGTTAAATTGCTAATTTGACAGGAAATAACGTTATTCTTCAAGTTATAGCATTTTAACAGTGTTGTTCTAACATAATAACATCAGTATAATGTACCATTTTTGTTGTGTTATGGGAAAAAAATCAGATCATTATAATAGAGACTATTGTAAATACCGCTCCCCAAATGTTATATTTAAATTTTGCAATTGAATTGATTTTATTTTCTTCATATTTGTTCATCTAGGATTTATACCTTTGCACTTAACTCTATCATTTCGGGTAAGAACAAATTCTGCTTTTTGTTGTTGGTGTTTGTTTGTTTGTTTGTTTGTTTGTTTGTTTGTTTGTTTGTTTGTTTGTTTGAATCATTAAAAGTAAAAAAAATATTCAAAGAAAGCTAACATGAAATAAAACAAAATAAAAAGTACAAGAGTCCACTCTGGATACTAATCGCACATTCCGTTGTTATAATAACACGGCGATCATCGTCGTGTGTTATCATAACAACAGAATATCGCATCCCCTAGAAGAGGTTGATTTGTCTGACGAATGAATATATAAAGTCATCTCATTTTATAGATTTCAATCCATTAAAAACATTTACGCTGTACATATATATATATATATATATATATATATATATATATATATATATATTTTATTCAGATACTTTAATCCAAGCGGAAAAAGCAGGAAGGTAAATTCCAAAAACCCGATCCTAATTAATATTAAAATTTTATTTTAATATTAAAAAATGATACAGGAAGAGAGCTCCATGTAATAAAATATTACAGAGCAAATATAAATTAACTAGGATTAATTCAAGGATGTTGAATGACCATTTCGATATGAAATTCCCACAGGGGATAACACATCACCTCAGCAACAAAAAAATCCTTTTCGAAACTGGAGAAAAAAAATCAGTCTATTTTTCTTTTTAAATAGATTTGCAAAGAAATTAAAAAGAAAGAAAAAGAAAAAGAAAAAGATAAAATAAAATAAAATAAAATAAAATAAACAAGAAAAAAAAAATTGGCATCGTCTGGGTTCGCAAAAAAGGAAAGAGAATTGTAACGTAAAAGGAATAGACGGCGTGTTGAATTGATATTAGGTTAAGCAAAACAGAAAAAAGGTGGGAGGTAAGAGAGATAAAGGAAGGGAGGGAAAAAAAGAAAAGAAAGAAAATTTTTTTTATATATTACAGACGCTGGACATATTCAAAAACCTAACTTCCCAAAAACCTTGAAGTATTAGAAAAAGGCCTTTTACTTAAAAAGGTATAATTATTTTTAAAGGGAATAAAAAGATATAGGATTTAAAATAATTTTTTTTTAAAATTAGGTCATTTAATTTAAACTAAATAAAGATACCGCTAGGTATAAAAAAAAATTTCATTTACAATTATGCATACATATATGTGTACACACATACACACACACGCACAATTCTTCAATTATGAATACATACACACACACACACACACACACACACACACACACACACACACACACACACACACATATATATATATATATATATATATCGAATAAAGGAATAGGGTTGTTCCAACGAGAGTAATTAGTATAAAATAAAGTGTGAGAAGCCGTGAACGTTTTCTTTAAAATATATATTTATTGTTTGGTATTCATACAAGTTATGGAGTATTAATTTGTCATGGTTTGCGCTACACGTGTTTCGAGTCTAGAATTGACTCTCTTCAGGCGAACAAATTCGTTGTTTTACGTTTGGGTTTCTCTGAGTATCTGATCATTCTGTTTTATGTTAATAGGAAGTATGTGAAAAATAAGAACAGTAAAAAAATATATACAAATATAAGAACAGTAAAAAAATAAAAAGAAGTATATAATAAAATAAATTAAATTAGAATAATGTGAGTTCAATGCTGTTTGAATCGTCTCTTTTCTCTATCAGCATGTGTCCTAATGGGTTGACCAGTTAAATAAACAAACAGATGAAAGGGTCAAGTGTTGTCTTAAGGCATTCTGGTGCCTCTTTATTATCTTATGGGTTTGGTGATATTTTGTGTCTTTGTGTTAGTGTGTGTGTGTGTGTGTGTGTGTGTGTGTGTGTGTGAGGGCCTCTTTTATTTATGTCCGTTTGTGTGTGTGGGTGTTTTTTATTTATTGTGTGTATATGTATGCGTGTTTTTTATTGTGTGTATATGTATGCGTGTTTCTGTGTGTTTTTCGGTGTGTGTTATTTGGATTGTATTCTGTGAGTGTGTGTCTCTATGTGTCTGTTTGCGTGTGTGGGTGTTTTTATTTATTTATTTATTTAGTATGAATTGGATTTGCTTTTGATATTGGTGTGTGTATTTTATCTATGAGTATATGTATGCGTGTTTCTGTATGTTTTTCAGTGTGTTTGTTTTTTATGTTGTTTTGTTGAGCGAAGGTTGTATTTTTTTATGAATCTTTCTTCCTGCATTAGCAGAATCTCATAATTAATATTTTGATAGATTGGTTGGACTGAAAATAGGCCGTTACTGCATTCATGTAGATGTTTAGAGACATATAATTTCCTGTTATGTGATAATCTGATATTGCTCTTATGAAGTGAGATACGATGATTTAAGTATTGTGTCGCCCCTATGTATATTTTTGTGCATCTGTCGCATTTTAGAGCGTAAATTACATTTTTCGAGTTGCAGCTTAGATCCGATTTTATTTCGAATGTAGTTGCGTTTTCGAAATGGAAATATTTTCCTTCTATTATTATTTTGCAAACCCCACATCTTTTTTTGTTGCATTTTGTGACCCCCTGTATTGTGTGTTGTTGTTCAAATTTTGTTGACGTGAGGATGTCTTTTAAATTTTGGGGCTGGCGTTTGCTATTGATTATTTTGGCTGTCTCTAAGATTTCTTTTATTTTTTCATTGTTGTTTAGTAATTCTATGTGGGTTTTAATCCTAGTGAATAATTCCGGATTGTTTTTGTTGTGAGTGGAGACGTATGCTGGTATGTTTTCGTTTTTTTTTTTCTATTTTTTCCTGTTGTTTTTTCGTGTTTCGGAGTTATTCTAATGGTATCTTTTTTGCTAGTTGGAAACCCTTGTCTATTAGTGGTGTGGGATATCCTCTCATTTTTAATGTTTTTCGTAATTCCTCTAGGCGTATTTTGCGTAGGGTTTCGTCACACACTATCGTGCAAATTCGTCGTGCTAAGAAATAGGGGATGGATTTTAGGTAACTTTTTGGATGGTGACTCCTGAAGTGGAGGTATTGTTGGGTGTCTGTGGGTTTGTGGTAAATGTCTGTGATGATGTGGTTGCTCTCGTTTTTTATTATTAGTATGTCTAGAAAAGCTAATTCTTTATAGCTATATTCTAGTGTGAACTTAATTTTGGGGTGTAGTTGTTGCAGTGTGTTGTGTAGTTCGTTAATATCTCCCCATGATGGTTTCCAAAGGATAAAACAGTCATCCAGGAATCTTTTCCACGATTTTGTGAATTCTGTTTTCATATTGTATAGGTGTATAGGTCTTCTTCTAGATATGCTAGGGTGAGTGATGCGTATGTAGGTGCCATTTTTGTTCCCATTGCGCTGCCTATCATTTGTATATAATTCTTGTTGTCAAATTGAAAGGAATTGTTATGTAAAATTAGGTCTATACTTTGTAGAATGAATTCCTTTGAGAAGCGTGTGGGAAGTATTTCTGGGTGTTTTTCTATCCAAAATGAAATTGCTTATTTTCCTAGTTGGTGGGGTATGTTACTGTACAGGCTGTTAACGTCAAAGGTTGCTAAGAGTGTATTAGGGTTTACTTCTTTTGGTAGGAAATTTAAGAAATGTATGCTATCTCTGATGTAACTTTTTATTTTAGTGGTGTAAGGTTGTAATAATTTGTCTATTAGATTGCTCAGTCTGCTTGTTGGGCAGACTGGTCCCGCTACAATTGGTCTGAATTTGAGGTCTTTAGGGTTTGGGGTGTGGGTGTATTCCGAGTTTTGTTCCTGGATAGCTGTTTTTATTTCGTTTGATTTGTGTACCTTTGGAAGTCCGTAAAAATTACTAGTTTTTGAAATTAATTCTGTAAGGAAATCTTTTTCTTTTTTCGTTAACATTCTATTGTTTGTAAGGCAGAGCTTTTTTATTTTTGATGTAACTTTTGTATCTATATTTTGGTTGATTTCTTTGTCGTTGTTTTCGTCTCCTAGCATGTTTAGAATGTTTGTTTGGTAATAGTTTTTTTTGCTCATGATAACTACATCCCCGCCCTTATCTGCTTCCTTTATTATTATGTCATTGTTATTACGGATGTTTTCTAGTGCTATTCTTTGTTTGTGTGTGAGATTCGTATGGGTGTTGTGTTCGTTGTTAAAGCCTGTATCCCAGATGTTTTCAAAGAATGCGTTCATTTCGTTAGAATTATAGTTTTTGTTAGGGCAATATTTGGATTTATTTTTTACTATTGAGTTGTCGGTAGTGTTATTTTTGCTATGTAGTATTTCGAGAAGTCTAAATTTTCGTTCGAACTCTTTCAGATATTTCTTTAGGTCTGTGATGTTCTTTTTGGGGTTGGGGCAGAATTTTAGACCTAATTTTAGAATGTTTATTTCTTCTTCTTTTAAAGACTGCGAGGAAAGATTGATTAGAATGGGTTTTGTATTTTTTAGATTTTTAAAATTTTAAAATTGGTCTGTTCCTTTTGACCCGATATTCTAAAAAATGTTTATTAACAGGGAGGGTATTTCTATTCATTTCGCGGTGGAAGGTGCTTGGGTTGGAGAGTGTGATGTTTGTGTGACTAGGTGGTCTTTGGTATAGAGCAAAAAGAAAAAGAAAAGCCACCAAGGATTGTCCAGGTACTAACATGCTAAATTAGAATATCTAGGCTAGAGGTATTTTCAATTTTGATTTTTAACCAACATGGATTTATTTATTTATTTATTTAATAAATTATCAATCCTTTTAGGTTATTTAAAACCAAAACTATTTTCGATTGTAAGAATTATTTTTGTGAGTGAATATTGCATTAACATTTTTCATAATAACAATTTTGTTACTATTTTGCCCATAGTTAGGAGGAGTAAATAAATTTCTTCCTTTCTTAAGAATAGTTTCGTGTAAATCATTGCAACGACCCGACTGAAATTCGAACTCGGCCCTCCGATATCTCATTCCGAACCGCTAATCATTAAAAATAAATTCAGTAAATTAAAATCCACTACACTAGCAGTACATTGCCGTTTGACCCCTAAAATGTTTTATTTCAGCATTAAAAGCTGTCAGAGGCTGACCTAGTAGTAGAAATAACTAAATGACAATAATGTGAGATGTTACCGAGAAGAGTCAAGTGTGGAAGTCGGTTAATTGATTTCTCGATAGGAGTCTTTAAGCTACCCTTGGAAACTACAATAAATTATAAGATATGATTTCCATTTGTATTTTATCTATCACCGGCTCCCCTTGGCAAATATGCCTCTTCGACAAATAGTTTCTTTGACAATGATTCACATCGTTAAATTATTCATCACTGGCTTTCTTCGGTAAACCTCTAGCCAATTTAAATCATGCTTTAAAAATACTTCAACTTTACTACATAAACAACTTAGTTTAGGAAACGAGCTTTTAAGACGTGCACTGTAGTCATAATGATATTTAGCATTATCTCTATGCAAGATTACGTTTCTTGTATTTAAATCTCTGAAAATTTACTTACGTAATGTTTTATCCCTAGAATATATACATAGATATTAGCTAAACTTAACTTACTCTGGCGTGTGGCTACCATAATTGAACGCCCAATGAAACTTCAACTTATTAGGAATAACCTGCAAGATCTGCTTACTAAATATTAGACACTCTTAATATCGAGTATCATACGAGCACGAAGAAAAAGAATGGACGGCTGGTACAGAAAAATTATGTTATTCTTGAAAAGATTGATAAATATCACATGGAATTCAAAGTTGAGTAAAAATTTCATGTGTCATTTTTGGTAGAAGGAATTTAATCTGAAGAAATGAAATATATGTTTCTTAAGGATCCCTGGAAATTTTCCGGCTTTCTTAGGATGTGGTTTCCGGCTTTCTTTAGGATGTGGTTTCCGGCTTTCTCTCTTTCAACATTTTCACTCTTTTCTTTACTTTTTTTTTTTCAATTGGAGTAGATAGACTAAACTATCGCTCGGTTCACACTCCACCCTCGTCTATTGAACAGGTGAAGAGGCTCATCCCTTGTTCCCTGTTTAGGATGTGGTTTCCGGCTTTCTCTCTTCCAATCTTTTCACTCTTACGTAGCCCCCTGCACATCAGTGGCGTTACCGCCTTGCTCGGGGTGATATGATTAAAAAAAAAAAAAAGAAAACAAAAAACGACGTTATTGATGTCTAAAATTGTGTCCCCATTCTTCTTTGGTATTTTTCACTCGTTCGAAATAGAAATTGTTGAACGGGAAAAGAACGTGGCTAGAGTCATTAATGTAAATCTTCGTTACTGTCAAGGCCAGAGAAAAATATTTGTTGTCACTATGGATCCAGACTTGGAAGGTGACAAGTTTGTTTTTTTATGCAAACGGTGTCAACTCACTACCAAAATGGAAAATAAATAAAGCGTTGTTTAGAAGTTCATTTTAACATTGGTGTCAAGTCAGTGAAGTTTTATTATGTGACCATGTGAATGTGAGTTTAGAACGAAGGCTAAGTTGGAAAAATTAGTCACGAAACTGTTTAGAAAATTTTTAAAAAAATGTTAGCATTCCTCATTTCCCTGAGAAAATAGGAAACTCCATAGTTGCATCATGGTAGCTTAGTTTGGAACAAGGCTACAGAAGCGACGCTAGTTTAATCTGTAGCGTAGGGAGCTGGTTAATATTTCTTTGATTCGGCCTTGTGTCAGACTTAACCGAACTACCAACAGCTTACAGGATTTATGCTGAATTATCATCAGATTTTCATCATCAGAAGGTCGGTTGTCGGCAGGTTGGAATCTGTGGAATTGTGTGGAATAGCGTAAGAAGAATAAAATATACATTTTGAATGTTAAAATATAAATTTATTAAAGGGAAAGACTAACATAAGTTGTAGGAGTTAATGTGCAATTAGACACATTATGAAGAGGTTAAGGGTAGAGTTCGTACAAAATGTTCGTAGTAGTAATTGTTGAGATAAGGAGAAAGAGAAAGAGGACAATGTCTGGGTCGCTTGAAGGTTGAAGTTACATTTTAGATGTGCGTCTCTCTTTCGCTGCTCCCATCTCTGACTGACTGTGACTGGTTAGAGACCATCCTTAAATATTGAATCTATTCACGTGGGGTGGCTCCAAGAACGATGTTTTCTTTAGCTGTGGAAAAACTGTTTCTCTGACGTATTTTGAATTTTGCGATTTGATGACCAATCAGGATCCAGAGTTCCGCTACAAATCATCGCTCCAAGGCAGGCACATTTTATGAATTAAATAATTTCATGGCTCATTTGTTAAATCATCATGTTAAATTTCAAAATTCACTACTCTTGGCTTTTCACAAATTTATTCAGAAATTAAGATGACTATTGACAGTTTCTACTTAAAATCTCAAGACTTATTCATAATTGGCTGAAATCTTTTTTTAAATAATTATTTTTAGAAAATATTAGTAAAAATATTTTTTTACATATGTTACTTCCCCACCCACCAATTAATTTCTGAAAATGTCTAGAAATTTGCCATCGTTTCCTCAACCTAATATTAATTAAATTCAGGATTCATTGGGAAATGCTAAACAACTGTCATTTTTTCTTCTAAATTGGCCCATTTTTGAAAATCTGCTCCGAATTTTGAAAACAAAAATGAAATAAAACTATGCTACTTTTTATTTAGATAAACTGGTAATTGGTTTTATAAACAATATATATTAAAGATATTGTCTGAAAATAATTTTTTTTCAATGAATAATGAATTTTTACAAGAATTATTTTTATTTTTATTATTTTTTATTTAATAATTTATAAAGTTTCAAAAATGTTTTTAAATTTCCTCCTGATTCATTGTTTTCGAAACTCAAATTCAACAAATGAAACTGACAGATACTCCTTTCATTTTTTTAGACAATTCTTCGCATTCTAAGAGAAAGTAAAACATAAGGAGAATCAGTGAAGAGACAGAAAAGTTTCGCTTAAAATCAATGCAAATATATCGATATTCTCTTTAAAAATCAACGAAGTATCGATTAGAAGAAGTTCGAAGTGACTTCGGATTTTGAATTAATCAGATTTGGTGGAGAGAGTAGAGAAAGCAGTCGCATTTAAATCACATTTTACGTTTGTTGTCATTGTTAATTAGAAGTCCATTCTAACAAAGCCCTCCCACTCGTCTCCACCTTTAAGAAGGAAAATAATATTTTTGGAAATAATTTTGGTGTTAATACATCGGGCTGTAGGTCATGGCGCCCGGTGCACGGGCCCAGCACTGCAGGGATGCTGTATTATGACTTATCATTTTTAGAAATGGAAAATTGATAACTAAATTATGTCGCATGTCACTTTAGAAAATATTTGACGCTTTGACGCGTTTCTAAATGTTAACAAATGAAAAGAAACGCAATATAGTGAGCAGCCCATTTCACGAATTGAAGTTTTATCTGTGGAAGGCAAGAGAGGACGTTAACAAGGTTATCATGAGTAAAGCTGGAAAATAGCTGATAGCTACTTTGATTACAAATTGAGGGCTTTGTCTAGAATGAGAGCCAGATAAATACAGTGTTTACATTTTGGTGATTTTCGTGGGGCCTTTGTCACTTGATTGTGCACATTTTTATGACACTAGTGATGACGTGTTTTGTTTTGTAAATATTCACAAAAAAAAACACACTAAAGACCATCATAAAAAAGAAAGAGTCGAATAACGAAAAGAAGTGAATTTGAACGACGAGGAAAGCCAAATAAACCAAGAAGACGAAACAAAAACGATAAATAACAATAAGAAAATCGAATTAAAACAATTATACATAAGATATAGAGGGATTCTTTGAAGCCAAAAAGAGAAAAACCTAACATAGAAGAAGCGAAATTTTAAAAAATTAGCCCTATAAAAATTATTCTGCTTCAGCGATTATGTCATTTAGAATAAATTCTTTATTCGTTCAGTTAAATGCCATACGTGTTACACACTTAGTCGATCATGCCGAAAGAGACATGACTGACTGGGTAGAGGATTTTCTCGCAATAAGTTGCCATTATCTTCCGCAGTAGACTGGTTACCAACCAAGTCTATATAACGCAATTTCTTTCGTTATTTAACCCATAGCTAAAGGGAGAAGAGCTGGATTAAAAATCTTTCCCAAAGGGTATTTGCGAGTAAGTAAATGCAACGAATTCAATTGGAATTCGAACTCGGCTCTCCGATTTCTCCTTCCGAGCTGATATCCACTGCACCACAACGCACATCCATAAAGTCAATATTTGACTTCTTTTTTGGGAAATAATATTACTATTATTTTCAGTGTTTGTCTATATTTCTGAGATGAGGTAGTATTTACGCTATTTACATTCAGTCAGTTAAGTGTCATACGTGATACACGCTTTGGGCGATCATGTCTCGAAAGTGACACGACTGACTGTGCAGAAGATTATCCCGCAGTAGGTTGCCATTGCTTTCTGCGGTAGACTGGTTGCCGACCAAGGCTATAGAACCCAATCTGTCCTATTATAACACCTGTTGAAATAATTATTTTTAGAAAATATTTTTTTACATATGTTACTCCCCCACCCACCAATTAATTTCTGAAAATGTCTAGAAATTTGCCATAACTGGAGGGAAGAGACGGATTAATACCTTTCCCAAAGGTATTTGTGCGTAAGTGAATACAAGGAATTCAACTGGAATTCGAACTTGGCTTCCCGACTTGTCGTTCCGAGTCGATAACCACTGCACCACAATGCGCATCCTGCACCACAACGCACATCCCCATTACATTTATTTATTTACATTAATCGAAATATTGTCCTCATTTTTGTTGTCATTTGTACGACATTTCGGCCACTGTACAACTCATGGAATAAGAACAATCCACCCCAGTTTTCGTAATAAAGGTTCGAAATTCTAAGCAGCTGAAGAAGGCCGAAGCGTACAACGGACGAAACGTTGTGAACATGGCAGCAAAGATGAGGACAATAGTCCGAATAATGTAAATAGTGTATTATTTTTTTTTCCTTCTCTTCTGTTTGATTTAGTGTGGAAAGTCGGCATCTTGATTATGTCATTATTCTCTCTTCGAATTATGTGCAATCCATTTTAGGTATTGCCGCACTTGAAAGTCCTTAAACGATGTGGTTTCTCTCATCTAGGACAGTTCTTTATTTGTGATTCTCTAACACCAGCTTGCGATGTTGAAATAAGGTTGGTCTTCGTTGAGATCTATGTACTTTACTCGCTCAAAGCTATTTTTAACCATGGAGATGAGAAAGCGATTGTATAGAGCCAATAGTTTAGACATTTGTGAACGAGTTTGGCCCGATGCAGAGACTTCATATGAAAGTCTCGATCTGACGAAACTGTTTAAAACCATGGCTCGCGTTTTTGGGTTCATGTTTTAGCTTCACAGCAACTTGTGTTGTTGGTCGAAACTACCTCTAGGTACAATTTCCTTATCTCCAATTTTTTTATTTTAATCATATCACCTCAAGCAAGGCGATAACGCCACTGATGCGCAGGGGGCTACGTAAGAGTAAAAAGATTGGAAAAAAGAGAAAGGCGGAAACCACAACCTAACCAGGGAACAAGGGATGAGCCTCTTCACCTGTTCAATAGACGTGGGTGGGGTGTGAACCGGGCGATAGTTTAGTCTATCTACTCCAATTACTATGTTAAATGTGTTATAATTTATCCATACCCCACGGTATCTGAAACGTTTAGTGTTTACTAATTCCACATTCTGAATTTTGATAATTGATTCAAGGTAGAGTAGAGCTAACAGTTTAGATATTTCTGAATGAGTCTGACCCCATGCATAGACGCCATATGAAAGTCTCGATCGGAGTTTGGAATGCAGTTTCTAATAGTGGATTCAGGGTAGGTGTGTTGCGTTCTTTGTAGTCTCTGGATCCACCCGCTACTGCATAAAACCTTAACAACGAAAAGGACAATTAATTATGAGAGAATTGTGGCAGCTTGGATTCTAAGAGGCAATAGGAAGAATGACCTCATACGAGCGCATGTCGCACGCGAGCTCAGCGTCCCTCCGCTCATGAACGGTCACTCAAACTGGGTGCAGGAGGCGTATCGACGTTTTAGAATTCATGCCCTCCGTTGAATTCGCGCTGTGTTAGACTTATATTCAAAAACCAGACAAAGGCAATCCATCATCGTCAGAACGACCCATCCACGAGTTACCCCGGCCAACCGTTGAATCTGGCCCTGGCCCTGACCCTGGCTCTTGCCCCGGCCCTCACATTCTGTAACAGGTGTTATTGTTGCTTCCATTCCAAGTCCAGATCATAATTTGTTTTGGGGAGGCTTATTTTGAGTTCTGTATCTTGGAACACATGGTAGAGGATATTGATTTTCTGTCTAAGATCATTCTTATCCCAACTATGAATACCTATATCATCAGCATATTTCCGCTCTCCTCATCTATACATTGGCATCGGAAAAAGAATAAGAAACGTAGTTTTCCATTAGTATATTCGGTACCTTTTGCTATATCCAGACTAAAATCATTCAGTGTGCCAACAGCATACGTATTTTTATACAAGTCAAGGTCAATATACCTGTTCTACAATATATGATATATAGTAATATATACAATAAAATGTACATTAATAGAAATAAACTGTTTTTAAAAGCTTTTGTTAATGGGATCCTTGATCTTGCATAGATTTAGCCAATTGCTCAATATCGGCAACATTAATACATTCTTACTTTGAGTTTTACACAATTTTCTAAATGGTCAAGTGTTAGGCAACTTCGTTGTAGACTTAACACTGCTTTCATGTGAGAGAAAATTTGCTCACAGGAATAAACTGAAGCAAAAGCCAGAAGAAGAGCAAAAGCAATTTTCTTCAAACGGATGAAAGATCTCGAGAGAACTGTTGGGCCCTAAACAGTTCTTCAAGCGAGTAGTTGTAGAATTAATAAAAGACTCACGTTCGTAGAAAGATTTCCTTGTCTTTTAGAGGATGTCCTTCGGTGCGCTTAGAAGGTGAAACAAGCAGGGAGTTCAACGAATGAGCAGCTTTAAAACAGGTAAATATCTTCTTTGCATTAAAGTAGTTATTGGTTCGGAATTCGTGATGTCATTTGCGGCTGTGTGCCAAAGGAAATTGCTTGCCGTGCCACGTGTGGCACGCGTGCCGTAGGTTGACGAGCCCTGAGATAGAGTATAAAATGCTTAAGTGATCACTGCTCATCTCTTCATATCTATGTATGTATATGGACAGAGATTCATCTCAGAAAAGATTAAAGTGAAATTCACTTTTCCTCCTTGTCATACTGCTGATGAAATTCGGAATGCTTCGGTATTGGGGCCCTCGCACGACTTCCAGGATTTTGTAGGTCGACATAATTTTATTTATTAGATCTAGGCATTCAATAGGTTCGGAGCTTTGGATGCAGTTTCTGATGAATGAGAAGAGGAAGTTTCTATTGTATTGATAGCGTTGTATATTGTTGTATACCACATAGCAGATACTTCTTTATTGGAGAGTTAAGCAATTTTTTAGGGTTGTTTGATCGCACATATGTCATCATTGCACCCTTTACCAGAACTAAAACACTTTAACACTCTGGCGAGTCAAATTCTGGTCATCGACGGATCTCGATGCTCAGTCTACTCCAAAATCTTTTTATCAAAAATTATTATTTCGTTTACCTCCTTTATTTTCTGATGATCCAAATACAATTAATATTGCCACGTTTTCTGGACGTCGAAAATCTGTCTAAAAGAATTCTTGATAAAAATTAAAAAGAAAGAATACGAATGACGTTTCGGCCGTTTCGGCCTTCTTCAGGTGCCAGGAATTTTTTACCTTTTAAATGTGTGTATGTGTTTCTCTCTCTCTCTCTCTCTCTCTCTCTCTCTCTCTCTCTCTCTCTCCATTTTTATCGATAGTTTGGCCTAAATATTTAACTTGTAGCATAAATAATTCGCATTTATCTTCAGACTGTTTCAAACCAAACTCACTTATTCTTTCAAACACTCTTGCTGCGTGGCTTCTGTGTTCAACTACCGTTTTGTTTCGAATCATAATGTCATCCAAGTATCCAACTGAAAAATCGAGTCTGGTCAGCATAGTGTCTATAATTTGCTGGACAATAACCAGAACGACTTTCATATCAAATTATAATCTATAGTCTATTAAACTGAAATAAACCTTTATGCGTATTAATTTTAAGAAATTCCTTACTTCTTCCATTTCAATTTAAAGGTAAGCATACGACAAATCTATTTATCTTCTCCCCCGTTCAATTTTGTAAAAACTTCTTCGGTCTTTAGTAATGGATAACTATGGTCTTGTAGGGCGTTGTTAAAACGATGTTGAAAGATCTGCACACACTCATGATTTACAAGTCTTTTCTTTTTTTCTTTTTTTTTTTTTGACAATTACAATGGGCGCTGCCCAACTTGAAAAGTCGACTGGTGAAATAACTACCATCTTTTGTAGTCTGTCCAGTTCCTTGTTCACTGTGTTACGAGGATGCATTTATATATAAAAAATAATATTAATAATGTCTAAAAAGTTGTAGTAAAGGACACTATTGAGACCTACCTGTTGTTACAAAAAAGTTTTAATTCAGAAAACAGTTGTAAAAATAAGGAAATTAGAAATAGAACGTTTGGGATATTGTAGAATGTTCCAGAGAATTCGAAAGATTCTAGAAATGTGCAAATTAGATGTTAGCCCCGATAAAAATAAGTTTTGGGCACGGAGCAGTTAGTTGAAAGAATCTCTAAGTTGACGACAAAAAACTAAAACTTGAAACTGTTGATAAAAGGATGTGCTGACCTCATCAGCTCCGGTTTCGATTCAAGGAATTATATCCAGCCGAAAGAATCTCTCTAGTCGACGACAAACTTGAAAGAGTTTTTAAAAGGATTTTGCTGTCATATCAACTCCGAAAAAGATTCTAGAATCCTTATCCGGCTGAAAGAATCTCACAGAAAAGTCCGAACAACTAAAACCGGAAAGAAAATCTCATGGAACTATCTGGGTAAATACATTTTTTTACCTCTTTCATTGACCAAGCCTATAATTCGTCTTTATATACGCCTTTAAGGATTTCCAAAAATTATAGCACTTAACTTCCTCGCCAACTTAACTGGGTAAAGATATTTGACAACTTACCTTCCCCTTCTCTCCTCGTAACACTTCGCCTGCCAGTAGTAAACTCCAAGTTTCTAATTGAATGCAAAACTGCATATTTGTAAATATTTTTGTCTAATGTTTTGTGAATTAAATATTTGTATTTTAACTCTGAGTTTTGCTCAATCATTTTTCTTTTTTCTTTTGTTACACTAACACGTAACAAAAATGTGGGCTCGTCCGAAGCTAAGACGTAACAACTGTCTCAATGGTAGCAATGGAATAGGATTTATTCTGTTTAAAAGTCGGTCTCACATTTTCTTTAACCTGTAAAAATTCCTTTGTAATCGCCGTCGGCTCGTTAGAATGGGTGAGAGAACCGACAAACTGCGCAAATTTTAGACATTTTACTCCATCAAAAACATATGCAACAATGAAAACTTTTGGGCTAGGTGAATTGACTTATCCTATCAGTATTGAAAGTACTGAGCAATTGTTAAACTGGGCTGACCGTTCCAAAGGTCTCTGCCACAAAAGTCCTTAGAAATTTCTCTGCGAGTCTCTTGCGTCGGGATGAAATTCCTGAACACTAGAATCAGAGAACCTGCAAACATTTTAATCATTTTTATCACTAAAACATTTTCGTGTACTTCAGGAATTTTTCTTAAATTATCTTTTGCTTATATCTTCAGAACATAATATTTCCTTTTTTTTTTTTTTTCTTTAAGAAATTATAAACTATGGGGACTATTTTGTTTGGCGAAATAAACTTACTGATTTTACTTTAGTGTAGAGACCTCAATTCCTCTGTAAACAAGTCTTTGTACTCTTGTATAATTTTTTTTCTTTCAACTGTCAATATTCTCAGTTGATCATCTGACGGACTCTCAAATAGAATTGATTGGTTTCTGCCATAAATTAAACAAGCTTAGAACCTAATGAAGTTAACTGTTTATACATTTGTCACGTATGCTACTTCGTTGACGTTTTTGTTTCGGATCAAAATTTCGCAGTTCTATTCACCTACTATTTTTAGTTTCTCCCAAGATACGACGTGCTTCGCGGTAACTTTTTAAAAAATTTAGGTGCACCTATCTTTTTCAAGTCTCTTCTGAAATTATAATATTTTTTTTAATCAACTCAACCAAGCAAGGCATTCGCATGTTGCGCAGGGGGGTTACATAGGGGAAAGTGGTGAGGAAGAGGGGTGAGTTATAGGAAATGTCAGAAGAAGAGTAATAGACGGATGAGGATACCGAGCATGGGGGTGGAGTAGATGAAAAAAGAGCTTGAGAGAATGGATGCGAGTTAGTGTTATAGGAGATATCTATTGACCTTACATTTAAATTCCTGGAGATTGTAGCTGACGGGGAAGCAAGTATATGGAAGAGAATTCCACAGGTGGAAATGCATGAAAAGAAGCTGTTAGAGTAAAAATTGCGGTTACATTTTATGGGTTTCACTGTAAAATGGTGGGACCTAGTTGCTAATCTAGTAGCTCGAGTAAATTCATACCTAGGAGGCACCAGTGAGCTAAGTTCATTGGAGCAGAAGCCGTGAAAGTGGCTTCCCTGTGCCTCTTCTATAGAGGCACTGGAAAGCCACGTCACGCCGGTGAGAGAGCGACTGCAGCCGAGCTGCCAAGTCGGTATCGATCAGATACCCGTTGGATTTTGTTAAGAACCCCGAGGTGAATAGCAGGGGCAACCGACCAGATGTGGCAGCAGTATTCAATACACGGGCAGATAGTAGATTTATATATGTGCAGGATGGACTCAGACAGGAAAAACTTCCTGGTCCTGCACAGTGAACCGACCTTCTTAGCAGCGGATTTAGCAATGGATTCGATAAAATCATTCCAAGAGGTCCGCTGAGAGTGTGAGGCCAAAAAGGCGTAGTGTCTTACTATCAGGGAGGCTAGCCTGTTCTATGCTAATGGGGGGTAGGAGCGATTGTCTATGATGGTTAATAGATAGCAGCTTCGTTTTTGAAGAGATTCCGCATCTAATTGTAGGGTCATAGGTTTGTTGTTCATGCAGACGCGAATAATTTTTTTTATTTTAAGTATATGGGAGGGGGATGGAGCGTGTCTTACTTTCACAAAATCTATTCCTTTATCACGGTTATTCTGCATTTTTCCACCTTCAGAAATTTTTTTTTTGTTTTTTTGTTTTTTTGTGCCCAAGCTTTCCACAACAGAAACTCTTTTTCCGTTTTTGTTTTAAGTTGGCAATTTTTTCGTTGCACTCACTCACGAGCAAATACCCCCGAGAAAAGTATTAATCCATACCTTTTTCCCTCAGCTATGGGTTTAATAACAGGACAGGTTGGGTTTTATAGGTTTGGTTAACTGACTGAATTAACTTTATGTTTCTTTTGGAAATTAAAACGAATTCTACAAATCAACTGCACAAGGCATAAGCTCGAAACGTGACTAAATCTTATCTCAGTTATTATCTTATCAATGTGAGAATTTAAACATTCTTGTTATAGGAGTTAATGTTGTTACTACAATTGAGAAAGAAATACTGATCCCAGCAAAGGTAAATAAGTATTTCGGCTTTCTTCAGGTCAGCGGCGTGCAAAGGGGAGTGCCGATGGGACGGTGGCAGGGGAGGGGGGCATTTCCGATTTTATTTTTTGTTTTTATTTAACAAATACAGCTAAAATTTGACATTAAAAATAAATAAAATAATATTAATTTTAGTTTTAAAATGTTTATATTTGGCTGCTGGCAATATGGCCAAACCTATGAAGAAAATTTTAGATAGGGGTTCAAATGACGCCAGCATGTTTTAAAAATTGTCACCAAAAAGCGCTCTCTGGGGGCGGGGATGGACTCCAATTACACACCGTGATCAGTTTGGGCTGCTCATTAAGTATACCACGTCCAAAAGAAAATAAATATGTATACTGTTGCGATTTTGTTTGGGGTGGTGGTAGGTGGCGCCAGTTACAATCCTCACTCCGGGCGCTACCAGACCTCTGCACGCCACTACTTCCATTAACTTGCATTTGACAAGAAGTTAATCACTCGTTAGCTGAAAGTTTTGGCCTTCGGTTCTGTGTCACGTTTATCTGTAATGTCTTTGTTGAAAGATTACGAAAGAAAAAGCAGATGAAAACTCCCCTGTGCGCCAAAATGATTTTCCTGAGGAGGCTCAACATATTTACAAAAATTTTCTGCTAAGAAACAAGAAGAATGTTTATATTAGTAACTAATATAATCATTTTAAAGAACATTTTACTTTCATCTAACCATATTTCATGGAATAATAATTAGTGTAAATTGAAATAATTAAACACAGTCAGTAACTATATAAATCAAAACAAGGTGTATGGTTAGGTCTTGAAGGCTTTCACAATGCGTTTAGTAAAATAAAGGAAGGTAAAGAAGTTGTTGCGTATTACGTATTTATTATACATTAATATTTCGAGATCAAAATCTCATCTTCAGAATGGAAGGAGAGTTTGTGTTCGAGTCGGTCCCTTTCAACGAATGGTCATTCTTGTCTGCTACCATTGCTACCTAATGACCATTCGTTGAAAGGAACGGAACTCGAAAACAAGCTCTCTTACCATTCTGAAGATGAGATTTTGATCTCGAAATATTAATGTATAATAAATACGTAATACCCAACAACTTCTTTACCTTCCTTTGTTATACTAAACGCATTGTGATAGCCTTCAAAACTTAACCATGCACCTATACACAATGCTTCAAGCAAATTACAACTTTCCTAAATCAAAAGAAGTTTTACTTTATTCAAAGATTTTTTTTTTAAATTATTTGTTTCTATGTTTGTTTCTTTAAATGGATTTATTAAAATATTTATCATGACTGCATTTAAATAGGATCCCCAGAGTTGACGGCTAACATCACAATGTCGTCATATTGCGAAGAAACGCCAATAAAAATCGCATCAAAACAAAACGGAAATGACGTTAATAACAATGTTGTCGTTTCGAAACAATAAAAAGAAATATATTCTCTAACTTGTTCAACCGGTCGAAGTGTCGGCGACTTTCAACTAAATTTTGTGTCTACCATCCTTACCTTAGCTAGACATTTCTTTCTCATTACTATTGCTATTAAAATTTCGACTTCAAATTATTTTTATCCTTGACCCAAATTTCAGGGTCGTTAAGAAGTGGTCATCCTACTCTTAGAAAAGTGGTTTTTGTTTGTTTTGTTTTGTTTTGTTTTGTTTTATTTTATTTTATTTTTTGTCCCAAAAGAAAAATATCAAAAAGACAAGTGGAATGACTACATTGAATCCATAGCTAAATCTGCTGCTAGGAAGGTCGGTTCATTGTGTTGGGCCAGGAAGTTTTTCTCGTCTGAATCTATTGTGCACATAAATCTACTATCCACCCGTGCATTGGGTACTGCTGTCACATCTGGTCGGGTGCCCCTGCTTTTCATCTCGGGGTTCTCGACAAAATCCAATGGAGAATCTGCAATGTAACTGATCTCGACCTGGTAGCTCAACTCCAGTCACTTTCTCGATGTAATGTGGCTTCCCTCTGTCTATTCTACAAATATTCTCACAGCTTCTGCTTCGGTTAGGGTTAGCTCCCTGGTGCCCCCTCTTCATGAATTTACTCGAGCTTCTAGACTTAAACGAAACCGATCGCATGTAACCGCAACTTCTACCCTCAGCTTCTTTTCTCGCTCTTCCCGCCTGTGAAATTCCATTCCGTATACTTGCTTCCCTGACAGTTACAATCTCCAAGAATTTAAATGCAATGTCAATTGCCATCTATTATTTCCTTGACTCACATCCTTTCCCTGAAAGCCTTGTATCATGTTCTTCTCCCTTTCCACTCTACTCTCATGCAGCTCTCTTCACATCAGTGTTCTCATCCCTCTCTTATCCATTCTCTGACACCCCCTGTAACTTGTTCTTTCTCATCACCCACTTTTTATGTAACCCCTTGTGCACCAGTGTCAGTACTGCCATGCTTGGGGTGAAATGATTATAAAAAAACAAAAGAACAATCATCAAATTTCACTGCCGACTTGTTTCCATCGACATCAAGAGAAAGAAACGCTTCATTTAATTATACATTCCAAAGTAGTGTATGACTGCGCATTCATTTTTAAAAATATAATTATTTAATGCACGATTTTTCAAAATTAAATCTTACAATAATGATTTGTTTAATAATTGATTTACCTAAATTGCATGATTAGAAAATATATCTCCCCTTATTTCTCTCTTCATCGTACAAATTCGACATGGTGCCTACCACAGCGCACGCAAACTTTCTATTGAAGGAGGGAAATATCTATATTTTCTCCACTTTCCAAATGAAATCAACGTTAAATCAATTCGCCTCGCAGTTAAAAGTACATTTTTAGTTATTATAAACATCGACATCAACAACAAAACATTGTTGAGAATTTGCCGTGAATTTTTTGAGGAACATTTCCTTCTCATCAACCATTTTATGTAACGTATCAATAAACTAAAGAACGCTACAATTCTGATGGGTAACAGGACAAGTGAGTGAGGCACAGTAGAGCAATTATTACCTAACTGTGCCTCACTCACTTGCGGAAAGCTAAGTTCGAATTCCATCCGAGTTCATTTCATTCACTTACGCACTAATAACCTTGGAAAAGATAATAATCAAACTCTTCTATTCCCAGTTGTGAATAAATAGTAGAACAGACTTTGTTCTATAGCCTTTGATAGAAACCGGTCTAAGAGAAGGAACACTCTTAATTCAAAACGTTGTCCTGGTAAAGCACATACTATGCAGCTAAAAGACAGGATCTTTTGCATTGGCACGATGATCCCGACTACGGTTGATCCTTTTTTTTTTTTTTTTTTTTTAACAGGACAAAGTTCCAGCGGATCAATGTCATCCACCACACTTTGGAAGGTACTTACGGTGTATCCTAACTCCAAAAGCACATAGTTATATTTAAATAAACCTTATTCTGTCAAGATAACAGTTTTGCAAACTGGTATCTGGTGACATGCCGAGAACAGATCAATTTTTGAAAATATTTTTGTGTGTGTGTGTGTAATTTTGTCGTTAGTGAGGTGATATTGGGTTTTGTATAGCGGTCCGTCTTTGTAATGTTATTAAGCTGTCTATAGTTGTCCACTGACCTGTACGTGAAGTTGACAGCTTGGCGTCGCTTTGCCTATCGGTAATTGTGTCGATTAACTTGTTATTTTTACAATCCACCGTTAGTCCGTAGTGACTTAGGAAGTTATTGCCAGACAGTCCAGAGCCCAAAATTTTTACATTGTTAGCCGAAACCTGCTAAATATTCGTAGAATATAGGACTGTGTTTATCGGGTATCATTGATACAGCAGCCCCTCTATCCACAATGAATATAATCTTTTGAGTCCCTAATTGTACGGTTACGTCCAAAAGTAGCGGGAAGACGGAGGCCATCATTCTCCCACTCGTGCTGCACAAATTTCACACTTTCTAATCACGTAACGGTAAAGATGGTCGTGAGGACGGTTCTAGTTTAATGTTTTCTTTATTCGGCCACATACACCACGGTTTAAAAGATCTCGCGCAATGTACATAGAAACACGCCCAGCATATTTTGGGTTTCTGCCCCTGATGATATGGGTTTGAAATTTGGGCGAACCTGAAGGAGATTACCACCACCTTAAAATTTGTTGGTTTTCATTGTTTTCGACTTTTTTCAGTGTAATCTTATCGATTACACCCCAAACTTTCCGATTGACAAAAAAAAATTTGGAAAAATTTCAATATTTAAACAAATTTTATGTGTGGGAGGGGGTTCAGTTTTTCATACAACCTTATAGTAAATCGATCCTGTGCAAATAATTTTTTTGCTTGCGCATATTTAACAACTGAATTCTTTGCGAAATTTTTGAATAAAGCCATTCTTGGATATTCCAAGGAAGATGCCATCGTACTAAGAACTAAAGAAAACCTGAAAAAGACAAAAACAAGAGCAACAACTCGTCCCAAAAAAATAAAACAAAGCGACACCAACAGTAATGCAGCCAATACGTGATTAAGTTTATGTATAATGTTGAACTGTGCCTCCATAATTAAGAACCAAGCAGTCACATGCGATTTAATGAACATGGTTGATTTAATGGATACTGTTTGCATCGATTCACCTCTCTGAAGATGGCCCATGTGAGCCGAAAGCTTAGAACCAACTTAATAAAAGATTATCTAAATGTTGGAGAATTTTTGTCTTTATTTTCAACTGAAAGTAAAGCCAAAATACGATGTTTAGAATGGCTCATGATTAAACATAATAGACATTCATTGTCTCTTATATTTAACAGTATATGTTTAGAAAATTATTTGCTGCCTCGATACACTATATATATATATATATATATTGCACTTACACACCGGATTCTTCGAGGGTCTGACGGTCAAAATGAGAGACACATTAACTTAATTACCAATAACCCCAACCAACCCCCACGACAACAACGAACCAAATATAAACAGAGAATGATTCGAAACCTTTTTTTCTCCTGATGATGTGTTTGAGTCCAAACACTGAAACAGCCGTATGATTGTAGAGAAGAGGACATATATACAAGAAATTATGTACATGTTCTAAAACATAATTTATAATATATATATATATATATATATATATACACACACAAATCTGTGTTCATCTATCAATAAACCTACAAAAAAAAAACGATTAGTAAATATAATCTTCACTTAATAAGTTTATAAACTAACCTAAACTAATCTTTGAAGTATTTTTAACATATTTTTTAACTTTATAAATTATTATGATTACAAAAGATGAAAAACAATTCTTTTAAAATTTGATTATTAATCGAAAATCTTTTCTTCCATAATATACATTATTTATAAAGCAATTAAATGCTTATCAAATTAAATAATGTCATAGTTTTATTGCATTTTTTATTTAATTACTTGGAATAGATTTTCGGAAATAGAGGCAAAATGTTGCAAAAAAATAATAGATCATTTACATTTCCCAATGAGTCCTGCGTTTAAAATAATAAAACCGATTTTTTTTTTGCTAATAAAACCGATTTTCCCAACAAAATTTAATTTCTTAAAATTTCATGAATTTACGTGGTAGCAAATATAAAAAATATATAATTTTTACCAAGATTTTTTTAAAATAATAATTTCAAAAATAATTTCATTCATTTGTGAATAAGTCTTGAAAGTTTCATTAAAATCTGACATTTATTTGATTTTCGCAAGAATTTCCAAATTTCCAAATTAATGTTTGTCACCGAAAAAAAAAAAACTCAGTTAATATCAAGTTTTCCATTGTAAACTCTCGTAACGATTTGGTTACAGGCTAACTTAAATCAAAACAAAAATTTTTACCAAAACTCCGAACGTGTTAGAAGGGATTCAAGTTTGTTTTTTTTTTTTATAAAAATAATTAAAAATACTTCGATCTTTCCTCTTAATAATAACGAACATTTTGTTTTTTTGATAGAAAAAGTTCGTTTTTATTGGCTTTGGGCCTTTTTTATTCATACTATACTATTTTTACCAGCGATTTAGTGGAAGTACCTAGTTAAAAATAACAAAACTGATTGAATTCTATAGCCTTAGTTAACAAGCAGTCTATCGCAAGAATGTAATGGCAACCTACTGCGGGAAAATCAGTCAGTCATGTTTCTTTCGGGACATTGCCAAATCGTGAATCACGTATGGCTCTTAGTGACTAAGTTTCATTTTAACTTTTTAGCGAATTTATAGAAACACCTCCTCCTCTTCCAATCTAATTTTAGTTTTATTATGATTATGCGATATAAATCTTTTAATTAAAAAAAAAACTTCAATAATTTGGCGGACCTGAAGCAGACTACCACCACGTTTAATTTCGTTGTTTTTCAATTTTTTTTTCTTTTACTTTTTTCAGCGCAGTCCTATCGATTGTTACTTAAACTTTCCGATTATCAAATAGAAATTTGAAAAATTACAATATTTAAACAAATTTGTGGTGGTGGTGGGTCAGTTTCTCATACAAGGTTAAAGTAAATCGATCCTCCATTTTCAATCCACTAAAGATGTATGAGAAACTAGTCCCCGTCCCACAAAAAAATTGTTTAAATATTGAAATTTTTGCGAATTTTCTTTTTGTCATTCGTAAAGTTTAAGGTGTAAAAGATAATATTGCACAGAAAAAGACCCAAAAATTTGATAATTAACAAATTTACAGGTAGCGGTAATGTGGTACCGGCGACTTGGTTTCAAAATGGAGGCTCGATTTACTATAACGTTATATGAGAAACTGATCCACCCCAGAAAATGTTTTTCAATTTTTTTTTGTCAATAAGGACTGCGTCGAAAAAAGTAAAAAAAAAAAAAAAAAAAAAAAAAAAAAAAAAACATGAAAAACAACAAAATTAAACGTAGTGGTAGTCTGCTTCATATTCGCCGATAATTTTAATGTAATCATTATATTGGATGATCGAACAAGAGCCTATTATTAAATGATCGACAATGTGGCTGAACTTAATGTGAATTAATGTAAAAATAAATCCTGTTAAATAAATCCTGTTAATTAAATCCTGTGAATTAAATACTGAATTGTTGATAAAATCAATCTGGCCAAAAATGTGGGTTGAAGTCAATAGAAGTTGGAGGAAACAGCGACATGTCTACAAAGAATAGCACAATCAAGAGAGGGTGGTAACTGGTCGTGTCAAAAGATATTTATAGCCACTAAAGTTGTCGGAAGCCATAATCGCTCATGTCCTGAACGGACATGGCACATAAAAGAAAGTCCCTTTTCCTTTACTAAAAAAATTTTAAAAAATGGACATTTTTATTTCGGTTTTCTTCTCTTTTTTTCTTATATTTTCAAACTTGATTAGTTTTTACAAGTGTTTTAGCTGTAAAACTTATGGTACAGAAATATTTTTGAATAAAGTATTCAGGCTGCAGCACACTGAACTCTTCACCGGCCTAAATCGCAACTCGTTCATTTTTAGCCCCCACCTCTCTCTCTCTCTCTCTCTCTCTCTCTCTCTTTCAGAGGAAAAGAAGACTGGAATATCTATTCACCCTGGCCTAGCCTCTCAATGTGTAGACCTCTGAATGACCCGTCCCCCAGAATCACGATTGCCCACCGCAGGGTTTTTATCAATCAGAAACCAAAGACACACAGGGGAAATAGGGTGTGGAGAGAGAAAACTTTGAGGCTTGGGTGGGAAAAGATCAGCTTATTTGCCGGTGGTGTTGAAATGGGGACTCTGAGTCGAAGGTGGGGGGGGACGAAATGTGGTCTACAGCTGGGATTTAAGGACACGGGGTTACTCCAGCTGCTGCTGCTGATGATGATTATTGCTTCTATGTCGTCTGTTATTACTTTGTAAATGTTTGAAACCTTTCGTTTCAGCAAGTATTGTAGAGGTTTAATAAAACAATTGAAATTGATAGAATAGATCAGCAAGACTAAAGGCCAGCGTCGATAGCCTTCCTCTTTTATCCGAACAGGCAATCCTCCTTAAATTTCTCATTATTTAGGAAGTATACCACACATGTATATTACACTTATGGTATAACGTACTAAGTGGTATCGAGACCTCTCACTTAATGTCACACTGATATGCATACCCCACTGAAAACAATACAAATGTTTAAACAAAGAATTGCTACTTAGATATATATGTATATTAGTTTGTTGCATAAAGAAAAATGAAAATTAAAAATATTTATGTACCGTAAGTTTTTACTTTTTAATTTTACTTTGAAAAATACAAATACACATATAATCTTACGCACATACACACGCATATAACGGATTGTTTGAAAGACGCCCACACCTATGTCGGCTGCATCGAGACGAGGCATTTATAGAATGTATATAATCTGTTACTTCTGGCTCTAGTCATGTACCCATCCCCACTGTGTCGCTAGGTTCTTTCCCTCTCCCACGTTGCTAGCCTTGAATATCAATGTCTCCATTTCCGCAATCTTAACGGCGGAGACTTGATTCCCGAACGGCTTTGAAAAGGAACGTGAATTGAATGTGGCCAAAGAGTCAGTTTGTGTTTGTAAAAGATTTTTTTAATGTGCTGACAATTAAAAACAAATGCCCCGTTATAAAATTGACAGGATATTGTTTGTTTTCCGTTTTTGTTTTTTTTTACTGAAGAAATAATATACTTAGTTACTTCCAGCAAAAGCTAGGGTGTAACAATTTTGACCAAAGTTTAGTTTACATTAGGATGTGCAGTGGACATCGACAGAGAACTACAAATCGGGGGCCCGAGTTCGAATTCTAGTTGAATTCATGGCACTCACTTGCGCACAAATACCGTATCTTCCCTCCAGTTATGGGTTAAATAATAGGACAGATTGGGTTCTATCGCCTTGGCTGGCAACCAGTCTACCGCAGAAAGCAATGGCATCCTAGTGCGGAATTATCTTCTATCCAGTTAGTCATGTCTCTTTCGAGACATGATCGCCCAAAGCGTGTATCACGTATGGCACTTAACTGACTGTAGTTTACGGCATAAATTTTAATATCCGTGCTGTAAACTACAAGCCACTCTTTTTAGTAGAGAGAGAGAGAGAGAGTCATTAAAAATATTTTCCTCACACGAGAACGCACCTATCTGTGCTTCAAGTACATATATTTTCTAAATTTAATTTTCAAAAATAAAGAAAAATTAGTTATCGTGATATAATACAATTACAAACTAAAAATATGAAACAAAAAAGAAAAGGCATGAAACCAACTTCTAATCTGCACAATTTTGACACATTGGCGGTGACAGTTGGTTAAACAAGCTTCGTTGTTTGTAATTCGTTCCAGCAAAGAAAACAAAACCAAATTTTTAAAATTCTTTTATTGTGTCTCTCTCCTTAATAATGTTTTCTTATTCGCATATTCTTTCACACTCAGTTATCCCTTTCATCTTAGTGGCTTTATTGCCCTGCTTGGGCTGAAATTAATAAAAAGAAAATTAGTAGTTGTGGCAACTAATGATTATAATAGATTGATCTAGCATGCATTTGGTAGAATAACTATCATTTAATAATTGTGTTTAACCCTTTCTTTTTTAATTCCTTAGTTCACACGACTGTTACACCCTGTCAAAATAATGGACTATTCCGTTTTTATTGCATGGAAAAACACTATTTGGTTTCAACCAGAAAATAAAAGAAAGAAAATAGAATTGTTTAATATCCGTTTAAGTGAAACTGAAAAGCTTGTAAATTTCGATACCTTTTCATTTGTATCTCCTAACTTCTTAAAATAATCACCAGAATTCATATTCATTATTGTTACTGCAATTTAGGTAGCTCCACTCATTTTCGATAGCTAAGTTTTAAATTGAACTTTTAAAAATAAAAAAAAACGTCTTCTTGAAAATGTATTTTTAGCTTATTTGAAAGTTAAAAGACTAACTTTATTATGTCCAGTAAGCAAAATACTCGAGATTTTTTAGATTTTTTTTAATTTTCAGTTTTTCGGCCACTTTTTTGAGCGATCGACACATTTATAAACAAAACTTAATTCTCGATATTAGAAATCTTGCAACAATAAAATATACATTTCTCACACGTTATTTTTGGAAAATTATTAAAGTTAAAGTTAACATAATCTGATTTGAAACATATATTACTTCTTTATGGCATGAAGTTTAGAATAAAAGTATTTCTTAATCAGAAAGGTCTGACTCGTTGACCTTTCAAGGAGGCGATGACAGCTCCTGGTATCAACCAGTTTATACATCTGGAAGCATGGTGACCAAAAATGACATAACCTACATTTCGTAAGAACAACCCTTGAAGCATGGGACCTTTTAATGATAAGTCTTTTATAAATTTTCATGGTAAAAGAAAATGTGCAGTTTAACATAAATATAAACATTTAAAAATTATTTTTAAAATCTTATTTCTAAATGATTTGTATTAAGTTTCTCAATTTTCGATTTGTAAATAAAGTCTTTATTTAATAATTAATAACTGAAGACGCTGAGTAACTGGAATAAATTTAAAAGATGTTTGAAACTTTATAATTAGCAAAGAAATAATTATAATTAGCATTATAATTAGAAAAGAAAAAAATGAAAACATTTCTTATAAAAGTTCATTATTCATCGAAATTTTTCTTCTTCAGAATATGATGTCTTTAAATTATATTATTTATAATATCAATAAAAAGTTTATCGAAATTAAGGATGGCGAAGTTTTAATGCATTTTTTATTTTACTATTCGGAGCGGATTCTCCGAAAAATGGTCTCGTAAAAAAGATTTTAAAAAATACATAATTAACATTCCTCATTTGAGTCCTGCATTTAACTAATAAAAAGAAAACTGGTGTAGATCATGTATTTCTAGAAGTTTCATGTAATTAATTGGAGTTGGGTAATAGATGTAAAAAAAGTTACCAAGATTTTCTAAAAATATTAATTGCATAAATCATTTCATTCATTTGTGAATAAGTCCTGAAAGTTTCTTTAAAACCAGACAATTGATTTTTGCACGAATTCTCAAATTAATGTGGCTTTCAACGCCAAAAAAGACTTGCTTATTACGTTTTGCTTAGTAGTCAGTCAGTTAAGTGCCATACGTGAAACACGCTTGGGTGATCAAGTCTCTTTCGAGACATGACTGACTGTTTGCCATTGCTTTCTACGGTAGACTGGTTGCCAGCCAAGGCTATAAAACCCAATCTGTCCTGTTATTTGACTCATTGCTAAAGTGGGGAAGAGATGTATTATATTATTAAGTAGTAATTAGTGGGTGATCAGTTTATTACTTCATAACAATATAAATCTGATCCCCCACTTTATGCCTAGCACTAGTTTTAATTATGTTTCTAACTATTATATTCAGTCAGTCAGTTAAGTGCCATACGTGAAACACGCTTGGGTGATCATGTCTCTTTCGAGACATGACTGATTGAGCAGAAGATTATCTCGCAGTAGGTTGCCATTGCTTTCTGCGGTAGACTGGTTGCCGACCAAGACTATAGAACTCAATCTGTCCTACTATTTAACCCATAACTGGAGGGAAGAGACGGATTAATACCTTTCCCAAGGGGATTTGTGCGTAAGTGAATGCAATGGATTCACCTGGAATTCGAACTCGGCCGCCGATTTCGCGTTCCGAACCGATATCTACTGCACCACAACACACATCCAGTAGTAACATTACGTAAACATGGCGTGAATCGCTGACAGGAAACAAAAAAAGAAATTTTAACTGAAAATTCGAACGTGTTCAAAAGATTAAATTTTTTGTTTTAAATAATGACAACAAAAGTTTTTATTAAGTTTGAGCTCTTTTAACATCATGCTATGCTGATTTTTAGGCAGTTGAGTGGAAATACTTACAACATTTTATGTAAGTGATGGGCTAATTTCTATAGATATGTCATTGTCGTAGAACTCGCCATGAGCTTCAATCATTAACTAAAGAACTAAAATTCATCAGAAATTTAAATTGGAAAACAGTGATAAAAATGACATTTTTATGTTTATTAAGCACGTTTTATCACACTAGACATTGGTGATCGCAAATCTCTTTGCCATATTTCTATTGAGGGATTCATTTCAATAATTGTCACGCAACGTCTCTCTTTTATTATCACATAGACATTATTTATGCACTAAAGAAAAAAGTTACAGACACACACGTATATGCACTGACGAACCAAAACATTATGAACAGTTACACGTGGTAAGAATGACAGCCACTACTTCGCAATAACTGCATGTCGGAAGTATATAAGCGAATAAACCGACTTCGGGTAATTCAGTTTGTTACGGTTAATGACGCATTTATAGAAAAGAAGGAATTATCACGGCCAGAAGACTTGATAAAAGCATTTTCGAAACGTCACGGCTTGTGGAATGCTCATATTCATTTGTGGTAAGTACATCTCAACCGTGGTCCGAGGAAAGAAAAATTACCCATCGAAAAGAGAAACGGTTAGAGACTTTTTCGTTAATTAACCAAAAGAAGGAATACTGTAGTAGAAATTTCAGATTGCTTCTATCAAGATGAATGAAAGAATATGTCACAACACACAGTACACTTTCCTTGTTGGATATGAGAGAGTGTTGCTACAAATCAGTTAAAGTACCCATGCTAACCAATATCTACCACTCGCCTTGTCCGAGAAGCTTAGCTTTCTGACTGACCTAAGTAAATCCTCTCACCGCCTCGGTGAAAGAATTTAGGAAACGTTCTGCCGCTAGAAAACACCGAATTATATGGTTCATGTGGATTGTGCATTGTCGTGTATCACACCTCTTGGACACTTGTTTATTACCAGTCTTTTACGATAACAGTAACATCTTTAGGCGGAGAAATGAGTTCTTCCAAGTTGTATGCTTTGTATGAAAACGATTTCAGGAGCAGGAAAACTTCAATGTGTTCTCTGATAACCAAACTCCCCATATCTAGATCTTATTGAACATTTACTGAATATGATGCGACAATAGAATGCATTCGAGTGAAATACTACCATGTAAGTTGAAGCAGTTAAAAACAACCGGTTGATAGACTGGCATCGTATTCTGGAATAAAACTTGGCAGATATTATAGATTGTCGCTTCAGTATTTGATTCGGGTAAAAATTGTTTCGTATGCATACAATATGAATGGCGAACACCTTATTAGGCAGATGGCGATAACGTTTTTAACAACTGATTCGATGTAATCTTTCCACTTTATGCTTTTGAAAATGTTAGCCCATTAAAAGCGAAATGAGCCACTCTCCTGAGGGTTAGCATCAGCCATGCTGATGGAGGGCAGAAAAAGATTTCTCTCAGACGATTAAAAGGAAGTAGGTTTGTTTTGGAGACGTTTAAATTAACAGGCCATTTCTTGCTCCAGTTAACAACAGATTGTAAGTCATTTTAGATCAGCTGTTAATTTGACCTTATCGAACCTATCAGACTTACCATTAAGACAGTTGTGTTATCACCATAGATAACGAGCTGAGAACTGATGACATCGGGTAGGTCGTTTATGAAAATTAGGAACAACGCAAGGTAGACACTGGGAGACACTAGCAAAAATGTCTAGAAGAGTGGCCTTTCAAAACAACCTTCATTTCACGATTTCATAAGAAAAACTGATCAGTTCAAAAATTTGTCCAGAAATATCACAATCTTTCAGCTTGTGAAAAAGATGAGAATAGTAAACCCTGTCAAACGTTTTCGATATAAATCATACATTGTGGCTATTTGCATTCAGACTTTGAAATGCCGAGATTTCATAAAAAATGGCTGCTATTTTTATAACATTGCTGAACAAACCAGTTTTATTCAAACTGCGCAGTTAAAAGTTGTCATTGTTTTAGAAGTTTTAATCTAATTAACTATTAGATTCCATAAATATTTATTTCATATATCGATAAAACAGAAAGTGGATGTAATGTGAGATACAGTGCAAATATCATTTAAGTATTGAATCTGTACGCATAGATATATAAACAGAACGAGAAACAGTAGGCGAGTAAGAAAGAGAGCTAGATCTGTGTGAATGTTATTATGTATTTGTGTGTACTGTTTCAAAACTCATATATTCGAACCTATATTGTAGATCGGAAGACGCATTTGCATGGCCAGGAATGCATTTCAAAAGCTAACCAGAGTACGTAGAGACAGAAAAATCTCATTGGAAACAAAAAAACAGTGTGCTGGACTGCTATGTGATATCTGTCCTTCTGTATGGCAGTGAATGTTGGATGATCTCCCCAAGGATAAAGGAGAAGCTTGAGGCAGCAGAAATGTTGTTCTACAGAAGGATGCTGAGAATACCATGGACTGAGCGCATGAGCAACGATGAGTTGTTAGAGAGGATGCAAACGATAACACAACTCATGCTTAACATCAGAAAGAGAGCTGAGATTTCTGGTACACGTAATGAGAAAAGTGGGTCTGGAGAATTTAATACTCACATGACGGATAGATGGATAGAGGGGAAAAAGAGACAGGAGAAAGAAGCGCGAGACATACTTGATAGGCTTTAGCAAATGAATGGTGGAGAAATGTCTGAGAGAAATACCGAGAGGGAAAATATTGAGAGCGACAAGAGACAGGGCTAATTAGAAGCCCATGATTACCTACGTCCATAAAAAAGAAGGATTGTGTAATTGTACACAAAAGTATTCCAACTATTTACTTTTTTTCCGAATGATCACTTTTTCGATTAATCACTTCAAATTTGATTCCATGCATTTATCTCCTCAACTAACAAAACAATTCAATGTCTGGGTCAGTGAAAAAGAAAATTAACATTATTATTTGCATAATTATCAGTTCTCTATTGACTTTTGATATTTTTAATTGCAAGTAGGTGTTTTCTCACACTTTTGATATTACACCCGATCATACGACTGATATGCGTGTTCATTCGTCTGTGGGATAGGAAATTAAAAAATAAAATCAACTTTCTTCTTCACGTTTACAAAAATTGCACGCCCGCAAAATCGGATTCAAACGACTAAAAGCATTTTAGAAAAACCCAACGAAGGCAAATTTCACAAGTCAGTGTGAAAAGCAAAATTCTGGATCCTGATTGGATACGAAATAGAAAAATGAACGATGACGTCAGTCAATCATTTTTCACGCCTAAAGCAGAAAATGCCCCCTGGAGCCGGTCACATGACTGAATTCCACTACTTAACCACGTCTGTGACCCGGTCAAGTCAGTCAGATGGGAGCAGCGAGATGAAACTACTAAAACGTAACGGGAGAAACTTCAACTACGACCCGGACATAGGTCGCTTTGCACATTGTTCTCTTTCTCTTTCTTTCTCGTGTGCTGATTCTTTTTACTTCTTCTCTATTCAAAGACATTCATACCAAACAAACGATCACACATACATACATACGTACGTACGTATAAACTCTTTCTACTAATTACTAATACAAGAACATTTCTTCAACGCTTGATACTCTTAACTTTCTCATTAAACATTAATTTCTACGAATTCTTGTTATTCTTTCATTTAATAAATTTCTATTTTAATATGAAAAATGTATATTTTTATTTTTACACTATTCTTTCACAAATATACACAAACCTTCTAACGAAAACCTTCTGATGAATAATCTACATAAAACTTGTAAGCTGTAGGGAGTTCGGTTATGTCTGACACAAGGCCGAATCAAAGAAACAATAACCATCTCCCTACGGCTACACCTCTATACGAAAGTCTTACAACTCGGCGTGGTGTAATGGTTAGCAAGCTTGTCTTGGTAGAACCTATTACTACTGAGTAGTAAGTTCGAGCCTCACTGGGTCCCCCATACTTTCGACCTTGTGCCACATCTAAGCGGCGCTTAGAAAATCAACTATATGAAAATCTTATAAACTGTTCAGATTCATTGGCTTCTGTTTATGAATCGCAGTTTCTAATTTACTCTACAAATGTTCTATTGGAGTTGGGTCATTCTCTTATCCAGACCTTTTGGAGCTCTTCTAAGATTGTCATTAAAGTATGTTTCATGTCGTTGTCTTGTTAGATGATGAATAAGCAACCAAGTCGAAGCTGGACTGCAGATGTTAAAAATGTTTTCGAAATACCGTACTGGTATTTCACCAACTTTATTTCCTCTTCAATCACGGTGTCGTTCTTAGTTTCCGCTGCGTTAAAGTAACCCCAGAAATTGATATTCACCACCAGGTTTCACTGTTGTGATTGTCATTTTTACTCCCTTGTTTTTTGTTGTTGTTGCTTTTTTGTTTTTTTGTTTTTTTATTCTCCAGACCTGATATTGTTGGTGATATTCTAAGCGTTCAAGCTTTGTTTCGTTTGTCTAAATAACTGATATTAAGAAATCATTCCACAGATCGGAAAATGTTTAGCGAATACTAAATGGTCCTTTTTATGGTTTCTCCATTAGTTGGCCTTTTCTGCGCAATCTGTCCGTGAAATCCTTGCTGATTCAATTGTTGGAATGTGCACATCTGTTTGATCGTTTGCCTTGATAAAATTTACCTTTGAGTTGGGGTTAGGTAAAAGTTCTCTCTTCATTTTAGTCACCATTTTGGCTGAAATTTTACTTGGTCCACTTAAATGTGCAAGCATTGATATGATGCAATCTTTTTTATATATATGAACAGCAAATAACACAGTCGAGCGCTTGAAATTCTTCTTATAACCTTTCTTTTTCATATCCTTGGAACGCCCTTTGGTTTCTTCCTAGATTTTAAAAATGAATTAATGTTTAATTTGCAATATAAATTTATATAGGCCTTCTAAAGAGCTGTTTATCGTTACAAAATGCATTGTTTATAAAATTGGACCAATTTTAGAAGTTACCTAATTTAATGGGAAATGTATTTTTTCACTGGAGGTGTCGAATGCAAAGATTATTATTACTAATTGTGGGACTAAAATAATTACTAATATTAATTATCTCGCATTTATACTGAGCCACCAAACAATAAGTGGTCTTGGCGATATCTGGCCGTCGAAAAGCATAACTATACATTTATATTAAGAAAAAATAAAGACGGCCACATAACAGTCGGAATAACGAAAATTAAATATTATTTTCTAAAAACGAAAGTATACCGACAAATTATAAAAATATGTTATGCATCTTTTCTGAATAAGAAAGTAAAGTAACGGGTTGTTTTTACTCATAAGTCAGAAACAGTTTTAATCTGCAGCATCTGGTAAAACTCTGCTTGTTGTAAAAACTGGATTCTGCCGATTGGTCGGAAAGGGTCACATGACTGGCCATGCCTAGTGCAGAAGAACTAATTTGGGAAGAAGAAGAAAAGATGCTCCATCGTCTATTCTCGTATTAAACTGTTTTAACACTAATTGAATAGATAAATCAAATCAAATCAAATTCGGAATAAATAATCAGACAAGATAAGGAAAATAATCTCGAAGATGAATACTTTTGCATACATATTTGTTTGTGATTATTATACAGGGTTTCCATAAAATTCATGTAGACTTTAAAAAATGTATAACTTTATTTGTATTTGCGATAGAAATAATTTGTAAAAAGGATTACAAAGAAGTAAATTTATATTTTTTTAAGACTTTCTTAGACTTGCTGTAAAGGATTTTTCTATGGATGCAACACTTTCGTCGCTGATACATGACCTTCCAGACCGTGGCTTATCATGGACTGAGTCTGTCTCTTTCAATTTTTTCATCCATTTAGCAATAGTGTTCCTATGAGATGGTTCTTTATTGTATTCAATTCTAAACTTTCTTTTTACATCAATAGTAGATTTCAGTTCAGTCAACCAAAGGACACAGTTTACTTTTTCCTCAGTTGAAGCCATGGATCAAATTGATTCTGAAAAAAAGAAATTACTCTTTTACTTATCTAAAAATTGTTGCAAATTTTGTGGTAAAGAAATATTCAATAACTATACTTAAAACTAGGTACATTAAACTTTATAACAATTTTACAGACTATTTCTATCACAAATACAAGTAAAGTTATAAATTTTTAAAGTGCGCACGGACTTCATGGACACCCTGTATTTTTATCAGACAGAGAGATTTTTTCACACAATCGTCTAATTAATGCGTATTTCAAAATGAAAACTGAAAGTCAGCTCGACATGTTAAACTTTCAGCTCAAAACATCAGTATTGCTTAACGTGCATAGACGACGGTCACTAAGTGTGCGTCTTACGTCTTGAACAACTCGACACAAACTTCCGCCATTAGCAACTAATTCTTCCTCCTTTCTACAACCAGCTTTATTCACTTCTTAGTTTCTCTTATTTCCTTTATTTTTCAATGTTTCTTCTTTCATTTTTTATTCATTGTTTCCTGCTCAAGTTTCCTTGTTCTGCAAATAAATGGAAGTTGCTTCTTCCTGCTTGGCGGAAATTTATCTAAATGCTGATACTTTTTCTTCCGGTGACCAATGTTTCCTCCATCTTATTTATTCATTCTTTCATACACTTCTTCTTTCTCTCTATTTTCCAACCTCCTCTTCCTCGTCCTTTCCTATTTCTTGTTTCCTGTCAACACTAAATTCAAATTTCGTCTTTTTTCTCTTCCCTTCTTTCATTTTTTTCCTGCTTTTTCTTCCTAGTGTCGTTTTTCTTTTTAGTTTTGGAAATTACTACTACACTCAGTGAAAAGCAAACTCTTTTCAAAATAGTTTGTGAGATGCGTCCTCTAATTACGGCAGGTCTAGGAATTAACTTAAAACTGACCATTACATTCATTTATAATGTGATTTCATTTTTTTTAGTCATAGCTCCTGGAGTTTTTTGTCAGCTGACAAAAAGGTTATCGGGAGGGAAAAGCAGCTTGATACTTTATATTAAAAGTTCATCTTGCGTGTTAACATTTTCGCTTTGTTTTTGACAATAAGATGGCATGAATTTTGAAACTGCTGCAGGTTGTCTAGATGTTATTTATTTGAAAAGAGAAAGTCAGTCAGTTAAGTGCCATACGTGATACACGCTTTGGGCGAACATGTCTCGAAAGAGACATGAATGACTGGGTAGAAGATTATCCCACAGTAGGTTGCCATTGCTTTCTGCGGTAGATCGTTACTAGCTAAGGCTATATAACCCAATCTGTTTTATTATTTAACACATAACTGGGGGGAAAAGACGAATTGATATCTTTCCCAATGGGATTTGTGCGTAAGTGAATGCAAGAAACACCAATGGAATTCGAACTCGGCTCCCCGATTTGTCGTCCCGAGTCGATATCCATTGCACCACAGTGCACATCAGAAAAGAGGAAAGGCGAATAAAAAATCAAGTAAACAACCTAAGATAAAAGAAAGACAATAGGAATATAAAAGAAAGGGGGGAGGAAAAAATGAGAAATGGAGAGAAATAAAGCAATAAACAATGAGAAAAAAGAACAAATAAACTAAAGCGAAATGTTAAGAGAACAAGAAGAAAACAAAAGAAAAAAGAGACGAAGAGAGGAAAAAGAGAAGAAAGAGAAATGTGTGTGTCATTGAATTCGTTACAATTTTCTGAAAACGAACTTAAATTGTTCTGATGATGCGATGAATGAACACCGAATGATTTACAGGATTTTCTGCATCTTACCTGCTAATCCAATCAGTAAGTCATTTAAGTACCATACGTGATACACGCTTGAGTGATCATGTCTTGAAAGAGACATGACTGACTGGGTATAAGTTTTTCCCAGAGTAGATTGCCATTATTTCATGCGTTAGATTGGTTGCCAACCAAGGCTACAGAACCTAATCTATCCTGCTATGGAACTCATAGGAAAGAGACAGTTTAATACTTTTCTCGAAGGTATTAAAGCGTGTGAATGCAATGAATTCAACTGGAATTCGAACTCGGTTCTTATATTTTTCCTTCCGAGCTGATATCCATTTACCCTAACGCATAACCAGTAATAATTGCTAATCCAAAGATAATTGCATAAAATCGTGTATTCGGGTTTTAATTTTATGAAATCCTATTAATGACATAAAACCCAGAATATCACCGTTCTTTGGGGCATCTGAATAATTTTCACATGTTCCCAAATATTTATCAAGGATAACAAGGTAACAATTCGACAGTGGCAAATAAGCCTAACGCTTAAAGCAATAATGGCAATTGTCAAGAACAAAGAGATTACTGCTAAAATACAATGTAATATCAATCCTTCTATATGGCAATGAACGCTAAGCAATCTCCTCACAGCAGCTTGAGGCAGCACAAATGTGGTTCTACACAAGGATGTTGGGAATACTATAGACGAAATATTTGAGCAATGGGGAAGCTTTAAAGTAGATACCTTCAATCATTTTCGATAACTAACTTTTAAATTGAATTTTTAAAAATAAAAAAAATGTTTTCTTGAAACTTTTGTTTTAGTTGAAAGCTAAATAATTAAATTTTCTATTTCCAGTAAGCAAAATACTCTGATGTATTTCAAATGGAAATTATAGTGATTGGAATCTAAAATTTTGATTTTTTTAAAAATTTTCGGTCATTTTTGAGTAATCGACACATTTGTAAACAAAAGCTAATTTTCGGTTTTAAAACCCTTGCAAAAATAAAATATACATCTGTGACACATTACTTTTTAAAAATTAGCAAATTTAATGTTAAATTAATCTTATTTACACAAGTATTTCTCATTTGTAGCATGAAATTTAGATTAAAACTATTTCTGACCCTTACATATGACGACTTCCATATACGAGATAAGCTATGTGTCTTTGGCGATCGCAAGTGACATAATTGTACACATTTTTTTCTTGTAAAGGAAAGAAACCGTGAAACACATGACATTTTAATGTACACATAGAAATTACCATAAAGAATTTCAAATACACTAAAATTCTTTAAAATTATTTTTAAAATACGAAAGCACAATGATTTGTATTAAACTTTTCAATTTTCTATTAGTAAATATAGTCTTCACTTACTAATTTAATAATTAACACCAACAAATCTTTGAAGTATCTTTAAAATATTTACGAAACTTTATAAATTATTATAATTAAAAAAAAACAAATGAAAACAATTCTTTTATGATCTCATCATTAATAAAAAAAAATTCTTCAGACTAAAATATCTGATATTTATATTATTTATTAAAGCAATTAAAAGCTTATCTAATTAAAAATGCCATAGTTTTATTGGATTTTTATTTTACTACTGAGAGCAGACTTTAAGAAATAAAGGTAAAATGTTTGAAAAAATAATAGATGATTTACATTCACCAATGAGTCCTGCTTTTACCAAATAAAACCAATTTTCCCAACAAAATATAATTTCTTAAAATTTAATGAATTTACATGGAGGATGGGGTAACAGATGTAAAAAAAATTTTACCAAGATCTTTTAAAAATGATAATTTCAAAAATATTTTCATTCTTATAAGTACTGAAAGTTTCATTAAAATTCGACAATTATTTGATTTTTACAAGAATTTCCAAATTAATGTGTTTTTCACCTTAAAAAAAACTGAGTTGCATAATATTACATTTTCCATTGTAAAATCTCATAACAATTTGGCTACCCGCTAACTGAAATCAAAACAAAATTTTTACAAAATTGTGAACGTGTTAGAAAATATTAAAAATTTTTAAAAAGTAACTAAAATATACTTTGATCTTTTTTCTAAATAATAATGACATAAACATTTGTATGGAAAAAGTTTGTTTTATTAAGTTTGGAGTATTTTTTCTTCATACTATGCTGTTTTTTTTTTTTGTTTTTGTTTTTTTTCAGTGATTTAGTGGGGGGACATATTTTAAGGAAAATTTAACAAAAACAATACCTATACTTAGGATCAGAATAAAAAACGGTTGAAATTTCTGAAAGAAATAAAAAAGATGGTTTAGAAAATTTGACACTTACAGGTTATACTGAAGATAAAAAGGGTAAAAAGAAACATAGAAACACCTAAAAGGCTTATGTAAAAGGATTGTAGGACATAGACGGAGATAGATGGTGAGAAGACAAACAGGGCTTAAAGTTGCGAAAGATAGGAATTTATAGAGAGCCATAATCACCCACGTCCTGAAGGAACACGGCACGTAGAAGTAACTGATTAATATATCTACTTGTCTGGAAGGTAAAGATCGGTTAAACAGATCTTTAATTATTTTCTGTATAGACTAAGCATTAGAAAATTCTTACTGGTGGACGTAAATTTACTGTGGATGATCACAAGGTTTCTAGCTAGAAAAAAATAAAAAAAATAAAGAAATCCATACTGCTTCCTTCAGCATGGACAAGATTATAGAAATAATAAATGAAATTTACAACAGTAGCGATATACCGGAAGGCCTAACGAGATCTATCCTCAAAACGCTGCCTAAGAAAACAGATGCAAATGACTGTGAATTCCACCGGAGAATCGAATCAGCTTAATTGTAATGAGAGCATAATATATATATATATATATATATATATATATATATATATATTCTGTTATATCGCTCATTCAGTAATGAATTAGAGCACTCTGACCGCTGACGTATGATGCATGATACGCTAAAAGTCTGCCTCCTTCTACCGAGCGCCCATAGTTCAGAGGTAGAATCGCCGACTGACGCCAATTCGGTCGGGTTTCAATCCTGGGTTAAAAGCAATCGGATGTCTAACCGTCCTGATGAGCTGTGATACAGCGAAACAGATCTGTCTGCGGATGACTATGTATAGTCATCAGTACGCAGTCCTGTTTGGCTGTATCACAGTTCATCAGTGCGGCTAGACATCCAATTGCTTCCAGCCAAGATAGAATCCAGACCGATTTGACATCAGTCGTATATTCTATCCCTAAGCTATCGGCGCAAGGCGGAAAAAGACAGATTTTAGTGTGTTATATAGACAATGTAAGCAAACTCCAGTAGCCAAGAGTGTTCCATTTGTTACTGAAGAACGACGCGTAAATAGCAGTGAGTGGTTAACGTTTTTAAAATCTACCATTTCTCCAGAATGTTCAATCGACGTACGACGTCAGTGTGGCTAGACACATTTACTTGCTTCTGGCCGGAATCGAAACTCGACTGATTTGGCGTCATACGGAGTTGCTACCACCTAAGCCATAGGCGCATGGAATCAGAGAAGGGAAAATTTAACGTGTTGTATATAAGCAGTGCATTCACACGCCAGTCATCGAAAGAACTTAATTCATTGCTGAAGAGTCACACATATATCGCAGAAGTGGAAACTGTTTTTAAATTTTTCTCTAGAGAGCAGAAACACACACACACACACACACACACACACACACACACACACACACACACACATATATATATATATATATATATATATATATATATATATATATATTACAAACCCCTCATTCATACATTGAAAATACTAATAAGGAGGCTAAAAATCATCACAGACAAATTAAATTTAACTAATAAAATCCAAATATTAACTGGAAAACAAGCTTTCCTTACAATGAAAGACCACAAGGATGACCTTACCAACAATCCATCATACAGACTCATTAATCCAACAAAAACAGAAGTGGGCAAAATAAGCCATCAAATATTAAAAAATATTTGTGACTTGTTAAGAAGAGCCACTCAAGCAAACCAGTGGAAAAACACTAGTGATTTTATTTTCTGGTTCCAAATAAATTAAATACAAAGTAAATACACATTCATCAGATATGACATAAAAAACTTTTACCCATCAATATCTGAGAAGGGTTTACTGGAAGCATTTACTTTTGCTAAAGTGTACATAAAAATACCATCAGATCATAGTGACATAATATTACATTGCCGAAAATCTATACTTTTCCACAAAGGTATAGCATAGATCAAGAAATCCAACAACGATTCGATGTACCACAAGGATCGTATGATGAAGCAAAAATCTCAGAATTGATGGGAATATATATTTTAAACAAAATCAACAAAACAATCTATGTTGACAACCACGGATTATATAGAGATGACGGATTATATAGAGATGACGGATTATATAGAGATGACGGATTATATAAAGATGACGGATTATATAGAGATGACGGATTATATAGAGATGACGGATTATATAGAGATGACGGATTATATAAAGATGACGGATTATATAGAGATGACGGATTATATAGAGATGACGGATTATATAGAGATGACGGATAGCACTAGACAAAAAAAAAAAAAGATTAAATAATAAATTAAGGAAAGGGCATTTCAAAATTATTCAAAGAACTAGATTTTCATACTACAGTGAACACAAATAATAAAGTGGTACAATATTTAGATGTAGAACTTAATTTACAAACTGGAAATGTCTTGCTATACATGAAAACAAACACTAAGTTATCACACATAAATACAAAGTCCAATCATCCAAATAATATAATTAAACACATTTACAAAGGAATAGAACACAGACTATCTAATAATTCGTCAAGCAAATCAATATTTAATGAAAAGAAAATATATATGAGGATGCACTAAAAAATCCTAGCTATAAAAACATTTTATAATATATTTCTCAATCAAACAGACAAATCAAAAACAGCAATAGAAAACGAAACATTATCTGGTTCAACCCACCATTTAATTTAGAAGTAAAAACCAAAATAGGACAAATATTTTTTAAACTAATTGAAAGACACTTTCCAAAAGAATCGGAACTAAACAAAATTTTCAACAGAAACACAATCAAACTAAGTTATAGTTGCACTAATAATTTAGATAGTTTCATAAAAACAAAAAATGCCAGAAACTAAATACCATCGTACAAAACAAAACCATCAACAAAGAATGCAACTGCAGGGACAAAAATAAATGTCCACTTCAAGGTCTCTGCAACACAAAAGAAATAATTTATAAGGCAAAGGTACATGACCCAGGTGGCCATAACAAAATATATTTGGGCTCAACCAAAGACACCTTTATGACCAGGTAGTTCAATCACAGATCTATATTTAATATATAAAAATTAAAAAAACAATACAAATTTGGCTAGCCACGTCTGGAAATTGAAATCAAAATATGGAAAAGACCCAGACATAACGTGGAGCATTGTAAAAACAGCCAAGCCTTACAAAGGTGGACAAATATGTAGACTGTGCCAAGAAGAAAAATTAGAAATTATGATATTCCCAAATAAAGACAAACTGTTAATTGAAGGAACGGAAATTATGACTAAATTCATCCACACTAAGAAATACCTCTTAGATTCATACAACCATGGATGAAAACGCCATTTAATTGGAGTATATAGACTAAACTATCGCCCGGTTCACACTCCACCCACCTCTTTTGAACTGGTGAAGAGGCTCATCCCTTGTTCCCTGTTTAGGATGTAGTTTCCGGCTTTCTCTTTTCCACTCTTTTTACTCTTGCGTAGCCCCCTGCGCACCAGTGGCGTTACCGCCTTGCTTGGGGTGATATGATTAAAAAAAAAATATATTTGTTTTCATTTAAAAATTACGCGTTCATAAATTCCCTGCGACGTGAACGTCCAAATAAAACACACTTACAAGAGCGTTCTTAAAAAAAAGGGGGTAAAATCAGTTATTAAAAATCGCCTGAAGTCACCACTCATGGTAGAAACCTAGGTAACGAAATAACTTGTTTAAAAATGGAATATATAAGATACTACTTATATATATATTGTAATGTTTGTTACAATGGTTTATAAATAATCTAGAAAATAGATTATTGTAGATTATAATCTAGAATAGATTATTTTTCATTTAAACTCATCACCAGAAGAGTGGCAAACGTAGCTCCGAAACGCAAAAATTTTTGTGTAGTGATACTATGCTTTTATAAATCATTGTAACAAACTTTACAATATAAAGCTTTACGTTGTATCGAGGACACTTTATAAAAGTAAATGCATGAACAGTGGGTTTAAAACCTACGTGTTCTATAACTTTCTTACAATATATATATATATATATATATATATATATATCAAATTGAATACTATGGGCTACTGGAGTTTGCTAACATTGTCTATAGAACACGCTAAAATCTGCCTTTTTCCGCCGTGCGCCGATAGCTTAGGGGTAGAATATACGACTGATGTCAAATCGGTCTGGATTCTATACCGGCTGGAAGCAATTGGATGTCTAGCCGCACTGATGAGCTGTGATATAGCCAAATAGGACTGTAAACTGATGGTTATATATATATATATATATATATATAGCGTTGATTTGTGATAGTGTTTAGGTTGTTTTTTCAGTGGTTTTTACTGATAAAATGTATTTTAGCAAGCAGATTTTTTCTCGTAAAGAGATTGATATCGGAGAGGAGATAGAACGTTGATAAGCACAAAGTGTTTGTCACTTCAACTGAGCTCGTTTGCCAGTCATCATTAATGAGATCATCATAACGGTTTCCTCACGAAACTCTGAAGTGGGTATGAACCTGTTCAGTTAAACTGACAAACTCTTTCATATATATCGATATATAGTTATGAATTAATAGTACAAATCCCTCTCTTTCTTCACCCCTCTCCTGTTCGCTAGAAGAGGAGACCACAAATGATTAGAAAGTGAAAAGGACAGCCTTGGTACTAAATGGGCACAGCAGATCAAAGACAATAAAACTAAGGGAGAAAATATAAAAGTGAAAAAAAGGAAAATGATAAGATTAGGTTAAAAGCAGGTTAACATCTTGACCATTAGGGAGTAAAAAGAAGAAAATAGAAAAGGAAAAAAAAGGGAAAAAGGAAAAAAAAAAAAAGAGAAAAAGTTAGTATGTATTCTTTGGAGCCAAATCCCAAAATGAATCTTCGATCTGATTCGTTAAAAGACGCACACATGTAAATTTTATATCTTCCAACATACATACACAGCAAACCGAAGGTTTTTGTATTTAAATGTAAATCATTTGTACAACCAACATCAAACATTGCCTGATGAAGAGAATCTATCTTTAATGTACAATTAATTCATAACTATATAATTATATCAAGCTCTATAATATTTATTATATTGAGCATTGTTCATAATAAAATAAATGCCGGGGCACTCAAAATAGTAAAGCTTTAAGTCCTCTTCACCAGGATATATATATATATATATATATATTACTATCGAGCTCTCTAGAGAGGAAAATTAAAAACAAAAAACAAAACCAGTTACCACTTCCGCAATTTATGCATTACTCTTCAGCAATGATTTGAGTTCTTTCGGTGACTGGCGTGTGTATACTCCGCCTATATACAAGACGCTAAAATTTCCCTTCTCTGATTCTTAGCGAATCCAACTAACAACAAATCGGTCGTGTTTCGATCCTGATCAGAAGCAAGTGGATGTCTAGCCACACTGATGATACAGTAAGACAGGCTTGCATGTGGTTGACGAATATATTACAGAGGTCATTTAAGCTAAATTACGAAAAGAAAATTCTCAAGTTTCATTTACCTGTGTTACAAGAAAATGAAACTAATCAAATAAATTCCCCTCCGTTTCTTCCTCTCTTAGTAAGTACTACGTCTCCGTGTATTACTTTGTTGGTTATGTACCGGATAACATTTTCTGGTTTAAAAAAAACACTTCCGCCTGAAAAAGGTTTACTTGTCTATCATCACGTTTCTACTCTCTCGTTCCCGTGTCTTCTCCGCACCCAAAATCCTACTTGATCTGACTCACCGGTGTTCACCTTAACATGTCGCTGAAGTCTATTGCTTGATTGTTGAAAAGTAATTTGTCAATCCCGTTCTAATAAACAGCTCGTCGTACTGACTCTACTCGAATGAATACAGCATTTCTGCAATGCATAGATTAAGACGCCTATAGAATCAGATATATACTTTCATGAACGCCTAGTTGCCTAAACAATCGCTCCACAATGTTTTTTTTAAAAACACAGCAAACACGATTCTCTGAAAACTGCTGAATACATAATGTTTTACGTGTTTGCAAACATTATAGTTTCCAGTAGGCATTCTTTTTAATAAGGTTTTATATATTCTGCGGATGTGCGTTGTGGTGCACATGATATCGGCTTGGAAAAAGAAATCGGGGAGCCGAGTTCAAATTCCAGTTGAATTCATTGCATTCACTTACGCGCAAATACCCTTGGGAAAGGTATTAATCCATCTCTTCCTTCCAGTTATGGGTTAAATATGGGTTCTATAGCCTTTGCTGGCAACCAATCTACCGCAGAAAGCAATGGCAACCTACTGCGGGATAATCTTCTGCCTAGTCAGTCATGTCTCTTTCGAGACATGATCGCCCAAGCGTTTACCACATATGGCACTTAACTGACTGACATAGGTTAAATAGCAGGACAGATTTGGTTCTATAGCTTTGGTTGTCAACTAGTCTACTGCAGAATATAATGGCAACCTACTGTTCAATCAGTCATGTCTCTTTCGAGACATGATCGTCCAAGCACGTATCATGTATGGCACTTGATTGACTGATAAAATCATTCATATATACACTTTCATGAATGAGCAGTCGCCTAAGCAATCCCTACACAATTGTTTGATAAACGCAGAAAACACGATTCTCTTAATACATAATATTTTGCGTGTTTGTATTGTAAACATTATAGTCGTCAGCATGGCCGTATCTGACTACCGGGCACACTCGGTACGGGTCCGGGCCGATCCGTGCAATCATAGTGAAAATCCGAGCAAGGAAAAATGTCTTCGTCAGAAATCACACTAAACAGTTCACAAAGAAAGAAAGAAAGAAAGAAAGAAAGAAAGAAAGAAAAACGAAGAAAACATCCGAATGAACGCAGTAAAAATCTGTTTGTTTATTTATTAATTTTGGAGGAAAAGATTGGTTATACTCAAAAAGTCCGAACCCGATTTCCTGCGTTCGTTCACGTTCTGTGCCTAATTTCCATTGGAATAGCCGAAAAAATCCGCAAAAATCATAGTTTCTGGAAACGGATGACACTGATGACGTCATCACATTGTCAACTAATAAATCCGGGCAATTTTCTCTGTGCCCGGTGTTTTTTAGCATCAGCTACGGCCCTGGTTGTCAGTAGGCAATCTTTTTAATAGTTACTTTTGTTTCTCCTTTTTATTATTACATGCACTTGCAATTGCACATTGAAACAGAAAAAACATTTTTAAATGATAATTTTTAGAGGGCCACAAAAGGAAATAGTTAACAAAAGTTGAAAAGTTAAACAAGAATTTCTCCTTGTAATGACTCATGTTGACAATGATAGACACGGACAATATGGCGTCCCTTTGAGAAGTACAGCTTGGAAATTGAGCGCGACTTTCTTCCAAATAAATCTATTGAACGAAATGTTTAAAGATTTATCATGGGTTTAAAACGTTAAAACATTTTTTTCGGCAACTATTACATATGTGTGTTTGTTACAAGCTTCCCTACGATACAAATTCACAGCGCGCATTCAAAAAATGGCCACATGACTATAAGTGATGGCTAAAATCCGACACAGCTTCTGATTTTTAACCCCTATGAATGACCTCGACGTACAATGAATATCGAAACTGAGAAAAAATGCTTTGAACATTTTCTTCGTCTGTTTATTTATGTTTTTAATAGATATTTGTCTATACTTCTGAGATGAGGTAGTATTTATATTATTTACATTATTGGGATGATGTAGTAAACCAAGTTGTTGATAAATTTTATTGACGTTCATCATTTAAACTATATATTGTTGAAAGACAAGAGTTTTGTTTGTAAAATTATCTGGTCAAAGTTTTATGCGGAAGTAAGGACATCAATAGCTACATCTACTGCTTAGAATGTTGGGTCGCTGTAATGAGCCAGGAAGTTATCTTCGTCAGAACCCACTTCGCACATTTATAAATCTACCATTTGTCCATGCATTCAATACTCTTGCCATATCTGGTCGAGTGCTCCTGTTGTTCATCTCAGGGTTCTCGACAAAATAAAAAAATATGTGCAATGAAATCAGTCCCTATTTGGCAGCTCACCTTCAGTCACTTTTTCACCGACCGAATGTGGTTTCCCTCTGTCTTTTCTATAAATATTTTCACGGCTTACGCTCTAACGAGCTTCATTACCTGGTGCCCCGTTCTCATGTATTTATTCGTGCAACTAGATTTGCAATTAGGTCTCAACTTTTATCGTCAAACTAGGTAAATGTAATAGCCACTTTTTTTCTTCTTGTACTTTTTACCTCTCACTTCCCACTTGTAGAACTCCTTTCCCCATCCTTGCTTCCCTGATAGCTACAATCTCCAAAAGTTTCAATGCAACGTCAATTCCCATCTATTTCCTTGAATCCCACCTCTCGCTTACTCTTTCTTCAACATTCCCTGCAACATTTTTTCTTTTCTGTTTTCCCTCTTCTTTTACTGTAGCCCCTTGTGCACCAGTGACAGTACTGCCTTGCATGTGGTGAAATGATTAAAAATTACATTATTTATTCTCAACTTCTCTGTGCTAAAAGGGTATCAAGTTTAACGTTATTTCCTCTCTTTTGATATTATACGACCATTACAATCTATTTTTATTCGTACCAACCTTACCTTTCTAGTTTTTTAGTTTGTTTTTTACTCTTTTTAAAATCTTTGTTTTGTGTTTGAATAAAACCTTATTTTTATTCATATATGTGACGTTATTTTAGAATCATTATTTTATTGATTTTTGTCAAGTAAATTAATTTTTCTATTTTTTGTTTTTTTCTAAACTTAAATTATTATTGAGTGTTAAACTTAAACAGTGTCTATAGAACACAGTCTTTTCATTTCTAAAGCTTAGTAAGTTTTTATTCTTCTTACTTCTTATAATATATAATTTTTCATGTAAGCACAAAGGGTATGGATAGTTTAATGAACTACTTGTTCGTGTTTTTTTTTTAATACTTTCCATTTTACCATGGGGTTTTTATTAGTTTCCTTTAACTGCAAGAAATAACTAGCCAAAGAGGTCTGGTTTTCGCAAAAGTTATTCTTAAAGGAATAAAGCTGCTGGCTCCATCTTAGCTTAAATTTATTCCTTGTGCTACAAATGTAAACTACTGTAAACTATTTTAATATGTGGATTTTCTATTGGTGATATAATGCATTGGTAAATTACAAACTGATTACAGCAATTATTATTTCATGGACAGTTTTCCGGAATTCTACAATTTACTTTATTTTTATTTTCTTTATTTAATCATTTGTTTGTTCTTGGTCTGAATATTTGTTTAGTATTTTTTATGATGTTTTTTCTATTATTAATCTTTCCAAATTAAGATTACAACAATATCCTAATTTTAAGATATTAAAAATTTTGCTAAGTGTATTATTTTGTGGGAAAGGTTTTGCGATTAGTGGAAGAAATGTGTATCCTAAATTACTTTTAACCATTTGATTAAAAGGGGGTGTTTATCAAATGATTTTTCTATTACGGTTTCTTTTATTATTTATTCTCTCATTGTTATTATTATATTTAATATCGGTGCATTTATAGTCATTTTCTTTCAAAACCTTATTATAAAATTTGATATGTTCGTAAAAAATATTTTTTTGTTTGTAGAATTTCTATTGATCTTTTCTCAGTGGATAGGGGTATTTGTTTAACCATAGAAAGAGGATGGTTTGACTTAAGTTGGATATATAAAGGACTGCTATTAGGTTTCCTATAGGGTTGGTATGTATTGTTCGTTAGGTCTAAAGTTATATCTAGATAGTTTGCTTTTTTTTATTTTGATGCTCAAAAAATGACCGAAAAATTTATATACTTCGATCTTTTCGCTTAATAATAACATAAACATTTTGATAGGAAAAGTTCATTTTTCATTTTAATTGTTTTTCAAATTTGTTTAATCCTTTCAAACACGTTCGAAATTTTGGTAAAAATCTTGTTTTTATTTTCGTTAGCGGGGAGCGAAATCGATACGAGAGTTTACTATTGAAAATGTAATATTGCATAATTCACTTTTTTTTCTGGTGACAAACACATTAATTTAGAAATTCTTACAAAAATAAAATAATCGTCGGATTTTAATCAAATTTCAGAACTTATTTACAAATGAATGAAATTATTTTTAAAATCATTATTTTAAAAAATATTGGTAAAAATAATTTTTTTTACATCTGTTTCCTCCATTCCACCTAAATTCATACAATTTCAAGAAATTAAATTCTTTTGGCAAAAATGGTTTCATTAGTTAAACGCAAGGCTCATTGGGAAATGTAAATCATGTTTTACTTTTTAAAACCATTTTTAGCCCATTTTACCGAAAATCTGTTCCAAACAGTAAAATAAAAAATGCAATAAAACTATGAGATCATTAATTAGATAAGCTTTTAATTGCTTTAATAAATAATATAAATTATATAATTAATATGAATTAATATAAATTATATAATTAATATCAATTAATATCAATTATATAATTAATATAAATTATATAATTAATATAAACTAATATAAATTATATAATTAAGATAGATTAATAAATAATATAAATTATATAATTAATATAAATTAATATAAATTATATAATTAATATAAATTAATGAATAATATAAATTATATAATTAATACAAATTAATAAATAATATAAATTATATAATTAATATAAATTAATATAAATTATATAATTAATATAAATTAATAAATAATATAAATTATATAATTAATATAAATTATATAATTAATATAAATTAATAAATAATATAAATTTCAAACATTATAGTCTGAAGAAAACTTTTTTTTCAATTAATAATAAAATTTTAAAAGAATTGCTTTTATTTTTGTTTTTTAATTATAATAATTTATAAAGTTTCGAAAATATTTTTAAAATATTTCCAATTTTTGTAGAGGTTAGGCTGGTAGGTTATATAGTGAACACTATATTTAGTAATCGAAAATTGAAAAGTTTAATACAAATCATCTAGACATCGTATTTTTAAAATAATTTTCATATTTTTTATTTGAATTTTTTTTGTATGATAATTTCTATGTGTACATTAAAATGTCATTTGTTTAAGGGTTTCTTGTACAATTTTGTACAAATATGTCACTTGTGATCGCCATACACTTGTCTTATCTCGCACCTGTCAACATATTTCAATTACTGTGGAAAGGTTAGAAAGGTCAACTCTGTGTTTGAAAATAGTTTCATTCTAAATTTCCTGCTATAAATAAGTAATACTTGTGTAAATCAGATTAATTTAACATTAAATTTGCTAATTTCCAAAAATAATGTGTCACAGATATATATTTTTTAACTTTGCAAAATTTTTTTAAACCAAGAATTAACTTTTGTTTACAAATGTGTCGATCGATTGAAAATGGCCGAAAAATTGAAATATAAAAACCAAATCTCAAAATCTTATATTCAAATCAATATAATTTCTGTTTGAAATACATCCGAATATTTTGCTTATTGTGAATAGTAAATTTAATCATTCAGTCAGTTAAGTGGCATACGTGATACACGCTTTGGGCGATCATGTCCCGAAAGAGTCATGACTGACTAGGCAGAAGATTATCCCGCAGTAGGTTGCCATTGCTTTCTGCGGTAGACTGGTTGCCAACCAAGGCTATAGAACCCAATCTGTCCTATTATTTAACCCATAACTGAAGGGAAGAGACGGGTTAATACCTTTCCCAATGGGTATGTGTGCGTAAGTGAATTCAAGTGGAATTCGAACTCGGCTCCCCAATTTGTCGTTTTGAATCGATATCCACTGCACCACAACGCACATCCGATAAATTTAATCATTAAGCTTTCAATTAAAACTAAAATAAAAATTTAAAGAAAACATTTTTTTATTTTTAAAAATTCATTTTAAAAGTTAGTTATCGAAAATAAGTGGAGGTACCTACTTCATATTATACTGTTTTTGAGTGATTTATAGTAAGTACCTATTGTATTTCCTTATTTCTTCGAAAATGATTACCTTCCGCTTTAAAATTTGATTTCCTTCGACTGACAATTATCTTGTTATCTAAAAATCGCAAAGTCAAACAGACTTTGACTTCAAATTTATGTGTTATCACGCCCACATTTTTTTTATTGAATAATAAGTAGACATAGTACTTTTATTTTTTTATTTAAAAAATGAATTGGAAACAGTTCATCTTGGCCGAGACACATTTCGATGATTCTTTATCAGAAACTTCTCAAAAATAGTAAGTTTTACAAACAAATGCAGTAACCTTTTGTAAACCGTCTGGCTTTGTTTGAAATATAATTCTCTAAAATGTTTGTGAATAAGACGAACCTAAACGATTATATTTATTTGTTGATTTACACTTTCTTTTTTTTAATTTTGTATTAATAACAAATAACATGTTTTATACTTTCTGTATTTGGGACAATTTTCTCCAAGAAGGAATTAAACTAATATCCCAACCAAATAAGGAATGGGAAAAATTTGAACTGTCGTTGTTAATAGTCTGTGTAACTCCTGAATATAGAGAAAAAAAGTAAAGAAAGAATTCGTAGAAAGTGTTTCATGCAGAGAAGTGACTTAAATATTTTCAAATTCTTCTCATGGAACGATAAATAAATAACATTAGATTGAAAAAATGTGGTTAATTAAGAAATTTAGACATTCGTTTGTAAAAACTATTAAGCGTCTATTGACAAAAATAATCGCTTGTAATCATTCCAATCCCAAATAATATCAATTGATAAACCAAAAGTATTTGCAGCTGATTAGGCAAGCAGACGATGATGTCTAAGATTTCAGCGGTCATCAGGAAGCGACTAATGAAAAATCATGTCGCACTACATTGTCCAGTCAACATTGACACATACTTGACAGTGTTTTCCCTATAAGTCAAAAACCAGAAACACGCCCACATGAACATCAAATTTCTGCCAATAAGTAAACAATGATTTCTTCTGATGGAATAAAAAAGAAAAAAAAGAAAGAAAATATAACAAGAAAATAAATATGAACATACCAAACAAATGGAGGAAAAAATAGAAACAGTGGATCAAATATTAAAAAAATTAGAAAAAAAAACAAAAAAAACAAAAAACAATAGCTTAAATTTGGATGACTGTTTGGTTGTAAATTTTGTTTGGTTGTAAATTTTGTTTGGTTGTAAATTTTGTTTGGTTGTAAATTTTGTTTGGTTGTAAATTTTCACCACTCCATTTCGATAACTAAGTTTTTAAATTGAAGTTTTTAAAATAAAAACGTCTTAAAACTTTAATTTTAGTTTAATTGAAAGCTAAATGATTAAATTTACTATTTCCAGTAAGTAAGATACTCTGGTGTAGGTACCTCCAAAAAATCACTGCTCATTTTCGATACCTCAATTTAAATTTAATTTTTAAAAATAAAAATGTTTTCTTGAAGCTTTAATTTTAGCTTTAATTGAAAGCCAAGAGATTAAATTTACTAATTACAGTAAGCAAAATACCCTGGTTTAGTTCAAACCGAATCGGAATCAAAAATTTAACTGCTGAAATTTTTTTTTTTAATTTACCGCCATTATTGACTAATCGGCACATTATGTAAACAGTAGCAAAATTTCTGTTTTAAAAATCTTGCAAAAAAAAAAATATATATATATACCTCCGTGACACGTTATTTAAGTCGATTTTTATAATTGAAACTTACCTTTATCTGATTTCAAACTAGTATTAAGTGCTTAATGTCTGGAAATTTACGAAATAAATCACTCTTTAACGACGGTAGCCCTCTTGCCAGCGTTATCTAAGGCGACAAATGATGTGTTGACAAGTAGCAGGTGTGAATGACGTTTGGATGGCAACCGAAAGTGACAAAAAATTCATGTAGCTTAAAACGTAACATTTGGAAATTTTGTTGTTGTTGTTGTTGTTGTTGTTGTTGTTGTTTTTTAACTAAATAGTAAAATAAAAAAATTAACATAATATTTTCAGCAAGTATAATATTTTATAGAATTTTAGTTTAGATTTATAGCCAGACTATGCTTTCTGATTAAATAAAAATATGCTTTCTGAATAAATAAAAGTATGCTTTCTGAATAAATAAAAATTTAAATTTCTTTTAAAAAAAAGAATTAAATTAAAATAACAGAACTAAGTTATATTATGTTATTTCTTAATATTTTTCTGAAATATTTTTATGTTTTGATATTACATATTTATCTTAAATTATTTATTAATATGCTTTCTGAAAAATTAAAAAAATTAAATTTCTTTTAGAATAATTTTAATTTAATAAAAAAAAAGAATGAAATTAGAATCAAAGTGTGGTTTGTGTCGTTTACGATGTAAGGGGAATTCATCCAAACACTTGTTAACTTCTAAAAACTATACGACCTCTACGAAAACTTGTTATGACCCCTATGGAACACCGTATTTAATAAAAAATTTCCAAAATTTATTTTTTTTAATTATTTTAAAATTAAAATGGGTGAATGATTTTTATTAAACTTTTCAATTTTCGATAGGCAATATTATAATCAATTCTTAAGTATAAAAGAAATTCAACAACGTTTTTATAAAAGGTTTTTAAAATATTTTTAACACTTTTATGAATTATTATAATAAAGAAATAAAAAAATAAAAACAATTATTTCAAAATTTTATTAGTAAACGAATTTTTTTTTCTTCAGACTATAATGTCCTTAATAATTATTATTTATTCCAGCAATTAAAAGTTTATCAAATTAAATTATATCAGAGTTTTATTGCATTTTTATCTTACTCTTCGGAGTAGATTTTTGGTCAGGTTGTCCACTTTAAAATAAAAAACATAGATGATTTATATGCCCCAATGAGTACTGCATTTAACTAATAAAAATTTTTTTACAGCTAATTAAAATTTATTAAAATTTCATTACGTAGAAGTGGGGTAACAGAGTTAAAAAAAATATTTTTTCTCCAAGATATTTAAAAAAATAATAATTTCAAAAATAATTTAATTCATTTGTGAATGAGTATTGAAAGTTTCATTTAAATATGACTATTATTTGATTTTTGCGAGAATTTTCAAATTAATGTGTTTGTTACCGGGAAAAAAAGTGGGTTGTGTCATCATTACGTAACCCATTGTAAAACAGTCGTAAACTTCTTTTTAGCCGCTAACTCAAATAAAAACATTTTCTATCAAAATTTCGGAAATGTTAGCAGAGATTAACATTTTTTTAAGAATAATTAAAAATTGCTTTGATCTTTCCTCTTAATAATAATATAAATATTTTGATGGAAAAAGTTTGTTTTATTAAGTTTATGAACTTTTTTATTCATACTATGTTGTTTCATGCTCTTTTTTTTAGCGATTTTGGGGGGGGTAGCTACCTGATGTATTTCAAACAGAAATTATATTGATTGGAATATAAAATTTGTCAATTTATTTTAGTCTTTCAATTTTTCGGCCATTTTTTGAACAATCGACGCATTTGTAAACAAAAGTTAATTCTCGGTTTTAAAAATTTTGTAAAAATAAAATATACATCTCTTACTCATTTTTAGCTTTTATTCAGTTTGAGATCTTTTAACATCATGCTATGTTGTTTTTGCGACAATTTAGTGGAGGTACCTATCTGTATTTCGTTCAGATTTCCGTCAAGTTGTCCGATTAAACAAAAATAATAAATAGGGAAAAGGAACTCTCTCTCTCTCTCTCTCTCTCTCTCTCTCTCACACACACACACACACACACACACACACACCGCTCACATACATTCCCATTTCCATTCACGGTCAAATTTCACAATTTTGTTTTTCATTGAATATTAAAAATCTGTGTTATATTCGCCGTTGGATTTAACTAACGCTATTAAACATTTAAATTCGATGCTCTGCGCCTCTGTGTGTGTGTGTGTGTGTGTGTGTGTGTGTGTGTGTGTGTGTGTGTGTGTGTGTGAGAGAGAGAGAGAGAGAGAGAGAGAGAGAGAGAGAAAGAGAGAGAAAACGCGTCAGGAGTGAAAAGTCAAATGTCATTATTAATCTAAAAAGGTTTTCATTTCGTGCAGTGTCCTTTCAGGACTTAGGCCATAATGTATTTCCACTTGGCCCTATCCCTTGGTTTTACAATTTCCCTCTTGGTCTCTCTCCAAAACTCCGTTCCGTCATCCATTTGCTCAAGTCCACCATGTATGCCTTCCCCCTGTCTCTCTTTCCTTCTATTGTGAGTATTATATTCTCCACTCTTTTCTCATTCAGTCAGTCAGTTAAGTGCCATACGTGATACACGCTTGAGCGATCATGTCTCGAAAGAGACATGACTGCCTGGGCAGAAGATTATCCCGCAGTAGTTTGCCATTGCTTTCTGCGGTAGACTGGTTGCCGACCAAGACTATAGAACCCAATATGTCCTGCTATTTAACCCATAACTGGAAGGAAGAGACGGATTAATACCTTTCCCAAGGGTATTTGCGCGTAAGTGAATACAATGGATTCAACTGGAATTCGAACTCGGCTCGTCGGTTTCTTGTTCCGAGCCGTTACGTGTCCCAAAAACTTCAGCTGTCTCTTTCTGATGCTAAGTATTAATAAAAAATTTCCTTTTCGTTTGCATCCCCCCAAAATATCGTTATTGCTCACATTTCTGTTGCTTCTAGTCTCTCCTTTATTTTTGAGGAGATCGCCCAGTATTTACTGCCATATAGGAGGACATATATCACATAACAGTCCAGTACTTTTTTCTTTGTTTCCAATGAAATCTTCCTGTCTGTTAATACTCCGCTTAGCTTTTATAAATCGTCCTTGGCTATGTCAATATGCCTTCGGATCTCAGTGTCGCACTTTCTGTCCTCTGTTAGAACAATTCTCAGATATTTAAATTTCTGCACTTGCTTGATTTTAGTATAAAAAGTAAACCGAAAAAAAGTTGTTCAGCTTCAAGTATAACTTCGAATTTAGGATCCTATTTTTATTATTTTCTGTTTTTTTTTCCCCTTAACTTTTTTTTTTCATATCACTTTACAATATAGATTAAGCATTTAAGATGATGAACATAAAAAAGTGTTATTAAATTATATATATAAATGTGATTTATATCGTTATACTCATCTCGAAAACCTTCCTCGAAAACTTTCGAACGAAGGAAAAAATAATTTTAAAAAAGTAGAAAAAAAAAAGAGCTTAGAACATGAAAGTCTGTCAAAAGTGTTCGGACAGAAATCAGCACGAAGCCCAAAGAAAAAGAGAGAAAAAAAAAGAAAACACCCGACACGAGTAACCATAGGTTCTATTATATATATATATCCGAGTGAATAAGGATATATATATATATATATATATATATATATATATATATATATATATATATATATGAATAAGGAACGAAAAAAAATTTAAAATTTGCAACGTTCAAAAGATTTATTTAAAACAGTGCTAGATATACAACATAGAGCTGTGAACGCCGCATTAACACACACTCCTCAAATAAAGAAATATTCGATAAACACAAAGTTCTTAAAGACAGTGAATATCATCAATCCTCCAAAATTAACTTTGTAGAAAATCTCAGGAGCTCTAAAAAAAAAAAAATAGAAACAAAAAAATCATATGGTATAAGCCTCCTTTTAATCAGTTAGTTAACTTGAGCTGGGACATAAATTTCTTAAACTAATAGATAAGCATTTTCTGAAAAATAACCCTCTAAGGAAAATTTTGAATAGAAATACAATAAAACTAAGCTATAGCTGCTCCAACAATCTAGAAAATTAATTAAAGTACATAACAATAAAATATTAAAAGCATGGAAGAAAAATAACTCCAACACTCCTACCAGTCTGCCCCATAATAATAACCTTTGTAACTGTAGAAACCCAAACCAATGACCCATTTCTAATAAATGTTTAACGTATACCAGATGACATCAGTAAGTCTATTTTCATAGCACTACCTAAGAAGCCAGGAGCAAACGAGTGCGAACTCCACAGAACCATCAGTTTAATGAGCCATATAACAAAACTGATCGTCCGAATCCTGATGAATAGAGCGAGAAGCAGAATCAGGCCAGAGATAGGGCAAGAACAATGCAGTTTCATCAAAGACACTGGAACAAGGAATGCCATATTTATGATTATGATGATCTCTGAAAGGGCAATACAAATGAAGAAGGATTTATGCCTGTGCTTTATTGATTATGCGAAGGCGTTTGACAAAATACGCCACAAAGAATTGATGGAGATACTCGGCAGCCTTGACATATTTGGGAAAAACTTAAGATTAATCAAGAATATTTACTGGCAGCAAATCGCTTGTATACGGACAGGTAACGAATTCAGCAGATATACAAAGATAGAAAGAGGCGTAAGACAAGGATGTGTCTTTTCACCAGATCTGTTCAACTTGTACAGCGAAAATATTTTGAGGACCCTAGAAGTTATGCCTGGATTTGTCATCGGAGGCCACAATTTAAACAACCTAAGGTGCGCAGATGATACAGTGCTTATAGTAGACACAGAAAGGAAACTACAAGACCTCCTACAGAAGGTAGCTGAAGAGAGTGAAAAGAAAGGACTACAAATAAACTGCAAGAAAACTGAATGCATGGTCATCAGTAAAAAGGGCAGCCCAATATGCCAAATACAGGTCGGGGATACTAGAATCAAGCAGGTACAAAAATTTAAATACCTGGGAAGTGTTATAACAGAAGACGGAAAGTGCGACACAGAGATCCGAAGGCGAATTGGCATGGCGAAGGATGCATTCCAGAAGTTGAGTCAAGTCTTAAGAAACAGGAAAATTTCGCTAGAAACAAAAAAGAGGGTACTGGATTGCTGTGTTGTCAGTTCTTTAATATGGCAGTGAATGCTGGACAATATCATCAAAGATGAAGGAAAAATTGGAAGTAACTGAAATGTGGTTGTACAGAAGGGTGTTGCGAATATCATGGATCGAGCATGTGAGCAATGATGAGATCCTAGAAATGATGGAAACAAAAAGGAAACTAATACTGAGCATCAGAAAGAGACAGCTGAAGTTCCCGGGACATGCAGTGAGGAAGGAGGGCTTGGAGAATCTGATACTAACAGGCTAGATAGAGGGAAAAAGAGACAGGAAAAGCAACGGATAACATATTTGAAGGACCTAATCAGGTGGATGATGGAACGAGGGTTGCATGGTGCAACAGGAGAAGGTGTGCTAAAAGCCACCAGGGATAGGGAGACGTGGAAAGCGATGATCGCCTACGTTCTGAAGGGACAGGGCACATAGAAGAAGAAGGTTAAATGGAAAATCCTCAAACAAGCAAGAACATCTAAATCAATAAAGAAACCATGTTTCCTTTGTCTGCATGAAAAATTGAAATCATTAAATACATGAATAGCAACAGGTTTTTAAACCAGATGCATGAAACCACACTAAACTGCAAACACATTAAAGAACTAACCTTACAATTATACTAAAAAATACTACAAAAGCCATAGTTAGAACCCCTTAGAGACAATAAACCTTTATAATATTAACAACACTCTTACATCAAATTTCACCTATTCCATACCACAAACTGTGATCTATTTTAAAGTTTTATCGAGAAAAGTGATTTCCTAAATTTAAAATTAAGGTTAAATATACAACATTAGATTAATTATAAAAACTGAGTTTAAATTAAAAAAATATTGTATAGTTGTACAATTAAATAAGAAAGATAGGTTCAATAAATGGTAACTACCATTCTCTCTTTATCGCATCTAATCCTACTCTTCCCCACCCTTACACTTCCTTACTCTTCCCTTTTACTAAACCCGAAGAAAGACATCCACCATTAGGCCATAAAAAGCTATAGCATATCTTTTAATGTTAAATCTGTTACAAAATTCCCGACAAGTTCATTAATCAACACTATCCCCCACCCGTTCCCTCTTTTCAAAATTCTAACGGACAATTTACAAGACTTATCCCCTTATCATTAATCCCACACAGAACTCGCCAAATATATGAAAAGAGACTTTCCTTTTCTTTCCACACCGCCTGAGGAGACATTATCAATTCAATGTCGAAACAAAATGTACACTTTGTAGGGTATAACAATTTGTACATATTCTAAACTATATATATATATATATATATACATATATATATATATATATATATATATTCTAAGTTCATAGGGTGATCTAGTTTTCTATAAACTCATTGTAAAGCCAAAACAAAATATACTCGTACAACATTACTTCTTGGAATGTAAAAACTAGTCATCATCGGGAGTATCTTTGGAGCCTTGTGGTGATACCGACTGAGCATAGCGATGGACCGGATGTTCGCACTTTTACGAACAAAAAGCAAATGATCAAAAGTCGTCGTTGCGCATCCGGGTTCGCGCAGATGTTCTGGTTGAAAAATAAAAATTAATCAAATATTAAATTTACATTTCACGAGCCTACGTGAATTTTTTTATCAGCCAATGGGAAGCCCAGAATCAAATACAAGTTTGAAATCCCAAACGAGCTGCTGAAGAAAAAGAAGATATAAAAAGATGATACAGAAAGCACCCAGCAGACAGACCGACGGTGACAGGCGGGAGTAATTAATATCTCCCTTGACCAAGTCAAGTGTCTACTATACTCGGCCCTTCACCTCTCCTTCCTTCTTCTCTGTCTCAAAACTACTTACTGACCTAAGGAGCGACTACATCAAAGACATTCCTCACTTACACGCTCACCACATTCCTAAGCCTTAAATCTCTTTCAGCTTATTTGCCATGAACATTTTAACCTCCGTTGGACCTATATTCAAGTATTGCTTTAATTGTAAAAGCATTAATCGACATGTGTAAATATAAAAATGTTATTTTTCAACTCAATATGCTTTTCTTGATTTTATAATCATTTTATGACTTATAGTGGGCTATCTACCACAAGGCCAAATTCCGTTAACCTGCAACAATATATAACTACCCTTCTCTAGAACGGACTTCCACTACAAACAGGAAAATAATAGATAAGCAACCCACTATATAGCCTTTTATATTCAGTATCAGATGGTTTTGACAACTGGTTATACGGTTTCGTACTACTTTTTCATAATTTTAATATTTATTTCTGAGATGAGTAGTTTTTCAATATCTTGAAAGAAATTAAAAGAAAACTAAATTTTATTTTAAGAACCTGAGATAAAATTCCAAGAAAATTTCACGCTTGACAGCTGCGAAGTCATTTCGTCTCGCAACGTATTTTTCTAGCCAACGTTGACAAACCGGAAATAACTGATGACGTCTGCAAAAGCTGTTTGGCCGCTCGACTCGCCCTTTCATCTGTTATAATTTATTCGCCGATTTATACGCCGTGTAGTCAAAGTTGAATTGTTTAACATCTTCGGGACAACCGAATCTTTCATTAGTCCTGAAAATATTTTTTTTTCCAGTTGGCGAAATAATTTTACAAATTACGATCAAATTTACCATCGCTTTCATAAAACAAACACTAATGCTTTTTCATGTATTTCATGTTTATTTCGATTCTACGGTGTCAAACAGCTTGGATTAATGACGTTTATAGAGGACTTCAAATTCAAACAAATTTTTTTTATTCCTATCTTTTTATTTAACTGGTTGATAATCCGTAAGAGTTCATTTTGGATGTTCCTAATTTTTATATTTTTATAAAACTAAATCCCTGAAGGTTACATAATTCGAAAAAAATATTTAGTAACGAGAATGAACTCACCGGAAATATGATTTGAAATCGTAAGAAAAAAATTGAAGAAAACTCAAATATCACATTTTTTCTACAAGAAGAAAAAATTCTGATGCCTATTTTTTTGTAAAAAAAAAAAAAGAAAAAAAAAGGCATTTATTTTTACCGTGTAAGGGCAGAATCCCCGGATTGAAAGTAAAATTTAATACTGAGTATTCTATCCACAAAATACAACACAAATTTCAAGAAAGACAAGAAAAAAAAAAAGAAATATTTTGTAGAAAAATAGAAAGAATTATATATTTTATATATACACAATAAATAGACAACTGATATTTTTCAGAGTTATATTTGTTAGGGTAGCAAAATAACTTCAAAATTCAAAAGTTCAAAGTGTTCGTTTGTTTAAGCTAAATCTAATTTGTGAAGTTAAGATAAGTCTATGCTTCGCTATGTGTCTGAACAATAGTAGTAGCTTCCAGATATTGAGATTTTGTTTTGTAAACGAAATCAAAATAATGTCTCTGTTGTGCATAAGTCTTTGAAAAGCCAAATCTGATGTCGAGGGTAAAAGTTCGTCTTGAGTTTGAAATGAAAGCGGATATGAATTGCCTTGTTTCTCTTTCCTTTTTGTTGTCAGTACACGAGGAAGAAAAGGAAATAAAGAACACAGTGTGGAAGAGAAAGTGAAACGTGATTGTTTTCGGGAAAACCACAGAAATAAATGATCAAAGAAAATACTTATCGTGGTTAATTTTGCGAAGTCAGCTGAAGTGTCTTGTTGTTGTTTGTTGCGGTTTCTTTTTAGTGTCCTCCTGGATCTCTGACTGGTTGACTTGACTTAACTGTTCTGACTGTTACTGAAGACGTGAATAAGTAGCCAACTCAATCACGTGATCGGCCCCGAACACAAACTGTTATTTTGGCGGCAATAACTATAAACACGGATCATTGAAAGTTCAGTTTGATTTTTGTCCAATCGGCTACCAAAATCATTTAATTTACTTTAGATCTTATTTTTCCGAAAATTTGTTTTTAGAGAATCTGATCCGATTTTGTGTGCATTTTCTACTTTTTTGTGCCTTTGCTGTAAAATATAGGATTTTTATCCAATAATAGTACGAGAATTATAACTCATATTTTGGTCGTTACGGATAAACTTGATTTTTTAAGTTGTTTTTAAAGAATTGAAAAATGAATTTGAACATAGAATTTACGAATGCATGTCATTTAGACAATCAACAATTTGAAACAAGAACAAAAATGTATTTCACTAAATGCAAAATACATTTATTGATATTTGAACCTTGGTGTCGAATTGATTTGTGTGCATGTGCGAAGCACGTGCGTATTGGCAAGGATGTCTGTGCCACGTGTGTGCATTGGCATATTGATCGGGATCAACGCGTATATTGATCAGGAGGATCTGGTGTCGCTAGAATGTTGTTACCCATTTTTGACCTGGCCGTCGGCGCGCTTACGTACTATGTGGGTGCGTCTTCTCTAGTGTCTGTTCCGTTCGGTTTACAAAATAAAATCTTTTGTGATCATTTTTGACGGACTATTAATGACGTAGCTAGCGGACATAGTTGAGAGTAAAACTTCAAACCTACTTGGCGATTTGAGTTAAATTTTTGGGCTAGAGAAAATCTGTGGAGGTTTAAGGAGAAAGAAACACTATTTTTTAACTTATTGTTTTTTTTAATCGGCTAGAAATGTAAAGTTTAATACCTTTTTCAAGTGTGAATTTCTGTTTTTAATAATTTCATTGATTTGTTTATTTTACAAGTGTTTGAATTTTTATTCTACGGAAGATCAAAAACGAAAATTGGAAATAAAATTCTAAATTATGTCCTATGATATAAAAGCTGTCACCAAAAATTATTGAAAATTTTAACTAATCTACTCATGTTGATAGAATTTTTGTCTGTTTCTTGATATTATATTAATGCTAAAAATACGATAAGGATAAATTAATCATTTGATTGAGGTGTTAATTATAAAGTGACAAATATTTCCACAAAATTTTATAATAAATGGTCATTCGTAAATCAGAAAATCATTATTTGACCTTTGAATGATCTTTGAAAAAGAAAGAAATATCTTGCTAGGCTAAAATCTAGTCATATAGTTTAAGCAAAACATAATCTTTTTTGCAAAATTATGTTAATTCATAAATTTACTATTTTCACTTTGAAAAAAATATCGAGAAGAGATATTGGATTCTTTTTAGAGATTTTTATATTGCTTTAATTTTTCTTTTGTAAGCATCCATCAAATTTCTGTTTTTGTTTTCTTTTTTTTTTTTTTTTTTTTTTAAAGAAGCGACATTAAACTATTTTTCTTTTGTTTTTTTTGCGGATTAAATTTAGACTATAATCTTTCAAACAAAAGCAAAATTTAACTTAAAAAAAAACATTTAAATTATCTAAAATGTGCTTTTTATTCTTGTTTTGTTTTTTCTTGACATATCTATTTTACAATAATCAGTCTCCTAAAAAGTGTTAAACTTCAATGTTGCCAATAGTTATTTTTATGATGCCTTTATGAGCAAATAAATTCCTTTGAAGGCCAATAAATGCTTTTGAAAGCAAATAAATGCCTTTGAAAGCAAATAAATGCCTTTGAAAGCAAATAAATGCTCCTTCATATGGTAACTGAGAATAATTTTCAAAATGACAAGGAAGCATTTCAATGCAGATTTTCTCGGAAATAGAATATAAAACAGAATATAAATCAAATTATAGACATTTTTCCTTAGTTTCTCATCGATAAATTATATATACCAAAATTCACGATTATCTGTCCCCCACTAGACTATTAATATGTTGACAATTCCAACCAGACAAATGTTGTTTTAATTTAGTTTTAATGCCCATATACAAGTGAAAATTTGATCAATTAGGAATTTTTTTCAAGAAAATCAAAATCAAACGACTATTTTGTGACAGTATTTAAAAAAAACACACTTTGAGTTTTTAATGTTTATTTAACATCAGGAAGAGACAGCTGAAGTTTCTGGGACACTTTATGAGTAAGGAGAGCTTGGAGAATCTGATACTCACGGTATTGAAAGAGAGAAAGAGAGACAAAGGAAAGCAACGCGAGACATACTTGATGGGCTTGAGCAAGTGGATGGCGGAGCAGGGTTTGGGAGGGATGCAATGAGGAAAAGTGTTAAAAACGACACATGATAGAGGTAAGTGGAAGTCTATGATCGCTTACGTCCTGAAAGGACACGGCACATAAACAAGATGAATTTCTGTAGCGAATCTATTCCTCGGTTGCTCACGAAGACAATAGGTTTTCACTGTTTTGTCTTGGATTACATTTTCTACACATTGAAACGAAAAGCAACAGAAAAATATTTCTTTGAAGACAGTATTTATTTTCAGTCTAGCGACTTGTGATGCAAATCAAGGGGAAAGTTTTGTTAAAAAATGAAAATGTCCCTTCCAACAATTACCAATTTACTTTGTTACTAAACCAGATCAGCTGACACACACACACACTCTCTCTCTCTCTCTCTCTCTCTCTCTCTCTCTCTCTCTCTCTCTTTCCTCCATTCTTCGGATTTGTTTTCTTGATCACATGACTTTTCACATTAAATCTACTCTTTAAAATTCAACTTATCTCGAATTTCGTTTGCTCGAAACACGATGCAAAATCTCTTGGCGATACAAACATCACACAGATGTTTCCTGTTAATAAAACAGAAACGATAATTTTCTATGGTAAGAGGGACTCAATTCCGATAGTTTTTCAAGTAGGTACCTCCACTTATTTGCGATACCTAAGTTTTAAAGTGAATTTTAATAAACGTAAAAGCTTTCTTGAAGCTTTCATTTTAGTTCTAATCAAAAGATAAATGAATAAAATTTACTATTTCCAGTAAGCAAAATATTCTGGCGTATTTCAAACAGAAGTTATATTGATTGGAATCTCAACTCTTTGAGAGTTTATCGACAATTTTGACCAATTGACACATTTGTAAACAAAAGTTAATTCTTGGTTTAAAAAATCTTGGAAAAATAAAATATACATTTGTAACATGTTATTTTAAAAAATTAATCTGATTTGAAACAAGTAGTATTTTCTTATAGCATGAAATATAGGATATAAGCCTTTCGTAATTACAGAAGTTTTATTTTTTATTTTACTGTCAGCCAAACGTGTTGACAAGCTAAGTATGGTTAACCAAAATTGACATAAATTTATAAAACCTAAATGAAAGTTTTTTTCGGGGGTGGTTAATTATCTAGTAGTTTTTAAAAAATGAAAGTAATATTTTCAGTAATTATCTAATATTTTACTGAAATTTAGTTACTTCAGCGCGGAGTTACGCTAACCCCAACCCTAACCCTAACCCTAACCCTAACCCTAACCTTGCCTTACGTTTGAAGATGCTTTTTGACAAAAATAAATTTCAAAATAATATAAAACTTTCTTAAATTTAAAACTAAAGGAAACAATAATGAATTGAAATGCTATGAGAGACGTAACTCCATAATTTATGAAATGTTATGGTATTTTATTTATTATTAATTTATATTTTTTAATATCTTATTTTCACATTATTCTTTGTTATAAATAATTTTTATCATGATGGTTATGACATTGTAACATTATCTTATTTTGTAAATTTTTACAGTACTTTACGTTTTATTTTTAATTACATAATTATTTGTTGTCAACTCCTAGAAAATTGGTTTGCAAAACTCATGATGTAGCCGACATAATCATGGGTTACACTATCAATTGTCTAATTTTTCTATAAGAAACCTTGAAACACGTGACCTTCTAAAGATAATGTCCCATGTGAAATACCATACTTAAAAAAGAACATTTCTACATAAAAAATATATTTAAAAGATCTTAGTGCATGATTGTTTGTATTAAACATTTTAATTTCCGATCAGTAAATATAGTCTTCACTTATTAACCTAATTCAGACAGTTATTTAAAGAAATTTTAAAAGATTTTTGAAACTTTATAAATTATCATAATTTAAAAAGAAATAAATAAAAACAACGCTTGCAAAAATTCATTATTCATCAATGTTTTTCTTAACATATATTACTTATAAAAGCAGTTAACAGCTTGTCTAAATAAAAAAAAAATAAGCATAGTTTTATTACATTATTAGGAGTAGATTTTCGGAAAAGTGGGTCAGTCAGTTAAGTGCCATACGTGATACACGCTTGGGCGATCATGTCTCGAAAGAGACATAACTGACTGGGCAGAATATTATTCCGCAGTAGGTTGCCATTACTTTCTGCGGTAGACTGGCTGCCGACCAAGGCTATAGAACCCAATCTGTCCTGTTATTTATCCCATAACTGGAAGGAATAGACGGATTAATACCTTTACCAAGGGTATTTGCGGCTGGAATTCGAACTCGGCTCCGCGATTTCTCGTTCCGAGCCGATATCCAATGCTCCATAACGCACATCCTTGTGGTTACTGTTAGAAAAAAAATATATATGATTTACATTTCCTAAGGAGTCCTGCATTTAACTAATAAAACAAAATTTGCTGACAGTATTCAACTTCTAAAATTTTCATGAAATTAAGTGGAGTAGGTAACAGATGCATAAAAATATTTTTATCTAAAAATAATAATTTTAAAAGTAATTTAATTAATTTGTGAATAAGTCTGGAAAGTTTGATTAAAATCAGACAATTATTTGATTTTTGCAAAAATTTCCAAATACCTTTTTCACCAAAACAGCACTAAAATATCCCTATTTAATCTTTCGTTCACAGCTGATGAAAAAAAAATTCAAACGTGTTCGAAAGAATTATTTTTTATATATATATAGTTAAAAAAACACTTTCATCTTTCTTCTTAGTAATAAACATTTTGACGGAAAAACTTTGTTTTTATTAAGTTTAAAGCGTTTTTTACATCATGTTACACTGTTTTTTTGTTTTTTTTTCGGCGAATTAATGAAGGTATTTTAAAGATTAATTTCATTTACAAATCGTGTCGGTTTGTTCTTAATGAAACCTCATTTCTATTATTGTCTGCGTGATTACCAATGTGTGGAAATCATAATGTGACAGTTTATTAAGATAAATTGATAGTCAATTAATGGACGTTTATTGGAATTGGTTTAAACGAGTGAATATGAATGATGAATGCAAAAAAAAAAAAAAATTATGAGTAAATCTTTTTATTACTTTACAGGCCTGACGCCAGAAGATCTGACCGCATAGATCATTTGACCTAAATGATGTCAACGAATTTAATGCGCAAATTTTTACGCCACCCCATCCTGACTTACAGGTTGGCCACCTCTACTTAAAACATTCTGGTAACCGGCTTGTTGTTTAAACAAGGTAAAGAAAAAGAACAGAAAAGTTACAGTCGATGTACGCGTAGAAATGTTCTTATTCGTACGTACGTATGTATCAAGTTCCTATAAAATATTGGGTGACATACATTTCGGAATTCGTATATTTATATGTAATCAGGTATGCCTAGGATATTGTGTCGGATTTCGTAAGATTTGATTGCACAAAAAATTCGACCTCATACACACCAATACCTTTTCATGAGTCAATAAAAATCATATGCATTTATATATTCACTAATAGAAAAGCTCTTTTTATTAAACAGTTGGCTCACTAAATTTTGCCATATGATGACGTCGGTGTAAACAAACTGTATACAACCTTTTATTTATCTCTTTTCCCTACAGAGAGTCACAGGTCGTCTATCGGACGCCAAGTCCAGGAAACCAGCATTTTCTTACTCTCTCGCCATATCTTTCGCGCTGCATTCATTAATTCTCTTTCTTCCTTATGCACGATCAACAAAGAAAGAAAGAAAAAACATTCCAAAGAGCTACTAGTCGTCTGACTGACGCCAAATCCTAACTATCTACTTTTTCACACACTCTCACTCTCTTTCACACCGCACTAATTGATTATTCCCTCTCCTCATTTACTTGTCGGCAACAAAAAAGAAAGCGCAACAAAGACATCATTTCCGTTTGCCTACACACTCATAGTGATATCAGATTTCTCTTTTCTTCACAAATCTATTTCGTCTGAGTTTAAGGAAATTGAACTTTTAAGCACACATTCAAAAGAAAAACTTTCAAACATAAATGTTATTTCAAAACAACAACATTTTTCACGTTAATTTAGACTTAATACAAACGAAACACATTTTATCTTTTGTTCAACCTTCTGAATCTTTCAAATGTACCGCATCCGATTACATTTGACACAAGGCCATTTCACAAGCATAGACGAGGCTTCCTACAATTGCATGCTATATACTTTCTTTGTTGTGTCTCGTGTTGGAAATGTCCTCTCGCAGAGGGAAAATAAAACATAGCATTTTGTAGTTAAAGAGAATAAGAGAATTACATTTTATACTCCTCTATCATATTCTGCTTTTGACAACGCTCTCTAGTGGTTATTAGCAGAAGTTCTTTGGCAAACAAGTAGGGCAATCCTACCTGGTATACACAGTAATGTATTGTCTTCGAAATGGTTAGAACGGGCAAAAGTGAGACGCTGTTTTTTATGAGATTTATATATAGAATGCATTTTGGTGGGATATGAGATAAGCTCTATTAAGATTTTCACAAGGAATTCCGTTCTGAGTTCGGCTTAGTTGACACCTATTGGACTGACCTTTCTAGCCTCTAAGCAACTGAAAAGGCCTGGTTTGAGGATCACGAGCAGGAAATCTTAAGAATCCCGAGAAAGACAAGATTCCGGAAACTGATGAACCTCTGTACGAAAGTTAATTGAGGCTGTCGAACATGTTTGTTCCCTAGCTGGCACTGAATTTTAACAACTGGATGAAGCAGATTAATCCCTAATGTTTCACGAGGGATGTAGTAAAGTTGTTATTTTGAAACAAAAATGATTGAATGCTCAGGTTGTACTGGATCGTCTGATTTTCCCAGAAAAGACTTGTACTTTTCTTTTAATCATTTCACCCCAAGCAAGGCATTCCACTGCCACTATTGTGCATGGGGTTATATAGGGGAAGGTAAAGAGAAAGAGTGGTTAGATATAGGAAATGTCAGAAGGAGGGTGATAGATGGGTAAGGATACCGAGGATGAGGGTTGGGTAGATGGGAAGAGTGTTTGAGAGAATGGATGCGAGTTAGTGTGTTAGGAGGTGTCTATTGACCTTACATTTAAACTCCTGGAGATTGTAGCCGTCGGGGAAGCACTCATGTGGAAGGGAGTTCCACAGTTGGGAAGTGCGAGAAAAGAAACTGTTGGAGTAGAAATTGCGGTTACATTTTATCGGTTTTACTGTAAAAGGGTGGGATCTAGTTGCTACTGTGAAGAGTTAGTGATTTAGATGTATCACAAAGCTGAAATTTTAGGGCAACCAGTGAGGATCGAATTCACTGTTCAATTGTAATGATACTATCGAGACAAGCTTGCTAACCATTACACCACGCCGAAGTGCCCAATTTGTACTGTGCAGAGTAGAGCAACCTTAGATATCGTAGATTTGGCCCAAGTAATCATCGTGAATGTCGACTATAAAGCTGTTTTTTCTGTTTAGATCAGTTATATTTTGATAGGGTTGACCATCCTTTTCTTTCAAAAAGGCTATCATGTCTACGGACGGATTTAGGCTGCACTCTCGCATCTGGGCTCGTTTCGTATGCAAACACCGAAGCTAAGGTGTGACAGTGAATGAGGTAAAATCGAATCAGATCTATTCGTAAGTGTTGAAATCTGTTACTACCATATATACCAATCATTTTCCATGTTTGTAAGGAACAATGTCAAGATTGAGGAGGTCGGCAAAGAAATTAGTCTGTATGAGATGATTTTAGGGAACAAAATTATCCATGATAAGTCTCTTGATTTAGGATTGGACTCGAGGAGGACTTTTCCTCTCCTTGGTCCTTTCAATTGGACAGAGGGAACTTGCAAGTTACTCGTTGTCTGATTTGGTTCCGATCTGCAGCTGGGGAAGAATTGGTCGAGGACACGCAGTTAATCTGTGGATTCGAAGTAAATTTTTCTTTAAAAAAAAAGGCGGAGGTGGGCCTTTCACCTACACATGCATCTGATTCTTTACCGGTCCTAAATACTTCCACTCACGAGCACCAACTTAACTAAAGAGAGTTCTGTTTCGGCTCTTTTGAGGGCCACAAGACTATTGTGAGTCGTCAAGAGTTCATTTTGGGCATGCTAGACATGGAGACTTGTTGTCATACCTTGCTATTATTCTTGCTAAACTGGAAGTGTACAGATGACGATAACTCCAAATTCCTGCATGAGCAGCTAAGAAAGGTACTCTAGCTTCGAGAAGTGTGCACTAGGAAAAAAGAGGAAATCTAACGTTTACATGAGTGTTGTGGCGCAGTGGATATCGGCTCGGAACGAGAAATCGGAGAACCGAGTTCGAATTCCAGTTGAATTCCTTGCACTCACTTACGCGCAAATGCCCTTGGGAAAGGTATTAATCCGTCTATTCCTTCCAGTTATGGGTTAAATAACAGGACAGATTGGGTTCTATAGCCTTGGTCGGCAACCAGTCTACCGCAGAAAGCAATGGCAACCTACTGCGAGATAATCTTCTGCCCAGTCAGTAATGTCTCTTTCGAGACATGAACGCCCAAGCGTGTCTCACGTATGGCACTTAACTGACTGACCCTGAACTGAGTATTACATCTATCGCGAATGTCCACATGTTCTGAGAGTTTTCTCTCGCATGAAGACTGACCGATCATTGTCTAGGAAATTATATCACATGCTAGTTAATGAGGGGTTGTCGTACGAGAAGATTTGATCAATATTTCCGGCCAGAAAAGGGGGTAATACTGATCTCTTTGGCCTTCGATGCCTGGGTTGAAATTTCTCACTTTTGACGAGGCATTTTTCACCTGGCTGACATTTCGAAGCGCGCCTTTCATCGGTAAAATGTCTTTTATAGCGGGACTGATTATTTTGCCAGAATCTATTCGTTCCGGTGATATGGAGGAATCTTTCGAGCACGCCCTTTTTCACTGTACGGTCGTATTGTGTAAGCTTGTTGGAGGCTATATGTTTCATTAACTACCCATAGTGTTCCTAGTTTTGGAAATCTATACCGTTTGTACTGATATGGAGACGTCGCTTAAAAAAAACACTATATTAGCCGTAGTGCGGAAATTGAAAAATGAATGGTTCGACTAAAAAAAAAAAAAACTGTAATAAGAATTGTGCATTTCTTCTCATGATCTGGTTATGATTTCTTGAGATTGAGGTTGACAACTAGTCAACTACAGAAAGAAATGTTTACCTACTGCAGGTAAATCTTCGGCCTAGTCAATTATATCTTAAAAGAGATATTATCGCCCAAGCGTGTATCAACTATGGTAACTAACTAACTGATCTTGAGATGACTGGTTAAGAAAATGATTTTGTACTTGTTAGAAGTATTTCATCAACTCAGTCCATGTTAAAGTAGAAAAATGTTGTACCGCCGAGGTGACAAAAGATGTGGGCTGAGTATATACAGTATAATATATGTGCAAAGGTTTATTAATACAAATAGTTCCAATATCATAAGAACAACAATGTAGAATAGAGAAGAGGATAAGTCGTTAGAGTTGCAGAGAGCACAGTTCAATATTAATCGTCAATAACACTCCGAATTCCAGGGATTTATCCCCTTCCCACCAAGGCGGATACGACACAAGGTCAATTAGAGCGGATATTCCGAACCCTTAAGCTTGCATTATTCCCATGACTCTTTCCGAGTTTGTAATTTTTAAAATAAACTCTGTCACCAGAGTAAAGGCGTTTGATGTCTCACTTAGTTCTGTCGCTCGTTTTTTTTTCTCTTTATTTGATTTCAGTTTATCGGAAACTAATTTGATCTTCCTTGCAAACATAACTCTGCCGAAGACATTCCTGCATTAGCGTTTGTGTTTGATGTGATTGTTATGGGGTCTCCCCTTTTTCCAGGTTAATACTCATCTAGAGTATACATATACTCCTGCAAAGAAGCAAAACGTCAGGCATCGATAGATCCGCGAGATAACGTCAGATACCGAAAGATACTAAAAGATACAGCGTTAGTAGTGCATACCAGCTCGGAGTTCTACTCAGCCAGAATATTATTACACAGTACCCACGTCTGACGTGGACATAGTAAATATACTACGGCATCACTTCAGAGACTTGCATGTATACTTCCTACTAACCGTATTCCTGAATTACTAACCTGCGTTCAAGTTTGTATCTTTACGTTTAATATACTTATTTTTCTATCTCAAATTCTGGTTGTTGTTCCTTTATTTTGTACGGTTCCCGGGAATGGGATCCACAACAGTGATACGCTAGACAGATAAGAAATTATGTAGACCTTATTTCTTATTTCTAATCTTTCTGTCTTTCTTATTGTCCTTTTAATAACGTCTATAAATCGTTCTACCAACCTGTTAGATCTTCGATGGTTGGGCGCGAATGTCAAATGAGTCACCGTATGCATTCTACAAAAATTTGCGAATTCCCTTAATGAGAATTGCGTCCTGCTGTCCGATACGATCGTATCCAGTACACCAAATCTTGAAAACAATTCGTTTAGAAATTCTATTGTGTTTTTTGTTGTCGGCGATTTGCATTTGAATACTTCTGGTTATTTTGAAAAGCTATTCACTACAACAAAATAGTATGTAACCTTTATCTGTCCTGCATAATATATGTGTAGCCTAGACCAAGGTTTGTGGGTTTTTAGCCATGGGTTAAACTTTATGGGTGGTGATTTTGCTGCTAACTGGCAATTCTTGCAATTTTTTACCTAGTTTTCAACGTCCTGATTCATTCCGTTCCAATACACGAAACTTCACACAAGCGCTTTCATACATGAAATTCCCGGGTGTCCCGTATGGGAACTTCGTAATATTTTTTTTGGTAATACTACCAGGAAGACCACCCGTTCACCATACAATAGTATGTCTGGACAAATTGAAAAAGTATTTTCCTTTTTTTCTACATATCCTTTTTCTTTTTGTGAGTTAGGAACTTGTCAAACTTTGCTTTAATTCTAATCTCGTCAATTGTGGTAAGTAATTCTTTCACATGCGCGTTGGGGTGCAATGCATATAGACTCGGAACGACAAATCGGAGATCTGAGTTCGAATTCCAGTTGAATTCCTTACACACAAATACCCTTGAGAAAGGTATTAATCCGTCGCCTCCAGTTATGGGTTAAATAACAGGACAGATTGGATTCTATAGTCTTGGCTGGCAACCAGTCTACCGCAGAAAGCAATGGCAATCTACTGCGGGATAATCTTCTGCCCAGTTAGTCATGGCTCTTTCGAGACATGATCGCCCAAGCGTGTATCACGTATGGTACTTAACTAACTGAATTCTTTCGCAATATTATACAAAACATTTATTTCTGACTCACAAGCCAATAAAGCTATAACTGTTTCTTCTAGGCTAATTAAAGTGGGGATTCAGAGCCTTTAAACTTGGTCAAAAATATCCTGTAGACCCAGCTTAAGGTTGGGTCAGGTTCTTGTCTATTCAACCTAGTTGAGACTACTCTTCGACTGAGCCCCGTCTGGCTCCCTTCTCGCTCGGAAGTAGATAGTTGACGAAAAAAAAAAAAAGAAGTTCGGATTACGTGTCAATAATACTCCGAATTCTAATTGGTGACTGCTATTAGTCTTTATTTTTATAGGTATTTTGGTACACAGACCCTTCCATTCTTGAGAGCGCTTGAAGGGTGTTAACTGCTCTACAAGAAAAAACAAACAAATAAATTTGTTAAGATCAATTTAATGTTGCTAATGAAGCTAGGCTGATTGGTTCATTTTTTTTTAGTTCTCAACATTTCTGTTACTACAAAACTTTCTGATGATGTAAGATTATTTTTCTCAGTGCTTGTTGTTTACATTTTTTTAATTTTTCTTTTTTTTTTTTGCAACGTGCTAACTTACTTTCATCCATATTTGATCGTTCGGGTGGAGTACAAATGCTAATTCATTGTTGTAAATATATTCGTTTTATTTAAATCAATGCGCGAAGTTTTATTGTGTAATATATGAATAAGTTTATTTTCCCGTTCTTTTGTTAAATTTGTAAATAATCGGCAAAAAAAAAAAATCTTAGAAGTCACGAGTGCACGCTATGAATGTAAATTTGCATGACAATCTTATTGCTAACACCTTTTAAGAACATTTTATATGTTGTTATAATGTTTTAATTTGTATATTAGATTTAGGCTGCTTAATTGATTTGCTTCATAATTCAATCCTTCAATCACATTAATTTTTCAAATTCATTTTATTTTGTTAACATCTTTCTTATAATTACCATTTAACATTTTGTCAATGGTACAAAATGGTACATTTTGTCTTCTTTGCAATAGTCATTGTCAAGTCTTGTACAATTCTTGACGTATAGGCATGAATGGATGGAACTGATGTCGATAAAAAACATCATTTGAGGCAATTGATTATTAATTTTAATCACAGACATTGTATAATCAGAATTCGAGGTGAAGAAAATTAAAAACAGGTTCAACGTGACTCTAAAAATAAGTAAACTAGTTCAATCTGAAAATATTTTTTCAGAGAAGGCGTTTACACAATCTATGGCTACAAACAGACATGGTTTGTTGTTCCCACGACTGGTTAACTTACTATTCTGGCATATCGCTGATGGATTCATATTCTTAGACATGTTTTTTATGAATATATGTTAGCATCATTGTAAATTCATACAATACAACACATGGCTTTCATTTTAGCATGAGACTCCACATCCACGTGGCAAAGAGGAGAAACTTTTCATTTCCATCAGCCTCGTTATAGACATGCTAGAGGTTTAGGCTTTAAGGAAGCGCTCTGATTCTACACACACACACACACACACACACACACACACACACACACACACACATATATATAGTCATCCGCAGACAGATCTGTTTCACAGCTCATCAGTACGGTTAGACATCCGATTGCTTTTAACCCAGGATTGAAACCCGACCGAATTGGCGTCAGTCAGCGATTCTACCTCTGAGCTATGGGCGCTCGGTAGAAGGAGGCAGACTTTTAGCGTATGATGTATCATACGCCAGTGGCCAGAGTGCTCTAATTCATTACTGAATGAGCGATATATATGGTGTATTTGGGTAGCAGTCTTCAATCATCAGCGCTTTAACATCTAATAAATCGTTTCTCTGCTGCATGTAAAGCCTTTGGTCTTACAATTAGCATAAAGAAAACTGAAATAGCGCACCAACCTTGTCCTACTCCGAAGCAATTCTGTGGTGAGAAACACAAACCACCAGTCTACAAATTTTCATTGAAAGTAAAAGACAAAAAAGGTATTAACGTCGCATCTCTACGATACTTCTTTGTCACTTTTGTAATGCTTTTCTGTTCTAAACGAAAGACAATGCCGAAAAGAAGCCACATTGACTTTAAAGGACAATTTCAAGAGACGGCTTATTAAAAAGATTGACATGAAAATATTACAGTGGGTATCCGATTTACGTCAGTGTAACGTTCCTGGATAACTTACATTCACTTACGCGCAACTACCCTTGGGAAAAGTATTAATCCAGCTATGGATTAAATAAGAAGTCAGATTGGGTTCTGTAACCTTGGTTTACCGCAAAAAGTAATGGCAGCCTACTGTCTTTCGAGACATTATCATCCAAGCGTGTATCACGTATGACATTTAACTGACTGGCAATAAAAATAAGAAATAAATAAAGAAAAGAAAACAATTGCACTAATGTTCTTTCCCTCTCAATAATTAAACCACTTCGCTGCCTTGTAATCACAGTCGATTGCATAGGAGCAGACCCTTTTACATGTTACGGCATGTGTTCCGTATCGCCGATGATCGCCAAGACAGTCGTATGTCTTAGATCCAGCGTGCAGCCAATGTTCGTTGGTGTTTCGCCCTTCTCTGATCGTTTTATTATGTCTAATTTCACTCAAATGGAGATGGCTTTCCTTTTCTTCGAAGCATTGCCCCCAGAAGAATCGGATCTACGTTTTGGAAACATAATGAAGGGCCAATCACACACACACACACACACATATATATATATATATATATATATATATAGGTATTCATCCGCTCCGCTAACACAAGTAGCTACGCGTCTTTACGCCGCGACGTAATGACAGAATAAGATTTTATTAATATAGTAATGGGGGGTGCCGTCGTAAAGAAGAATCGTCGTAGGTCAGGGACGCCGTAAACCGGGAACTTACTGTAGTCTCGTCCTTCTTTGGACACAAGACTGAGGGAATTCTCGGAAAATAAACATTTTTTTCTTTTGAAAATCCCTTTTTTTAATCCCGCGTTTAAATTAAAACTTAAATAGGAAAAAAAATCTTGAATATTTCAATTAAAGGAGCCAGCATCATTTTCCCGACTAAGTTTTTCTTCTAAGTTAGAGAGCATACTTTTAACTCAACAACTTGACCCCGTTTAAGAGAGCCGACATTTTGTCTCTTGGTGAAGAAAATAACCTTTTTCTTTCCATTTTTCTTTCTTTTTTTTTTCTTTTTTTTTTTTGTTTACCACTTTTTTTTATCAAAACAGAACTGCCAAGCTGAATTTCTTTTTGTTCAAGTGGGGACTTTTCTTTTAATATTTTTCTATCTTACCTAATTTATTTCCCTCTGATTATCATGTAAAAATTGGTCTACTTGGTTCTGGCAAAAGAGAGTGGACAAACAAGTGTCACATAATATGGCTACTTGCTACCTAGAAAATCAGATTATCCACCTGGAGATAAACTATTTATTGTTTTCAAATATAATTTAGTTTTCCTTTAAAGCAATCAACAGCACAAATTGCAAAGATAAGTCTTTTAACTGAATTATAAATGTAACACCCCAACGGACGGTCCGAAGATTTTCTCCGGCGGCCGTTCTCCACGCTGTGATGTTTGCCGGGAGTTTGTTGAAAATGTCGGAGCCTCAAGCTGGGGGTACAAGATTAAACTATAAGGAACGAACTTCCACAGCTTGGATGAGTTGAAAGGATGCTTTATTTCGTTTAGAGTTAGCCTTTTCGGTTGGGGCAGGCGAATGTGACACACAACTCTAACTCTAATTAATGGAGATCAAATCCGAACTGACCGAAACAAGACGAACGGAGATTCTACTTCAAGCACACGCCCGGCGGAACTAACTTAACTCCACTCATTCACTTGATCTGACTGATCGGCTCGGAAAAATCACCTGTATTTATTCAAAATTAATCCGGAAATCCGGAAATGCTTTAGACCACCGGATGATAAGCACTGGCCACTGTAAGTCCGAAATTTCAGGGTACTTAAATTTTCCTTCTTTTGATGTGTAAACATCCTGCACACACCCAGTCTGTACTTAGCCTTAGTATTTTTCCGGGATTTTTTTTATCTTTTTATCTTAATAAAGCTTCCGCCGGAAAATTCTTAATGTGTGGTCAAGATACAGTAAAAGACAGCCTTTGACCTGGTCATTCAAAACCCTATTTCCTGAACTTTATCTCTTATCACATGAAATCACTGAGTCAAATATTTACCAGAAGAGTGGTAGGATTTAAAACAGTAATCTGATACCCTTTTCTCTTCCACAATTTTTCTCATAAAAGAAAAAGCGTTTATTTATTTATTTTTTCTCTTCTTTTTCACTTTTGTTAAACGAAACATGTTTTTAATCTATTTTCTATTCTTAACCATTTTCTATTTTAATCTATTATAATTAGGAGAATATTGTATTTTGAGCCTCTGCTGAGTGCTGCAATACCTGATTTCATTAAAATTAGACAAGAAGTTCTTGAGCTATGGCCCTTTTTTCTGTTTTTACGGCATACTTAATGGCAAATTGGGCATTTATTTTCGATATACATTCTGATATCAATCTGCGTATATAAATCAACACTTACAAATTATATTCCAACAATTATGTGTGAAAAATAATAAACATTCATAATCTATATTATAATAAGAGCCGTGGGTGCCCGTCCGTTACAAGACCTTATTAGTGAAAAGATAGATCGGTCAATCTTTCTTTCTTGAAAGATGTGTGTGGTGAGCGAAGGCCGTTGGTTGATATTCACGACTGAGTTTAAGTCCTTTGATGTCTTGGGACGGAGGAATTGTATGTATGTCTGTCTTTTTTTTTCTCACTGAAACCAAGTAGTGTCTTTTCCTATAGATGTTAAGTATTTTTATGTTCCCTTATTTTTTCTTTCTAGCCAAATTCCCGTCTTACGAACATTTCTCTTAATAATAATTAAAAAATACTTCAGTAGACGATGTTATTTTATTTATTGTAATTGGATTTTAATTCTAAAGACTTTTATTTCCTTTCATTCTTTATTCCTTTCTTTTATATTTTTACTGAAATCAAATATTGTTTTTTCTGTTAAATATTTGAGCTTAACAACTTTAACAAAATATTTCAATAACAATTATAAATCATGGGATACAAATAAACAGATTTTGAATTGGCAACTTTTTCCATTTCACTGAAACAGACGCTAAACACTTTTATCTTCCCTTCTTTTTTTTTCTTTTATTCTTTCTTTAATAATTTATTCCTTGCAACCAAGTAGCGTATTTGATATATCTTTCCACACTATCAAAAAAATCGTCTCTTATTTATGCATTATTTGCAAGGCGTAACGTACGTAATAACTAAGAAACTAAAAGAAGAACATACTAAATAAGATAAATCGGCCATCCATCTGTGCATAAAATACTGCTGTCATATATGGCCAGGCGCCCCTGTTGTTCATCTCAGTGTTCGCAACAGGCTCCAAAGGAGAATCTGTAATGTGATAGGTCTCGACTTGGCAGCTTGACTCCAGCGACTTTCTCACCGGCGGGATGCGGATTCCCTCTGTTTTACAAATATTTTCATGGTTTCTGTTCGGACGAGCTTAAGTCACTGGTGCCCCCACCACTGGAATTTACTCGTGCAATCAGACTGCCAACAAGGTCCCACTTACTTACAGTTAGATCAACTAAATGTAGCCGTTAACTCTACCCCATTAGCTTCTTTTCTCGCACTTTTCGCCTGTGGAACTCCTTTCCGTATATTTGCTTTCCTGGCGGCTTCAACCTCCAGGAATTTAAATGCAAGGTCAATACCCATCTCTTTTCCACTTGACTCCAGTTTTTTCTACATCACCCTGTATATCTTGTTCTATCTTGTTTTTTTCCTTTCTCTCTACATTCGCAACTGTCTTCACACCTGTGTTTCCGTCCTTCTCTTGCCCTTTCTCTGACACCCTCTGTAACTGGTCCGTCTTTCTCTTCACTCTCCTCTTGTCTAAACTTTTACTCTAATGTAGCAGCCTGCACATCAGTGACGGTACCGCCTTGCTTGTGGTGAAACGAGTAACACACACACACACACACACACACACACACACACACACACACACACATATATATATATATATATATATATATAGGTAATCGAGATTTAATAACGATGTTGTGCCTTTCGGTAGGGTTCGTTTTTAGTAATCAATAGTGATAAATAGTAAACAAGCATATGGTTGATTCTGCCACATCTCAATATTTATTTACTCCCACAATATATCTTTTCTTCTGAAGGCTCACCTTGACACGCCTACATGTAAACTTTCCCTCTTTTATGCAGTAGGCTGCTTTTGAAGTGAAAACCTCTTATAAAACATAAATACATCTGGTAAAAAGTATTCTAATTTTTTAGAATTTTTAAAAAACATTTCTTGTTGTATCGTACTATCTTTTTTAAGGTAAATTCTCCATTTTAAAAGAATAGTTAAGCAAGATAGTCAGACGTCTTTGCAGTCTGTTTGAAGTGTGCGTTGGACTACCTTTAGTCGAGCCAAAAACTGTCACCGATGGACGGTGATCCATTTGAAATATAAACTTTCTGTAAAACTTTTACAGCAAAAACCATTGCAAAACCTTCTTTTTCCATTTGGGACGTGATAAACACTTTTTAGTTTTCGATCATTTTCTTTATGAAGAAATACAGCTCCTAACCCAAAGTTGCTAGCGTCATTTGCTACATATATTTTCTTGCTCGGGTCATAATGCGTTAATGATAGATCAGAAATTAAATCTGCTTTCAATTTCTGAAATACTTTCTCGCATTCTTCAGACCTTACCTATTTCCCAACTTTTTTCAGCAATTTATTCAAAGGTTCTCTGTGATCATTCATGTTAGGAATGTAGTTACTATAGTATTTTGCTAATCCTAAGAATGCTTGTTAGGATGCAATATTTCTAGGTACTGGCATGTTTTTTTATAGCACTGGTTCTGGAGGGACCGGCCTTCTAATTTGTCATCCATAGCGTGACTTAAATAATTAATTTTTGGTAGAAAGAACTGACATTTGTATATATTGAGCTTAAAACCGTAATTCTTTTAAACACCTCTACTTGTGTGCTTTGCATGTTCATTACAGTCGATGCTTTTAATTAACACATCATCAAGATATATCATAGCGCAATCCAAACCACTTAGCATATTGTCCATTGTCTGTTGAAAAATTGCGGTTGCTACTTTTATTCCGAAAGATAATGTGTTAAACTTAAACAGACCCTTGTGCGTATTTATAGTTAATATTTTTGCACACTCCTCGTCCATCGGAATTTGTAAATATACCTCTGACAAGTCTAATGAAGAAAATATTTTCCCTCCTTTTGGGTTTGCAAATATATCTTCTGCTTAAAGTAAAGGGTAATCATGCTGTTTCAGGCATTTATTTAATCCTGTGGAGAAGTTGGCGTAGATAATAATTTTATTATTATTTTTTCCTGTATACTGTTGGACTTGCCCACAGTCAGTAATTTGATTTTCTATAACGCCTAATTTTTCTCGACGTTCCAACTCCTTGTCTATATCTTCGGCGAATATACGGCGAATGGTACCGGTCGCTTACGTCGAAACACTGCCGCCACCTTTTCTTTTAACTGAAGCAGTGCTTTAATTTTAGAACAAAATACTAGGCTTTCAGAAAAAAATATCTGGGAATCTTACCTTTAAATCCCGTTTGAAATATTCTGTGTAAATAGATGATCCAACAACATTGTTACAAAATGTGTTGATAAGAATGTTGAATGAATCAAACTCCTCCATTCAATCAGTACCAAAGAGATTCCTCATTTGCTGCATGACATAGGGTATTAATTTTCTTTCGTTTCCTGCAAAAATTAATGTTTAAATAAATTTCACCAAGAAATTGAAGTTTTTTGTCTGATATGGCTTTGGCAACTTTTTTTTAATCTGCATAATACCGGTCTACCAATTTTATTCCATGTATCCCTATTAATAATTGTCAGGTCTGACCCTGTGTCAATGTGCATTTTTACGTTCGTGTCATTTAATTTGGCGTTTATGAATTTTCTTTTTTCTGCAACTTTTTCCCCCTGTTATAACGAACCATATTCTGGTTTTGTTTTGACTTTTCTTTTACAAAAATAACTTTTATAACCCTTATAACCACAATTGAAGCATTTTTTGAATGAACAATACTTGTATAGATGCAATTGACCACAACAGTAGCATGAATTTTCTCTGCCGACTTTTACTAAGATCGTGCGCACCAAATGAAGGTTATCTTGAATTGTCCGACTCTTTACAGTACAATTCTATTCAGGGGATATGAGACGATCGAGCACAACCTGCAAACAGTTTGCCAGGACCTTGGCCAAAATCTTTAACTCTGCGTTAAGCATCATTAAGGTCTGAAAATTACTAATACCATCCTTACCATTTTTGTTCTTGCGTAGAAGCTTCACCACACCCCTATTGAAACGTGTGGGGAGAGACCCTTGTTCCATCCAGTGATTAAAGAGAATTTCCTGCAAAGGGACAGAAATGGACGACAGCCTCAAGTATACTTCGTAAGGTAAAGCATCAATTCTTTCCGACTTTCTTCAACACTTCCCAAATTTCCTCCTCTGTTATGCGACTCTCAAAACCAGCCGCTTCGCTTGTCTCGAGGCGAGGAAATCGGCCAAGTATTTGTCGAACTGAGTCGAAATAGTAATGAAACTTTCCGCATATGCCCTCGACCGTCGTCAGGATTCTCCCTTCCGGCGATGTGATACGTGCGATATACCTATCAGAAACACTGCGAAGTTCTTCCGCACGAAATTTGTGCGGCCATATTCGTTGACTCGGTAGATATTCTATTTAACCTCGCTCTAACTACTTTAGCTTGGTCCTTCTGGATAAGCAAGGAGGCCAGCTGCGTCTTAGCTACAGCTACCTTACTACTATCTCCCGATTTAACAGCGCCCTCTACACTAGATTCTAGTGTCTTTTGCGACGCTCTTCTATCTAGGTTGAGTCGTCTGCTATAATCGGCGGAAAAAAGACCTAATGGTGTCCTTAAGGTGTCCCCACCACTTATTTCTAAACACAGAACCCGCCAGATTCCGCTTTATTAGTAGTAATAGCTGGTCCTGAAAATCCTTCAAGTTCAACAAAGACGTGTTGAATTTTCAGTTGCCAGCCATTCTAGGTTTAGCCTTATCTAAGTTTAAGCCCATAGTCCGTATAAACTATACTATGAAAACTTGGACAACCTAAGAGCCCTAAGTCTAATTTTCTAACTAGAACCCAGTCGATGTAGCTAGAAAGCTGCATCCTTCCCAGGCCACCGCTATTAGTCCAAAACCATCCTACCCTCTTGGTATGTTCATTTCGGAACTTATCGACCAAATCAAGTTTAGCGACAAAATCCCGAAAATATTTTACATCAGAAGAAAAATTAGTACCTTTCCAAACTCCCCTGCAGTCTAAATCGAGATCAAGAACGGCGATCAATCACCCACCAGAACTACCCGTTTTGACTATATTACGAAACGCTCGATCTCCCGAATGAAAGCGTCCCTTAGTGTCATAGGGAGCATCAACTCCAATGAGTCGTAATGCTTTTTCTTTTCTGGTAGCATCCAGTACACACAATCTGTCCGCCGGATCTGCGAAGTCAAGTGAACAAGTGGCATCCAAAAAATGACTTACTAATTAAGAGAAACCCTCGAGCATCTATTCAAGTATGCTACAAAAAGGTGGAACCACCCACTCGACAGCACACTCTCATAGTCACTTGCAATAAAATGAGTCTCTTGAATACAACATATATTCACACCGAGGCTTTTGAGATCCCTAACGTGCCGAGTTCGAATTCAAGTTGAATTCCTCGCATTCACTTACGCACAAATACCCTTGGGAAAGGTATTAATCCGTCTCTTCCCGCCAGTTATGGATTAAACAACAGCACAGATTGGATTCTATAGCCTTGGTCGGAAACCAATCTAGCGCAGAAAGCAATGGCAACCTACTGCGGGATAATCTTCTGCCCTGTCAGTCATGTCTCTTTTGAGACATGATCACCCAAAGCGTGTATCGCGTATGGCACTTAACTGACTGACTTAATAGAATAGTTGAAAGCATGATTAAGGCTTCTACTGAGCATAAAGTGAGGGATCATTTTTATATTGTTATGAAGTAAGAAACTGATCCCCCAATAACTACTACTTAATAATATAATACATCTCTTCTCCCTGTAGCTATAGTTTAAATAATAGGACAGATTGGGTTCTATAGCCTTGGCTGGCAACTAGTCCACCGTAGAAAGTAATGGCAACCTACTGCGGGATAATCATCTGCCCAGTCAGTCATGTCTCTTTCGAGACATGATCGCCCAAGCGTGTATCACGTATGGCACTTAACTGACCGACTGAACGAGCCGAACCCTTTTCGACTAGGACCTCAAACCTCGGCCGTGTAAACTTGCTAACCAGAGAGAGAGAGAGAGAGAGAGAGTAATGGGGAAATGGGTGATGGATAAAGTATGTGGATAAGTGAAGTGTCTTTTTTTGGGTGGGGCGTTGAGAGTTTGGGCGTGAAATAAGGTTGTTGTGGGGAAATAGCTATGTCTGTAGCTTTTCTTTTGGGGATGATAAAAAATGATTTTTTGATGGCGAGGAGACATCTCCCTCCACTAGATTGGTTGTCCGTTTCCAATTTCTTCTGCAAAATTAATACTTTTTATTTTTTTATTTTTTATTTCCTTTGAAGGACTTGCTTGTAAAATGAGTGGAGACTACAGTTTCAGCGGAGCTGGTTTTTCTTCAATCTTCGAGTTGGGGTTTGCAAGAGATTAGGCTGATGGCTTCTTTTTTTATTTTATTTTATTTTATCTATTTATTTACTTTTATTATTTTTTATTTATTTATTTTTGCCTACTTTTTGCCATCCCGCCTCTTTCTCTACCGTTACAGATTCTAAAGGAGGCAGAACCATGTTTGTTTCCTGATTGTGGTTTTCTTTTCCATTCATGGGTAATGGACTGTGTACTGTTGTAGTCTGTTAAAGCAACGCATTCTTTCGGGCTTGACAATAATAAATCCCACATCGAGAAATCCTTTCCTTTCACTATTTGCTGTATTTTTATACCAGAATCTGTTAAAGTCTTTATGACATATTTCTTTTTGGATTTGATTATCTTGTTTAGTTTTTTGTCGATGACAAAAACAAAAATTATTCTTTTCTCGACAGCTTTTAAGTCTGGGGGATTAATAATAAGTCTTTCCGATGTAACTAGGTGGACATATTGCCTAATCTGTTTGACAAAATCTTCAATATCTACCACACAGTGAGGAGGTGACTTCCGTGGGGAGGGAAGGCAGTAGTTTTACTTTCCTTGGCGTTGCCATGTTTCACTTCAATTTCAAACGTTGAGGTTGTTGACCGAGTCGTCGTCTTTTTTTTCGGGAAAGCAATTAGAGCTTTCACAGCCCCAACTATATCTTCTCTTCCATGGACGAGGTTTGATTGGTAAAAAGCAACAAAGGGTCTATTGACCTCAGTGAAAGTACAAATTCACAAAAGAAAAGAACAACGCGACAGAATACAAATTAAACGAACAAAATATCGGACGGAAAAATTATAATTCTTACTCGACAAAAGCTTCGTCATAACAAACACTCTGAGCAAAAACAGTAATCGTCAATTACACTCCAAATGTATCAACCACTTCCCCATATGGGCAGATGCTCCGAATGTATAAACCACCTCCCCATATAGGGAAGATGCTCCGAATGTATCAATCACCTCGCCATATGGGCAGATGCTCGTGGAAGAAGCGGCATCAGACCATTTAAGTGGGAACACTGAGCCTGTAGTCTCGGACAAAAATTATTATCTGTTTTTCCCCAGAATGAGACTCTACCTATCGGCGGAGCCTCGTCTGAGTTTCTCTCCGCCCGAAGGTAGAGAGTCTGACAAAGTGAACTCAGAGTGTCAATGACACTCCAAATCTCCCAGACTCTCTTTATTTTTATAGCTACCTTGGTTAACAGACTATTCCATTCTTGAGATCTTTAGTGGGGTGTTAGCTGCTCTACAACATTTCTTTTTCAAACTTTTTATCTACAAACAAGATTATTTTATCAAAGACTTCGGATATATTTGTCTATATTTCTGATATGAGGTGTTGTATTTATTTACACTATTTGCATTGCATGGATTGTTGCCATCATTTTTGTGGCAATATTCACAACGTTTCGGTAGTTGTACGCTCTTGCCTTTTTCAGGTGATTGAAATTTAGAACTTAACTGGTTATTTCCTTCACCGGAGTAGATTGTACTAGTACATTATAACAACATTATTAAGTAACTTCAAATATGCATAACACAACATATATTTATACAATTCACTGCATTATAACTTGAAAAATAAGTACTTGAAAATCTAAGAAGTTATGAGTCACATGACTTGATGTTAAATAAATAAATAAATAAATGCTGGTTTGCTGCTGTTACGTATTTTGAAATAAATACAATGAAGAAACAAGTATATTTAAAAATATATTTATTATATTGAAATGTTTTAAGTTATTACTCCAAATTTTTACTCACTTTCTTAACTATGAAGCCACATGGAGCAATAAACCATCTTTTCGATTTTTACCATTACTTATTAATTTTGTATTCAAAATATTTTATGGAAGAAATTTATCTTTTAATGTAAAGAAGCAAAATATTGATATCATGATATAATGTTTTTCATACTTTAAGTCAGGATATATTTGCATTGGATGCGCGTTTTGGTGCAGTTGATATCGGCTCGAAACGAGAAATCGGAAAGCCAAGTTCGAATTCAAGTTGAATTCGTTGCATTCACTTACGCGCAAATGCCCTTGGGAAAGTTAATAATCTATCTCTTCTCCTCCGGCTATGGGCTAAAAAGCAGAACAAATTGGGTTCTGTAGCCTTGGTTAGCAACCAACCTACCGCAGACAGTAATGGCAACCTACCGCGCGAAAATCTTCTGCCCAATAAGTCATGTCTCTTTCGAGACATGATCTCCAAAGCGTGTATCACGCTGACTGACTGATATTCGCATTAAGACGTTCTTAGTGCTTTTTATTCATTTTCATAAATGGATGGAATGGTTTTCAGAATTTATGAAAATGAATGAAAATTACCAAAATCACCTTAACGTCAGCCAAGTACCAAACGTGAGACACGCTTGGAAAGAAGTTCTTTTTAAAAATGTATTGGATGTAACAAAAAGTTTTTTTTTGTTTTTTTTTTAATGGATGAGATGTACCGAGAATTTCTCGGTCAGACTTTAACATAATTTAGAATAAAATTTCCGGACATTTAGTTTGATTTTGAGAAGCATTATCTTGTACATATCTTTCATGACGAAAATAATTCAAACGCTTTTCAGTATCGGAAATTTTCATTTATAAGCTCCAAGGAAATAAATGTATGAATTTCTCGTGAAAATGTTAATGCGTAATTGCTCCTACGCCTCTCCAGTTGGTTCATTTTGAATATCCAGTGAGCACACTGTATGATTTTCAGAACATTTTTGTCATCGTCGACAGATAGAAAGGTCAACTATTTAATTCAACACATTGTAATGACAACACGAAGAAATTTTTCAATTGCAGTATCATGGGAAAAAATGAACCTTTTACATCCTGTGTGAGTCTTTCACGTGTCAGTCCAACATTAAGTCGGGAAGATGAAAAAGAAAATCATTATTTTTAACGAGAGAAATTTTTTTTTCTTTTTTATTTAATTTGAATCGAAGAATTTTTAAAAAATTCTTGTCCGTAATTCGAGGCCATTAAAATTTAATTAATTTGCTTAAAATCGGTTTTGTGATGCAGTAGATATCGGCTCGGAACGAGAAATCGGGGAGCCGAGTTCGGATTTCAGTTGAATTTGGTGCATTCACTTACGCGCAAATACTCTTGGAAAATGTATTAATCCGTTTCTTTCCTCCAGTTATGGGTTAAATAACAGGACAGATTGGGTTGTGTAGCCTTGGCTGGTAACCAGTCTACCGCAGAAAGTAATGGCAACCTACTGCGGGATAATCTTCTGCCCAGTCAGTTATGTCTCTTTCGAGACATGATCGCCCAAGCGTGTATCACGTATGGCACTTAACTGACTGAATATTATAGTTGAAAACATGATTAAGGCTTCTACTCGGCATAAAGTGGGAGATCAGTTTTATATTGTTTTATATTGACTGATAATCAAAGTGTGTACTTCAATCTGTGCATTGACTATGTGTGCGTGTTACTGATATGTCCTTGGAACACAATCTACAAGTATTATTTTTTCCAAGTCATATTACAAATTTTATTTTATTTTATTTTTCTCAATAATGTATTTATTTGGTAAAATAATTCCATTCTTGCGCAGGAAAACAATATTTTAGCTAAGATGAAATGTCGGCCATGTTTGAATTTCAAGAATAATGGCGAAGTCTAAACTTTATGCCAAAAAGAAAAACAGATTTTAAAAAGAGGCAAGCAGCAGAGAAATTAATGGGAAGGGAGGGAAGAAGTGTCAATAAAACCCTGCAGTTCAACAAATGTTTCTTTTTGAGTAGAGACAGTGTATGTCCTCCGAAGGTTCTTACTCCTGAACAAACTTTTAAAAGTTGTCTACTTTTTCTGTCAAAAAGAAACGAAACATCAGGATAACAAAAACTGCATAGCCCTCCCTACCATTTCCAGGAAGACTAAGAGAAGTTTCCAGAGAAAATATTAGACTTAAAAATAAAAGTGACCATATTTTTTTAAATTTTATGTTTAATTATAAGATGTCAGACGTTCTTAGATTAAACGCGACTTTATAGAGGATGCAAAAAATTGGTAATAATCATTACCAGGAATTAAATTCGTATTTTGGAGAGTCAAGTTGCAAGGAAAGTGATTCATGTAAAAGATGGTTCTTGGCAATTGTTTTTCAGCTTTGTAATGATACCTATACTTATATTATTTTTTAAAAATCGGTTTCATCCTATGGAAGGCAGTAAAGCCATGACTAGAAGAGGTTACTTGGTGTAGAAGAATCAGGAACAGAGAATAATGGACGTGAAGAGGAAACAGTAATCAAGAGGACAGTAGATAGCGATTGATATTTCATTTAAATGTTTGCATATTAAATTTGGCTGGAAAGCAGGGAGTTCCACATGCGAGAAAAGAAACTATTAGCATAGAATTTACGGTTACATTTAACCGACTTAGCAGTAAATTGATGAGAGCTTGTTGCCATTCTAGTATTATACTTAAATTCAAAAGGTTTAGGTAACGTAGCGAGGAGCCCATCCGAACAATTAGCATGAAAGTATTTATAGAAGAGACACAGAGAGGCAATAGGAGATAGTATTTAATTATATACTATATATACTGTCCTATCAGTAACACTTGCATTAATTACTTGACAATCCCGTTTCAATGCAAAACATTTAGATTGATTAGCAAAATTTACTGAAAGAAATTTACAATATTAGGCGTCGAACTTTTGTAACAGTTTTACTTGAAAGAAAAAATGGTGGAGGTAAAGTCAGTGAAGAGCAATAAGAAAAGTAGAATACTTAACTCTGCATTCAGAGTTCAAGCACTGTCAACGTTAAAAGGTTCATTGTATTGATGCTTTCAATAATTTCTATTCCGACTCGTTATATTAAAGTGAATAACAAGATTTTGACGTACTTGTTTAATGAATCCTACTTGTCATATAATTATGTTGCATCTAAACTTATTTATAAATGCAACTTTGTGTGTCTGTGTGTGTGTGTCCATTACCTATAGACCCCGAAACGGCTGAACCGATTTTCTTGAAAATTTACACAATTGTATTATAAGCATCTGCGAGTGTTCTTAGCTAGGTTTTGTGTCGAGGTACCCCCGCTAAATATCGAAAATCGATAATCGAAAAAATCGGGTTATAGAAGGAGTGGTCCGATTTTAATCAAATTTGATACACTTCTAGACAAAGACATAAGAAACGATATTCAGAAGTTTCAAGGTTGCAGTTCTTACAATAGTGCAGAAAATCGATAATATATTTATATATAAAAGACAAGATGTTTGTGTGTGTGTCTGTTTATCTGCCTGTATGTCTGTATTTTTTCAGCCTTTTCATTTTAGTTTTTGCTTCGAGTTTGGCTCTAAGTAGGTATAATTGTACTTCTTATTCTCAGCCATGATACCATTTACTCAGAGGACTTATTTAGCCTTCAAAATTCAATTTACGACGAAAAAAACTTATTTGATATCGATACCAGGAAATCAAAATTTGACTTACATCCATTGATTTTTCTTTCAGTCTACGGTTTCGCTTTAACTGGAAACAACTATTGCTTTTTAGTCTTTCGTGCCAACGTCTAAAGAGTCTGAACTCCAGAACCATGGGTTAGTTTTAAAACTTTCATTACACCCGAGCAACGCCGGGCTATACTGCTAGTAAAATAATAAGACAGAGAGAGCAACTCATGCCATGTTTCGTTTGCGGTGTGTGACTAACATTCAAGTCGGACCGGTTCTTAATGACAATATTTACGGAAGAGTTAACAAAAAAAAAACAAAAGGAAAGAAAAATTTTGAATGGACGAATTAAGAAAGCTTGCAATCTAAACGGGTGTGTGTGTGTGTGTGTGTGTGTGTGTGTGTGTGAGAGAGAGAGAGAGAGAGACCCGAAACTAGATTAAACACTTCTATGTGTCATGTCCCTTCACGGACCTCCACTTACCCCTATCGCTCTAAGCACTTTTCCTCTTGGTATCTCTGACAAATCCTGTTCTGCCATCTACTTGCTCAAGCCCATCAAGTATATTCGACGTTGCTTTCTCCTGTCTCTATTTCCCTCTGTCCGTTCCGCGAGTATTAGATTTTCCAAGCCCTCTTTCCTCATTACGTGCCCCGGAAATTTCAACTGTCTCTTCCTGGATGACCAAGAGAACAAGAATCTTAGTCTGTCCGCGAATTTAATCTGAATATCCAACAAGTTGTTCATAAACTGGGGAAAAAATTAAAAATAAGACACATTTTGTCGGTTGAATTTAATAATTCTTGTCCAATGTAAGAGAGTAAATACTTTGGACATATATTATCTCTCGGCAAAACGTGCATAAAAAGCGTAGAAATATTTTTCAAAATAAAGGCTGTCAGAAAACGGTAACTTTGAAATGCTTTTTTTAACATTAGGACACTAATAGCAACGTTTGGCCGGAAACAAACATCGATCTGCGAACATCATTCTGAAATATGCAGCTGACTTTTAATTTACTGACACATACAAACTATTAAGTATCCAGAGATGTTAGTTCTCTGGTGGATGCGGGATGCTTTTAGGATTTGGTTTGTTTGATTGGTTTGGTTTCGTTTCTTTTACGGCATATCAATCCCGATGGGTAATATAATATCGACAAGAATTTTACGATAGATTCGTATGAATAGAATATATATTGTTTGTAAGAAATCGGTTTGTAAATCAAGTTTTAGATCTTATTAACGCATTTTTGTAAAGAGAGCTTTAACGAGAGTTAAATGTATTGTTGGTAATATATGCTTTTCTTCAAAAGGTATTCCTGGAAATTTTTTTTGTTTTCTCTCTCAAAAATATCTTTTCTGTTAATATACTTTTTTTAAAATGTATTGCTAGCAATACATTTTTCCGTTTTATATTTTCTTGTAGAGGCCGACCACTTTTAGATATCGTAGTATGTTATTCATATTTACATTTTCGAACACATCAAACTTGCTGTCAGTATTATAAAACTGTTACCTAGCGATATCTAGTTCTGAACACTGTCAAAATATGTTCAATTGATAATACTTGTTTCCATGCATGGTACACTGGTTGAATTTCATTAGGAAGTAAGAAAGAATGTATCATTCTCGTATGGCCGATGTTCAAGCAGGTTATTACAACTTCCTCTATTCGAGACTTTCCGAAGGATGTATAACTTACTCCGAGCGTCTGCTGGATTAAATGGAGTTTATTTTTGTGAATAATCTCAGTACTCCTGACATTTTTGAAAATATATTTGTTTATTTCCTCCTTAAAGTCTGTACATGGATCTTTATCCCTGTATCTACATTCATGTCCAAAGCTGATTTGGCTGCCAGGTCTTCTTGAGAGTTTACCTTTTATTTCAGTGCGTCTATGGATCCAACATAATCTCACTTTTCTCTTTTTGGTTAATGCGCTGATTTTCTGTAGTAATTAAATGATCATTGGGTTGATGAATTTGTTCCCCTCCAAGGCTGGTAGGACGGAGAGCGAGTTTGAAAAAACTAGAAAGTTCTTTAGTTTGCTCTCAGTAATGATATTTAGAGCCAATTCAATGGTATAAGCCTCTGTAGTGAAAATCAAACTTCTTGGGAAACGTTTTTTTGAGGTTTTTTTTTTTTTTTACTGACTGCTGCACATCCTATTTTGTCTCCACTTTTTGAACCGTCTATATATATTTTTGTGTAGTCGTGGAAGTTTTCCAGTATTTTCTGGAATATGTCCAAAAACGCAAAAGGGTGGGTTTTTTTCTTTGGGAACTTATGCATTTCCAAGATAACTTGAGAATGTTTAATCGTCCAGGGTGGAATTCTGGATACCGTTGTTTCTTAGATATTTGATCGTGAAGAACTTAATTTTCGGCAATGGGTTTCATCCTAAGTCCATATGGTTGTATGGCATTTTCTGCATGATTTAATTGATCCCAATAATTTGGTTCAAATGTCGATCTATAAGCTGGATTAATACACCACGATTTAACTTTTACATAATACCGCAATGCCAGTTTAATATGCGGTAGATGTGGAGGTGTTTCACCGGCTTCTGTGTATAAACTCTCAACCAGGGATGTCCTAAAAGCCCCAAGCAAGCTGCATTAAGGAGTTTTAATGACGCCTTTCTGGTTGCCCTATATATATAAAACTAGCACAGTCCAGCTTTGAATGGAGTAGCGATATAGTTTGGTCAGTGTATACCAATCTGCTCCCCATTCAGTATGAGCCACTACAGACAAGTTTAAGGAATTTACTACATTTCGTTTCAAATACTTCAAATTAAGGATGAATACTGGAATTGGATGAATACTAGAATAACGGAATACTGGAATGACTACTGGAATTTCTGCCTCATCTAATTTCAAGCATGGATCATTATGAAGTTTTCTAATTTGCAGAAACGCGTACATTTGGTTTTGTTTTAGAAAACGTAAACCCATTTTCTGTGGCCCATTTCTGTATTTTATTTAGATATTGTTGGCGTTGCCCTTCTATTGTGTCTATATGCCAAGATTTGTATATGATTAAAAAAAAATCGTCCACATAAAGGGAGCATCTAACTCCTGGGCTTACAGAATTCACAATAGAGTTGATTTTAACACAAAAAAAAGTGTCACTGATAGAATGCTTCCTTGTTGAACTCCTTCCAACAGTGTACTTCCTACTCAGACTTGAAAATTTCGAATTTTTAAGAAGTTCCCTATGAATTCTGTCAGTCTACCTCTTAAGCCCAAGTCATGCAAATTTTTTAATATGCTGAACTTCCATGTGAAATCGTACACTTTTCTAAGTCAAAAAAGACTGTCGTGAAATGTTCCTTCTGAAGAAATGCTTCTTTAACAAAGGTCTCCAGCCGTACTAAGTGATACATGGTACTTCTTTTTTTCCTGAATGCACATTGGTAATCACTGATTAGGCCGTTCTTTTCCAAATACCAAGTCAGTCTGTTGTTGATTATTCTTTCTATGATTTCACACAGACAACTGATTAAAGCTATTGACCTGTAATTTCCAGGTTCTGAGTGATCCTTCCCAGGTTTCAGAATAGGTAGACTGTTTTCACAAATCTGGGAAGTAGCCACTTGTCCATATATTATTAAACAGATTTAACAGCAGCTTCAGTAATTTGTTTGGCAGCTGCTTTAGGAATTGATAATGAATAATCTGGTCCAACAGCTGCATCATGGGCTTTTCTTTAAAGATTCATTCAATTCCTCTATTGTAAACGAAAGGTTGTAGATCTCAGCATTATTGAATTTAAAGTTCAGTTCTTGTTTTTCGGCTTTTTGTTTGAATTTAGCGAATTGTTGACTGCCATTCTTGGCTGATGAAGTTTTTGAGGTGGTTGTTGCTAATTCGTCACTGATATCCTTTTGCTTGTTATTTTGTTATTATTTATGCAAAGGTGTTTTATTGCACTAGTATGATATTTACCAACTATTTTCTTTATCCCAAACAGACTTAGTTTTTGTCGCTGAACTATGTTTGCTGGGGTAATTTTTTCAGCATTCCTGTTTGTTAGCTTGATTATTTTCTGAGCTTTTGCTCGAAGTTGCTTAAGTTTCAGCAAGTTATCTGTTGTGGGATCTTTGTTAAAAACCCTTAATGCCTTTCTTCTTAGCATGATAGCTTTTTTATATTCATCATTAAACTAAAGTCTATTAGGTTTTCCTTTTTTAATGTTATCCTTAAGGATGCATTTCTTTGCAATAGAAAACAGGATTTCTGTAAACCGAGTTAAGTCCTTGATGCATCGACCTTTTTCTAGTCTTTCTGAACACAGCTTTTGAAATCCCTCCCGGTTTGCTTTACTTAATTTCTAACATTGGAAATTTTCGTCATTTTGCTCTGAATTTTGCAAGCAGATTGGAAACTAATCACTACCACATGTGTCCATCAGCACCTTCCAGGAAAAGTCCATAAAGATAGATGGACTGCACAAATATAAATCAATTACAGAGTAACTGCCAGAGAATGAACACATATAAGTTGGTGATTTATTGTTATATATATATATATATATATATATATATATACACAAATCATTGTTATTTATAACCAGTTCCATATTCTTTCCTTTCTGGTTTGCATCTTTACAAACTCTAAGGTGCTATGACAGTTAAAATCCCCTAGTAACATAAAGGGAGGAGGAAGTTGCTTTATAATTTTCTGTAATTCACTTTCATTTATTTCTTCATTTAGTGGAATGTACACCGAGCAGATGTTGATTAGTCTGTGCGGCATCACTTTTACAGCTTTTGCTTGTAAATTAGTTCTGAAGTTTACCTGACTTTGTGGAACATCATTTCAGATTAAGATGGATGTACCACCTGATACCCAAAAATCAGTGTCTTTTATGTAACTGTATTGCTGATAGTCTCTTAATATATATATATATATATATATATATATATATATATATATTGTCATTGCTCTTAAGGAAGGTTTCCTGAAGGTGGATAACTGCTGGAATCAGGTCTGTTATTATCAGAAGCAGCTTGTTAATGTTTACATTCAATCCACGGCAATTCAATTGTAATATTTTATACATGCTTGTACGTTCTCATTTACAGCTTATTTGTTTTTGATTTGTTTTAATTTAGAAGTTTTAGCCATCTGTGTGTTTTGGCTGTCTACTTTTATCTCCTATAAATTTTTAAAGCAATTTTCCGTGGACATTTTCAATTTTTGCTTGGTTGTTTCCATTTTCTTTGTTGGTACACTGTTTAAGTACTTTGGTCGGCGTATAGGTGATTAAGTACTTTGGTGGTCGTATAGGTGACCTCTATGACCGTTGTTCTGCAGATGGCTTAACCTATTTGAAAGAAAAAGTTTGCGTCTGAGATGATGTTATCCGCTTATTGCCAGTTTTCTTTTCTTTTTTTAGGTTCAGCCTGTCCCAATTCTTTGTCATACAAATCTTTTAATTTTTTTTTGTTTTTTTGTTTTTTGTTTTTGCAAATTGGGCTTATCATTTGGCCCTAAGGGCACAAGTCTCTCAATAAGTCCCTATGCTTGTCAATGAGATTAGAACTATTTTCGACTCTTACTGTTGGATAAGAAGGGCCTCCGTGTACCTTTCAACTACCTTTTTTTACCTTCGAAAAGGAACTTTCTTTTATATTTAACTTCCAGGGTTCCTTTTATTTATTTTATTTATTTATTTTTATTTATTTTATTTTATTTTATTTTGTCTTTTGCAGAACTCACGAGTACGAGAGTAAGCTGGATGATTCTCCTGGCAACTTGCACATCTACTCTCATTCATCTTGGCACTCATCCTCATCATGATCAGAGTCTTTTTGACCACATTTTGCGTATGTAGGTCAGCTTCTACAGCTATCTCTGTGATGTCCAAGTTTCTGACACCTAAAACACCTGGGATATATAACTCAGCTGGCTCAACATTATAGCCTATTTTTATTTTAGAAAGAATTTTTAGTGAATTGAAAGTGAGAATTGAACGTGAGAATTTTTCACCGTTTCTACTAATCGTGATACTTCGGTAGTCTGAGACTCCCTGGCTACCCAAGGCAGATGAGATTTTTTCTGGTGTGGCAAGAGAAAGCTCTCTACTTTTAATAACTCCCTTCAATGTGTTCAGTCTTGTATGAGAGAAAGTTTTAATACTCACAGTGGAAGGTCTTCATTTTCATTAAAGACTCCCCCTATTTTCTTGTTTCAACCACCTTTAAATTGCCATTTCTAATCTTTCTGACTGATTTTGGCTTAATCCAACTAGATATTACTTTTTCAATCAAGAAAGAAGACAATCCTGACAACAGAGTTTCCTCCAAAGGCTCTGGAACAAAAGAACTTAGAAAGTCTGGGTTTATTTCTTTTTTGGAATCTGAGTCTGAGAGGTATCGCTTGGGTTTTTGTTTTGATTCATAATTTTTAAAAGTTAAATTTAACTGTCTGTGCTCCTCACCCACCTCGAAGCCCACCACTGGGACATGTCAAGAGGGAAACCCAATCGACTTGTAATAGAGAGCTGGCCTCTGGAAGAAGATCCACTGAGAGGCTACAGCTGCGGTATCGTGACATGGTAAAACGTGACATAAAGGCTGTGGGCATCAACAGGGAGTCATGAGAGAGCGTAGCAGTCAACCGGTTCAAATGGAGAGGAACCCTGGCTCAACAACTCAAATCAAGGGAGGAGCAACTGACACACGTCACCATGGAGAGGCGGGTTTGCAGAAAGCAAAGTGACAGCTCCGACAGACCAGAAACAAAACATAAATGCAGATTCTGAAACAAAGACTTTAACTTCGGCATCGGTTTCTACAGTCATAGATGCCAATGCTTCAGCCAAGCAGACAACTAGGATGCTACCCATGGTCAACCCTGGCCGACGGAGGCCTACTACTACTACTACTATTTCTAAGGGAAAATAAGAATATCACATCACTTATACTATTTTGTTAATTTCTTGTAAATATATATTAAAATACATATTGGGGTTAAATTTAAATTGTTTTTTTTTTAATTTTCTTCCTTACGAGACAAGAGATTCTACATCTGGAGACCAGTATTTCCCAGAGGCTTGGAGGTATTAAGCATGATAAGAATGTACTGTTTTGGCATAAAGAATATTATGGTATGTTTGGGTCAGTGATTGTGGCTGGCTAAGTTTAATATAATACAAAAGAAAAACCTTCCGCCATTTTGACTTTGTCACATCTTTGCATTTATTTTTAAGATAAATATCGCCGCTGTGATGCAGTGGATATCGGCTCGGAACGAGAAATCGGGGTGCCGAGTTCGAATTCCAGTTGAATCCCTTGCATTCACTAACGCACAAATACTCTTGGGAAAAGTATTAATCCGTTTATTCCTTCCAGTTAAGGGTTAAATAACAGGACAGATTGAGTTCTATAGCTTTTGTCGGCAACCAGTCTACTGCAGAAAGTAATGGCAACCTACTACGGGATAATCTTCTGCCCAGTCAGTCATGTTTCTTTCAAGACATGATCGCCCAAACGTCTATCACGTATGGCACACTTAACTGACTGATCGTCACATACAAACCATTGTAGATGATTTCAGTGGCCTTTCAAAGAAATTTTTACAAAACCACTCGCCAAACAGACAGACAGACAGTCACACATACACACACGCAACGCATTAATATTGATTGGTCGTTCATTTTCGTTTTGAAGCAAACGTACACCTTCTTACGTTTCTCTCTGGTGTAATGTTGAACGCCAGCAAGAATGGTTTGCTTAAAGTAGGCTAATTCTGTTGACATTTCGTCGGCACTAGCCAATAGACTAATCACCTTTGTGGAAAGACAGTAATTTTCTAAGCAACCATCTTAAATGACTTCAATTTAACCACTTTAGAGAGGTAAACTGATATCCTATAATAAATCCTAAAACCAGAGAGGAAGATATTTTTTTGCCTCATTGCTAAGATTTGGAGATAAAAAAAATTAACTCATTAGCCTGCTGTATGTGTTCGTGGATTTATTTATTGCTCAAAGTGAACAATTTTGACACAATGCCTAGGGGCATGTTAGAGCGAGGCTGATCGATACTAACTACCATATAACTAGCTAACCTCGATTTGTCTCGTTAAAACCTATTAAACTGAGTAGTGAGTTCGATACTCACTGAGTATCCTCCATACTTTTGGCCTTTTGTCACATCTAAGGAGTGCTTAGTAAATCTACTATACTTAGCTAACCAAAATCACGACTCAGTCATGTGTTACAATTTAACCATTCACCATCCATCCATCTTCATTCAACCTGACATTCAAAAAGACATACACATATACATGTGTGCATATAAACAGAGAATCTACAAAAATCTCATGATGTACCGGAAACGCAAGCTAAAATAAAAAATGTTTCTAAGTCCCATCCTCCACACAAAAACAAGAGCAGCCGCTGTACTCTGCCTATAGGCAGACTCAAGAGGCTCACTTACCCAGAGAGAAGAGAAGACAAAAAAATAGTAGGATGAGAAAGTCAGAAGGTTTACCCAGCCAATATCAAACGGGATAAAAACAAACTGGGGAGGTTGGGAATCTCAACATGGATCATAACTAAAGAGAACGTCGGGAAGAGGCAAGAAACTACACCCACTCACGTTAACTAGTTACACAACAAGAGTAAAATTTAATCAAGGAATGGATCCGACAGGAAACAGCCCTGTTGTGGCAAAAGTGACCCAAAAAAGAAAATCAAAGCTGGTCCCATTCATTCGAACAAAGCTCGACACTTTTACCCACCTTTCGCTGAAATCTGTCAACACTTTCTGTCAGATCTGATTTTCATCATGTCCTGGTGCCCAAAGAATCCGATCAGATCACGAAAAAAATAGCGTTCGTATCTCAAGATTCCCTCCTTTCGCGACGTCAATATCACCATTCTTGCCACGGCTGTCAATGTGAAAAACGCCATCTGTTTTTCCCCAGAATAAAGGGGCGACACATTACCACACGTGTATGCAATATCGATGGACAGGGCTTAGTCTCAGAAAGGTTCCCCCGAGGAGAGTTGTAGAAGACGTGCGAATCCGTTTCCTCTAGACCAAGGTCATAACGATGAGAATCGGGCAAATTCGCACTTCCCCATCTGTAGACCATGTCATTGACAGGTAATATGTTCCGAATCAATCGCTAGGTAAGCGAAAACACAGGGATGCTGAGATAAACCTCCGCTAGCACTTAAGACCAGAAAAAATGCAACTCGGTCGCTGACAAACCGAGCCGCTTACAAAGTGGATATGACGCCACCCACTCCACTAAAGCGCGATACAAGATCTTTCTAGGCCGTGAAAGATCAGTGGGCCGAGTAATCATCTTCAAGGCCACTCGACATTCTTTGAAGAACGTCGATTGCTTCCAGGGCTTGCGTCAGCCATAGAAACCAGAGGAGTGATAGTAAGGCTTCCCTAACGCTTCCCTTCAAGATCGATTTTCCGTCAAGGCATAACGTAAGAAAACCAACCTCTAGGCGTGTCGGAGAAACTCCAAGTGTAGGTCGTGGTCGGATTAACCAGGACTAGAATAGAAAATGTTAACCAGCCTTCCCCCATTTCACTCCGGCCTTGTACCATAATTTCATATTTTATATAATAAATAAAAACTCCAAGTATGCCCTCCTATGACACGGACGCTCGACACAGGCCTCTCTGCGAACCTTATGCACGTCAAACCCCACAAGTGGGGGTACAGACAACCGCACGATCGCATTCTTATGGTCCTTACAGAGAGGGGGTGTAGACAACCGGTAAAGAATAAGAGGGAAGACGTACGTGGTTCACACCTTCACCTTCGGATCCAAGTTCGAACCACTGAGCGAGAGAGTTAACGGAAAAGTGGGAAAGAGTTAGGGATTTATAAGTAAATAAATGTTGATTTAAAACTACTCATACCGAAGACGTGTAGAACGAGAAATCGGAGAGACCAGTTCGAATTCCAATTAAATTCGTTGCATTTAATTACGCGCAAATACTCTTGGGAATTATGTAAACCGTCTCTTCTCCTCCCAGCTATGGATTAAAGAGCAGGACAGATTCGGTTCTATAGACTTGGTTGGCAACCAGTCTACCCAGTTAGTCATGTCACTTTCGAGACACGATCACCCAAACGCGTATCACGTAAAGTACTTAACTGACTGAATACCAAAGAGCGTCTACTCATTGGCCAACCTAAACATATTTTAAACTAGCAGTATAGCCCGGCGTTGCTCGGATGTAATGAAAGCTTTAAAACTAATCCATGGTCCTGGAAATCAGACTCTGCCTAAAGAATATTTGTGTTAAGTTTGGTGAGAATCGGATAAAAATTGTGGATTTGTATAAAAGACATACAGACAGATAAACAGACACATACACAAACATCTTGCCTTTAATATATATTTATATTATCGATTTTTGCACTATTGTAAGAACTGCAACCTTGCAACTTCTGAATATCGTTTCTTATGTCTTTGTCTATGAGTGTATCAAATTGGATTAAAATCGGACCACTCCTTTTATAACACGATTTTTCGATTATCGATTTTCGATATTTATCGGGGGTACCTCGACACAAAACCTAGCTAAGAACACTCGCAGACGCTTATCGTACAACTGTGTAAATTTTCAAGAAAATCGGTTCAGTCTTTTCGGAGTCTATAGGTAACGGACACACACACACACACACACACACACACACACACACACACACAAAGATTCATTTATAAATAAGTTTAGATAGATTTAGATTTAGATAACAGCGATAAACCAAAAATAATATTCAGTCTTATTTCGTACATTGCTGTGAAATTACAATATGCCACATGTATATTTCGCAAGTAAGAAATCTCATGGTTGGCTAATGTTAGCAAATTAGTCTTACGAAACAATATATCTTAAGTATTCGACCTCAGTAGGTGAATCATGCCAAATCTCAATTTAGCAAATAACTATTTACCCAAGTACGGGTATAATTTCCCGATTTTCGTTATTGAACTAAGTGTTTTAACGTTCGAAATTCTTGAACATAGTGATAAGGGTGCCACCGATTAAGGCAATCCCCGTAATTAGTTGAATTTTCTTCTTTTTTGTGGCTGTTACAGAAAAGTGTTGAGCAAAGCACACTTAACAGCCGGCGTGCGAGCATATAACTTTGTTTTTCCGTTTCTCCTATATTTATTTTGGACTGACCAAGAAATTTGGGGAATTGGCTTAACTAACTCAACATTATGTTAAGAATAAACAAGACCCGATTAAAATAAATTATGTACTTTGAATAGTTAATCGTACATTAATACATTCACTGAATTATACGTCTAACATTGGTAATGTAATAGAATAGACCCCTCAAAAAATTCAGAGTCGAAGCTTGTTAGAATTTAAAGAAATGACTGGTGATATAAGCTTTTTCACATAATATAACAAAATACAAAGAATTCATCTTAAATGCCTCCCTTTCATGGAAAAGAATAGTTGTAAAATGTTTTAGATTTCTATCCATAAATTTAATAAAAGCCTTTGTAGCTGACTATAAGTAGGGGGTTGCTTTTTTAAGGTCTACAAGAACAACAAAGTGAATTTTTACCGTACAAATTATTTTATTTTAAGAATTAAAAAACATCCGGATGGTCGTTCTCGTATAAAAAATTACTTTTGACCAGTTCCTTAATTACGTTAAAAAACAAAAACATAACAGACAAAAATTGTATATTTATTGTTGACAATACAATAACTATGGCACAAAGCTGAAAGAGAACTGTAGTAAGGCTGGTCAACATTAATTATTCTAAGCCTAACTAATCAGATTCAGGATCCATTCATTCATTACAATTTGCTCAGTGACCACAAAATTTTATCCATGACCATTTAATCCTGCATATACCACAATACCACATATTCACAAGGAACCTCCAAGAAGACCCCGTGTCATGACATGAAAATTTCATTTATGTGCAAATTGTCCAAATATATACAACTAAAAATCGATATGAAAAGAAAATTTCAGACGAGAAACTGAATTAAGATGTCAGAAGAGAATAATTAAATCGAGTAAAGAGACTTCCTCCGAATAAATAAAATAGATTCTTTTAATCATGATTCAAATTCACAAAAATCAGATTTTATCTTATTTTGGATGTGAACAAACGATACAATCTTTATTTTTGTACTCAAGGCAAGACTTTCGTTTGACAATTCGAGAAAAAAAAAAGAAACAAAAAAAAACACTAAGAATATCAGGATTATAGAGCTAGACAAGAGTTTTCCAATACACGATTATCGAACCAGTGAGCAATAACAACTGAACAGATGTTTGAACAGACATTCTTCTTCTTCTTCTTCTTCTTCTTCTTCTTCTATGGGTCTTGTCCTTTCAGGACGTAGGCGATTATGGCCTTCCACGTCTCCCTATCCCTGGTGGCTCGTAGCACGCTTTCTCCTGTTACACCACGCAACCCCCGTTCTGCCATCCACATGCTCAGGCCAGTCAAGTATGTTACTCCCTGTCTCTCCTTCCCTCTATTTGGCCTGTTAGTATCAGATTCTCCAAGCCCTCCTTCTTCATTGCATATCCCAAGATCTTTAGCTGTCTCTTACTGATGTTCAGTATTAATTTCCTTTTCGTTTCCATCCTTTCTAAACCCTCATCATTGTTTACATGCTCGACCCATGATATCCGCATCCTCCTCCTGTAGAACCATATTTTAGTTTTTTCTTCATCTTCGATGATATTGTCCAGCATTCACTGCCATATCGAAGAACTGACATCACATAGCAATCCAGTACTTTCTTCTTTGTTTCTAGTGAAACTTTCCTGTCTGTTAATATTCTACTCAGCTTCTAGAATGCGTCCTTCCCCATGCCAATTCACTTTCGGATCTCTGTGTCACACTTTTCGTCTTCTGTTAGAACACCTCCCAGGTATTTAAATTATTGTACCTGCTTGATTTTAGTATCCCCCAGCTGTGGTCCTACTCCAGATCCTACAGAAGAGAGTGACAAGAAAGGACTACAAATAAACTGCGAGAAAACTGAATGCATTGTCATCAGCAAAAAAAGTAGCTTAAAATGCCAATTACATATTAAAATAAATGTAAATTTACTAACATTTATTTTTATACGTTTTAGTGTTGTATTTATTGTCATTTTGCTATAAAAATGTATTAGTGTTATTTTCTTTAAATAAAAATGTATTGCTGATAACAAAAATTAAGATGTGGTCCTACTCCAGATCGACGGCCTGGCTGCTAGATGTAGTTAATCGTCATACCCAGGACTCACACAGCAAACGTCTGGTAAGGTACTTTTCTTCCGGTAGTAAGACCCTACATTATCACATTGGAGCCACACAGCATTTTAACTTACCCTGCACACTGTCCCAATTGAGGATAAGAATATAGCGGTTGTAGATTGTTTCGGTTATAAACGTGTGAAGTAGACGAATCTGGATAAGAAAAATAAAAAGAGAATAACGCAAACCTCGAGTAGAATTATAACTGTGACTATGGAAATGTAGACATAGGCCACTAAACCAAATGTAAAGATTAAGGCAATGATCCAGACGCACCTAGAAGCAGCGTTTCAAAAAGAACGATTAAGATTGAAGTGAAGAGCAAGGAGTCTATCAACAAAATGGAGTCTCTTATAGACGATCGACACCTCCACCCCACACACACACACCCACTACAGATGTCATGAAACCCACTTCATGTAGTCGACAGACATTTTGGGGATGAAGGGAAATCAAAATTTATTCAGTGGTGTATTTGCAATCTGACTCATTTTAGAAGTTACTTGATAAATGGGGATTTGCACCTTCAGATCAGCAATAGGAAACTTTTATTCCATGACTGTAAATGAACTTTATTGTGTGAAAAAAAAATAGTGATTGACATATATGCCAAATAACGCTGGTAGGTCTGGTCTTTCAAAGCCTTCTTCATAGAATTCATTACCCATGTATATTGATAGTTGGTCATAAACCTGAAACAATTCATCCATCAATTTCGTATTTTTTTATTACCAGAAGACCACAATTATTTTGAAAGATTTCTACTATCCCACAATAAAAAAATCATACAATTTGTAATTTGGGAATAGTGAGCGCTACACATTCTTAAAAAAAATAGAAAATGTTTATTTATTACTGCCTACTGTCCAGTTGAATTCCCTGCATTCCCTTATATGCAAATACCATTGGAAAAGGTATTAATCCGTCTCTTTTCAGTTATGGGTTAAATAACAGGACAGATTGGGTTCTATAGACTTGGCTGGCAACGAGTCTACCGCATAAAGTAATGGCAACCTACTGCGGGATAATCTTCTGCCAAGTCAGTCATGTCTTTTTCTGGACATGATCGTCTAAGCGTGTATCACGTATGGCACTTAACTGACTGACTGACTGTATTTTGTGAGATAAGAAACTAACAACCGACTGCCCGCTTTCGCTAGAAACAGGCGGATTCATTTTTGTGGAGAAAATAAAGGAATTCTATTTTGAAATTCGTTATTAAAGAGAGTGGGGAAAAAAAGGTGTGAAAAAAAGGATGATAGAGCAAAATAGCTTTTAAAACTGAAATAATTACGGTTGACTGTTGTTTTCGCCCCCAGTAAGATTTCATTGTTTCCCGTTAAGCAAGAGTGGATTTCAAAAGAAACTTCACCCACAACTCTTCTCCACACATGACCGCCCCGAGTGCACCTCAAAGCTTGATAATTTTATTAACTTTTCGGTGAAATCAAATGTTTAATATATTTATCGCTCAAAGTGAACAATTTTGGCACAAGGCCTAAGGGGGTGTGGGGGTAACACTGGTCGACACTATCATATACCTAGCTAACCAGAATCACGACCCATCCATGCCTTACAATTTGACCATTCACAAGAACTCATCCGTCTTCATTCAAACCGACATGTACCACAATACCACATAAAAAGGAAACCTACAAAACTCCAGGATATAAAAGCTTAAAATTTCGAAAATATATAAAAAATATAAATTTATATGATGGAGAAAGTAAATGAACCCGAAAAACAAATTAAAATATCGTACTATGTCTCGTCTTGCCCACACAAAAATTATAAAAAAGAACATTTGCATTCGGACTATTGTCCGAATCTTTGTTACCACAACGTTTCGGCCATTGTGCCCTTCGACCTTCTTCAGCCAGTACTCCCTACCGTAGTGCTATCTTTAGCAAGCGCGTCTTGTATACCAATTCATTCGTGTAGTATATTCAATTGTCAAGATGCTTTACTGCGGATATTTCTGTAAATATCGAAAATGTGGCACAAGGCCAAAACCGAGAATGGGGAATTCTGGTTTTCAAATGCTCTATAAATGTATCTACCCTCGGTCACTGACCTAAACGTACTGTAATTTTTCTTACACAAAAATACGTTCATTCTTAATACAGTCACCATAATACCACAATATCTTTATGAAATCCTAACTAGTTATCATCCATACAATTTACCAGCGCGCACGCGTTCGGGCGCCCCACATAAAACCTCTGCCTTGTGTTACATACATGTTTTAATGACGAGGTAAATATCCATATTTACAATTTATCTGTGTGTGGTTAAACAACTTTAAAAAATTTCACCCGTAATGTTTATTTATAATTTTCAAAATCTCTATTTACAAAGCTAAACAAAATTTGTTAGTTTAGACAAAATACTAAAAGAAACTGAAACCATTAAAGAATGTCACCAAAAGGGGAGGTTGGAATAAACTAAAGAAAGAGGGGATAAAAATAAAGGAGCCGGTGAACACATGCACCTTAGCTAGATTAACGGGATGAAACTAAAGAAAAATACCCTAATCTACCCTATTTGGGACTAATTTGCCTGATGTTCCCAAGATGCTTCACTGCGTTGGTTTCTACGAGAGAATGTGTTGTGTTGCTTCGTTTTGGTATAATTAGAGGATTAGAATTTATTTTTGGTATAAAAGTTTAGGTTTTTACATCAAGTTACAACCTTTAAATTTTGTGTGGATACAGGAGTAGACTAGCTAAATTCTCTTCACTGTGGGATGCTAGTAGTAAACAAGCCTACCCCTTCTGAACTCTAGTGGTCAACTGACTAGTGTCTTTCCTTTTTCAAATCTCCGACACAAAACTACAGTCCTTAACTCCTACTTCTTACTCCTACTCTTACTCCTACTCCTACCAAAAGAAACGGTTCCTTATTTTGCCGACCAATTTTGAATTCTTGGCGTCAGTGTGTTTATCTTTTTCGATTTTTAGAACACTCGCCATTTTATAAACCATAACAAATGATACAAATATTAAATAATCTCGTACACAATTTTTGACAGACAAAAAAGATTGAAACGCACAGAAAAACTGGTTGGAGGCTAATGCAGGATAAAAAAATTGTAACGTCATTCTTCCAAAATGAAGGAATTTTGAAAAAGAGAGAGAGAGAGAGAGAGAGAGAGAGAGAGAGAGAGAGGGGGTAAAGCTTGGGATCGAACCTTGACGGCTAAAGTCAGTGCAACTAATTCGCTTAAAAGTCGGCATTCCAAACAAAAATGATTTTCATATAATTCGTCCGTATTTAAACTTTGACCTTTTTAAGTTAGAGAAAATTCTGAAAATTGTTTTTCTAATTTGACTTCTGTCAGTAAAAAGTGGGGGGAAAATTTGACTGTACTCTTGATTTTCGTTGTTTTGGATTCCAGTGATTATATACACCCTGTTGGGACCAGTTTTCCTGATGACATTTATTATATACCCATAGACAGGTTTACAGGAGGAGATTTTAGTGACCCAGAGAGAACAGATATTATCAATAGCTTCTATAAAAAGAAAATTTTTAAGCAATCTTATTCGTTGTAAGAGAATTGAAGTATCGTTTGTCGTACTAGAAAGGCACGAAAATGACAAACATTAAACATTTCCTGAACCAGTGAAGTAGGCATTTTCTCCTTAAGCAGAAATTACTAAATAATTTTAGATTAACACGTTCGAAATTTGGTAAAAAAATCTTGTTTTGATTTTAGTTAGCGAGTAACCAAATCGTTACGAGAATTTACAATGAAAAATGTAATTTTGCGTAATACCGTTTTTTCCGATGAAAAATACATTAATTACATTGAAATTCTTGCAAAATTCAAATAAAGTCGGATTTTAATGAAACTTTCAGGACTTATTCACAAATGAATAAAATTATTTTTGAAATTATTATTTTTTAAAAATCTTGGTAAAAATATATTTTTTACAATTGTTACCTCACATCATTTCACGTAAATCCATGAAATTTTAAGAAATTAAATTTTGTTGGAAAAAAATGACTTTATTAGGTAAACGCAGGACTCATTGAAAAATGTAAATCATCTATTATTTTTTTAAACATTTTTGCCTTCATTTCCGAAAATCTGCTTCGAATATTAAAGTAAAAAATGAAATAAAATTATGACATTCTTTAATTTGGTAAACTTTAAATTTTATATTAAGGACATTAAAATTCGATTGATAATGGAATTTTAAATGAATTATTTTCATTTTGTTTTGTTTTTATTATAATAATTTATATTCGTCATTCGTGTCACAATTTGAACAATATAAAATACGCATATGATACAGTGCTGATAGCAGATACGGAAAGGAAAATACAGGACCGCCTACAGAAGGTAGCAAGGGAAAGTGAGGAGGAAGGGCTAAACATAAACTTCTAGAAAATCGAACGCATGGTCATCAGCAAAAAGAGGATCCAAAATACAAACTACAAGTCGCGGACCCTAAAATTAAACAGGTACAGAAATTTAAATACCTGAGCAGCATTCTAGCAGAGAATAGAAAGTGCAACACTGAGATCTGAAGGCGGATTGGCACGGCCAAAGACGCATTTCAAATGCTGAGCAGAATATTGAGAGACAGGAAGATTTCGTTGGAAACAAAGAAAAGAGTACTGGACTCTTATGTGATATCTGTTCTTCTATATGCCAAGGAATGCTGGACAATTTCCTCAAAGATGAAGGAAAAACTCGAAGCAACAGAAATGTGGCTTTGCAGAAGGATGCTGAGGATACCATAGACCGAACATCTGAGCAACGACGAGTTTTTGATAAGAATACGATAGAAAAGAAAACTTGTAATTGGCATCAGGAAGAGACAGCTGATGATTTTGGGACACGGAAAGAAGAAGGATGTGCGTTGTGGTGCAGTGGATATCGGCTCGGAACGAGAAACCGGGGAGCCGAGTTCGAATTCCAGTTGAATCCATTGTATTCACTTACGCGCAAATAACCTTGGGAAAGGTATTAATCCGTCTCTTCCTTCCAGTTATGGGTTAAATAGCAGGACAGATTGGGTTCTATAGCCTTGGTCGGCAACCAGTCTACGCAGAAAGCATTAGCAACCTATTGCGGAATAATCATATGCCCAGTCAGTCATGTCTCTTTCGAGACATGATCGCCCAAGCGTGTATCACGTATGGCACTTAACTGACTGAATGAATGAAGAAGGAGGGCTTGAGGAACCTTATATTCACAGGACGGATAGATGGAAAGAGAGACAGAAGAAAGCAGTTCGAGACCTATTTGGTGGACATGAGCAGGTGGATGGCAGATTGGAGTTTGGGAGAGATACTAAGAGGAAAAATATTAAGAGCGATAAGGAATAGGGGTAAGTGAAAATCCATAATCACCTACTTTCTGAAAGGATACGGCATATAAAGACGATTTCCAACGTAATTTTTTCAACCTTTCTACCATTGTATTAAATGAATGCATGACTTGTTTCAAGAAGTGAACCGCCAACCCTGTTGTATCGTCGAGGTGGTAAACAATACAGATGATAAAATAATATCTTATTCGGTAGATACAATACAATAGTCCGTAGTAGATTGCAACAATATGGGTGGTTGAGTTAGCAAGTAACACGCAGGTTAACAGTTGCACTCAACTCACACTAACTTTTATTTAATGTATAAAAAAATACATTTGTGGCACAAGGCCGATTTGGGGAGGGGGAAACAAAACTGAGGTTGGTCTATCCTATATCTAGCTAATCCGACTCACGACCCAAATATACTTTACAATTTTCTCATCCACCACAAGAACTTGTCCATCAACATTCAATCCTTCATATACCAAAATATCTCAAACGTACCAGGGACCTAAAAAAAACAAATGAGCATAAACATTTTATTATATACAATAAATAGAAAAATATATTTTAAAATATATCATGAAATGATATGTGGGGGAGGGTTATGATTCAAATTCCCAAAACAAAATATTCAACTAAAAATACAAACAGAATCATGTTTGGACCCAACCAACCCACAAAACAAAGAGGCTACTGTATTTTACCCTTAGGACAAAATCAAGCGGCACTCTTTCTACAGGGAATGGAGAGGAGAAAATGAAATGGATGGAGAAAATATAATCCTGACCCAGACGAGATAAAACGGGACAATAAAAACTAGGGAAACTGGGAATCTCTACCTGGATCATAACAAAGGAAAATGCCAGGAACAGGCTAGGAATCACGTTCATTTCCATTAACTAGGTACACAAAAAGGAACTACCTTAACCAGGAGAGTGTTCAAAAGAAATCCACCCCGATGTGGCTAGCGGATCTGAAAGAGAAAATCAAGGCTAGCCCCGTTCACGCGAACCAGGCTCGCCACAACTACCCACCTTTTACTGAAGTCTGTCGAAGTCAAACGTTTTCAATCAGTTCTAATCTTCATTTTGAGCCGATGCTCAAAATATCGGATCAGATCCTGATCTGAAAGACGCTGACCTCGCAAGACTTTCTCCAGTCGCGTCGTCCATATCACCATTCGAGTCGTGGCCAGCAGCGACAGAAATACCATTCTCTTTACTCCAGAAAACGGGGGCGACACATTGTCACAGGCGTATGCACGATCAATAAGCACGAGCTCACGCGTCGTGATACGAGCAGTCAATCCGCCGACACGGTCACATAGAGGGCAAACCCGCGAACAATGGTAGAAGGCATGCGCAGACGTCTCCTTTAAACAAAAGTCACAGCGTTCACAATCTGGTAAATCCGCCAGACTCCATATGAAGGCCACAACATTGAGAGACAACCGATTCCGAGCCAATCGCCAAGTAAGCAAAAACTCAGAGTTGCTGAGATAATCCGTCCCTAGTGCCCAAGACCAAAACGAGCGATACTCATCCTCCGACATGCCGGGCACTTCGCGTAGTGGATCCTTCACGACGCCCGCCACTAATCCCTGATAGAAGACTTTCCTAGGCTGAGAAAGGTCACTCGACCGAGGAATGGCCCCCAAGGCCGCCAGACATTCGAGGAGAAAACTTGATCGCCCCCAAGGCTTATACTAAGGCTAAGGAACGTGACCCTCACTATCCCCGCCAGCAACGAGTCTTCCATTAACGCACGCCTTAGAAAAACCACCGGTGGCTCTTTAAGTGCGGCATTCTCCAACCCCATGACACGGACATTGGTAACAGACACGTTTGTCGACGTGATGTTTGCGTCCTCTCCACAGAAGGGAGAATAACAAACGCTCGATCGCCTTTTCACGTCATTCACAAAGTGGAAGTACAAACAGCCGGTAAATGATAATAGGAAAGACGTATGTAGACACGCCTCAGCCAAAACCTTTAAGGATAAATTCTTTCGACGCCGAATTCCGACAAATGCACCGACCTTTGCCTGTACTTAAGACCAATTTTTCTCCAACTGGAGGTCGGGCCCAAACCACACTCCAAGAATGCGGACAGGGCCGTCCGTCCAGTCAAAGGACCCCGGGAGAGTAGCACCCTTCCAGGCACCTAACCACAAGCCGGAAGACTTGTCGCGGTTAATCTTGGCCGCTGTGATCTGTTCGTACCGTTCAAGCGCCTTCTGTACCACCTCAATGTCATCCCGGGACGACATGAAAGCGGTTACCTCATCGGCGTACGCGGAAACCCTGGCTCGAGCACCACCAGGGACAGCGATTCCACGTAAGGCCGGACTGCACATCCTGTTCCTTAGCTAGCAAAGTGGGGTGGGCTCCAACGCCAAAGGATAAAATAAAGACGACAGTGGACGACCTTGTCGGACCGATCTAGACAGCGCAAAAGCGCTCGACAGCTTCCCGTTCACCTGTACCACAGCCGTAGGGAATTGTTACAGGAGACTAATTCAGTGGCAGAAGTAGCCATGGTCAACCCTATCAAATGCCTTGGACTGATCTAAATTGATCAGTACAGCTTCATCGTCGTCTTTTACACCCTCTAGGATCGTGCGGATCAAATGCAGGTTGCTCTGAATTGTTTGTCCCCTCACAGCACAAGTCTGTTCAGATCCCAACAAAAACTCGACATCTAACTGCAAACGATTCGTCAGGAACCTGACCAAAATCTTTAACTCTGTGTTTAGGAGAGTTGGCCTGTAACCATCTAGCTCCCTCGCAACATCCTTGCCTTTTCTTAACAGCGTGACCACACCCCTGGTGAACCGGTTGGGAATGGACCCCTGCCGGAAATAACTGCGAAACTCCTCATTACGGAGACCATGCTCCTTGGTAAACCGGTTCTCGAAATGCCGCCGAAACGCCTCGTGCATATTGTGGGTTGACCGAAGAGTATACACCTCCGGGTCTCGTACTTCTCGAATGTACCGATCGCCGCCTCAACGAATCCCTTCCTTGCGCAATTCTGCACCCATCTTCACAACTTTGGATGACATCTTTCTTAAATTATGTCTAATTACCTGACCCATGTAACGCTCGCTAATCGAACACTCCATGGTCTCCTTAGCTAAGGCTATCTCTAGGGGATCCCCACCAGCCCTCACCCGGAAGAAATTAATTTAACTTTATTTAGTTTTTAAGCGTCTTCACCTTGTTAACCTTAACTAGTTTCAGCAGTTGGCTATATTCAGTGGTGAAAGACCTAATCCTGTTCTTAAGATTCTACTCACAACTTATTCCCAATGACACCCCAGTTAACGCCCGCTGTTAATTAATTAGCTGGCGCTGAAAGTCCCGCCTGTCCAGTAAGGACTGCTTGAACTTCCAGACATTCTAGGCCTAAAGTCTAACGCTACGCGGGCACAAACAAGTTTGTGGTCCATATAGCCTAACCAGTGGAACTTAAGACAATCTAGGAACTCTATGTCGGCTTCTCTCACTAACATTCTATCCAGGTAACTAGATTCCGGGGAAGAAGGCCAACTATGAGTCCACGTTCACATCTTCCCACCCGGATGACCGATCCGGTATCTATCGACGAGACCGAATTCGTCAATGAGATCAACCAGGCTATGATCACCACTCCACCCGCTAGCGCACCTCTCTCTATCCCACTTGGGGTTCAGGATGGCATTCCAGTCCCCCTCTAGGACTAGTCGTGATGAATCAACCAGGAAGGGCTCCAACAGCCAAAAAAACGAGACCGCTCCTCCCGATCATTGGGCGCATAAACCGCAATCAGACGAAATGAGTTGTTTTTCACTACAATATCGGCCACGATCAACCGGCCCTCGGCACCGACATGAACAAGGTCCACCTTCGCGTCCAGGGTACGCTTGATCAGCAAAGAAACTCCTCTGACCCGCTGGTGACGATATGTTGAATAGACTAGAAAGTCGTTAGACATCACACAGGCATCAACATTGCAAGTCTCTTGGATCGCGGCCACATCCACACCGAACGACAAAAGGCCATTCGCGTTTAAACTAGCTAACTTGATTGACATCCGTTAGACCTGAAACGAGAAAAAGAGAAAATTATTATTAATCATATACCAGGCAGAAATTTCTGGGGGCAAGGACACCGACGGTCCGTCCTAGGGAACCAGTTCAGTTCACACTAACTTCCTCCTTCAACCGACTCATTCATTCTATATATAAGTGAACCTGGTCACGTGATCGACCAACGTCACAACAACCTACTTAGGTTATTTCTCAACCTTTTTCTTCCTTGTGGCTCATTTTTGGGTGTCAAAAAATCTTCAAGCCCACCTAAGCACAAATAACAGCGACATGTAACAGGGAATCTATTTTAATTACAAAAGCAAAATGTAGCAAAGAAATATACATTCTGACTAAAGACTACGTTTGCTCCTGGTGTTCATCAGATTGTCAATTTTTGTTTAATATACAAAAAAATGTGACCCACGGTTGAACTTCCAAGCCTTGGTTCAGCTTCAGGCTTAAGTCTCCTTTCTCTTCAATCTGCCATAAATTAAGTTTCTTTGTGAGTACATCATTTGCTACAGAAAATCCCGCTACACCCAAACCAGGGAGATGGGAAAAATAAGTAAGAATGGAACAACCTTTTCAAGGAGCAAGGGATGAGAGAATTTTACTTTCAGCTCTCTAATAAATTCTCCTCATCAATACTTAATTTCAGTTCATGAACGTCAACTCCAGGCTCATCTTTTTTTTTAATTCTCATGCCTCCTCTGGAAATCAACTGGTTGCAACAACAGTTCATAGCGTTTGATCACCTGATTTCGTTTCACACGTAACTGAAATTTATGACATAATTTACCTAATCTGAAAGGTGACATTTCAGTGAAGAGACCCTCTTTCTTGTTGGTTATACGTTTCTCTTTTGACGTCAATTGACTTCATTTACTTAAAGAAAGACGATTCGAGTATCGATCAGAGTCAGTTTAGGATTCTTAGGTTGTCAGTGTATAGTTTATTCGGGCCATAGACTCGGCCAAGTTCGAATAAACTTCGATATAGCCCCCGGCCTAAGGCTGCTTGTTACTAGAAATTAGACACGTTTTTTCTGGATGTGAAAGTTTTCTGGGATCAATTGCGACTAATCATAAAGTGGAAGCTTGGCTGGGGCTTGTCCTTGGGAAGAAATGATGGGATCAAGCCGAAAGTAGAATTGTATTTTCCTGCCGATTATAGTAGATGATTCGATCTAGATGGAGACGCTAGCATCTGGCCTAGAGGGCGCTGTCAAATAACGAAATAAAGCGATGACTAAGATTGTGTTGGTATCCTTAATTATCAATTAGGCTAATTTCATTTCAAATGTAAATTTCACATTTTAATATTTATTTATTTTGTTATTTATTTATTTATTTTGTAAAAGAATACAAACTTGTGACAAGGTCGAAAAAGGGGGTGGGTAGAGGGTGGTACTCATTAACTATCCTATATCTAGCTAAACACTTTCACGACCCTATCACTCATTAACAATTTGCCCATTCACCACAAGAACCCACCCATCACCTTCCAATCCTTCACACACCACAATACCACATGTTTAGAAGGGGCACCTAAAAAGGGGAAAGAAGCCCATGACATTTCACATTTTTTATTTCCCTTCCCAATCCAATTGTAAGTATAGAGATTAGAATTGTAATAGAGAGCACTTGCCGTTTTTAGTATTTGTGATATGATTTAGTTTGGTTGTTTTGTTTTTATGGCATATCAACACCTCGGCGGGTCATTAATTGTCAACTAAATTTTCTTTTTCTTTCAAGAATTTATTGTTGTTTTTATATAAGTTTTGTGTCTAGTAATCCTTTTTCTTTTCCAGTATCAAGATTCATTGGGATTTGTTTCTAAGGGCAGGGTCCCCAAGTCCTACCCTGTTATTTAACTCATAACTGGAGGGAAGGGACGGATTAATACTTTTCCCAAGGGTACCAGAGCTTACGTGAATGCAGGGTATTCAACTGAAATTCCAACTAGGCTCACCGATTTATCTTTCCGAGCCGATATCCACTGCACCACAACGCACATCTGTCACTAAACGCTTACAGCACCTGGTATCCCCAAGAGGTCCCCCATCTAAGTACTGACCAGGCTCAACGTTGCTTAACTTCGGTGATCGAGCGAGACCCGGTGTATTCAACATGATATGGCCGTGAGCCTTGCGATATGAGAATGGTTGAATAAATGTAAAGTTATGGTGAATGAAATATTTATTATTGGCGATGCGAAGCTTCGCGTTCATTTTTTTTATTGTTTTGTTTTTTGTTTTTTTGGTGGGGTGCACGGCCAAGAGAACTTGGTACATTTTGGTTTAATTTGGCTGGAATGTCCTACTTCACTTACATTCTCACTTAAATTGCACCTTCAGATTACCGCTTATTATCCATTACTCTTCAGATGCAAAAATCAAATTCTCAAGAAATCTGTAAAAACTATTTTAGACAAAAGTTCTTCACTCAGAAAGATGCCACTTTCTGGTAGGATGATAGCATGAAGTTGACTCAAAGACACTGGAATAAAATGGCATATGCGTCAGTTAACTGTCATACGGGATACACGCTTGAGTGATCATGTCTCGAAAGACACATGATTGACTGGGCAGAAGATTATCCCGCAGTAGGTTGCTATTGCTTTCCACGGTAGGCTGGTTGCCAGCCAAGGCTATAGAATCCAATCTGTCCTGTTATTTAACCCATAACTGGAGGGAAGTGACGGATTAATATCTTTCCCAAGGGTATTTGTGCGTATGTGAATGCAAGGAATTCACCTGGAATTCGAACTCGGCTCCTCGATTTGTCGTTCCGAGTCGATATTCACTGCACCACAACACACATCCTAAAATGGCATATATGTGGTCAAATAAATTTATGTGAAAATATGTAAATATTATCTTGGAATTTCACTTCAAAAATACTACATACTTTTGTTCCGATCCAATTATTGTTTTTCCTTTTATTTATTCTAACAGCTTCAATAGAGCAGATTTATTATTATGGTTACTGAGCATTTCGAATGTAAAAATGAATTCTTGTAGCAAATGCAAAAATAAAATATGAATAGATTGTAATTAGCATCGGTTTAGAATTTTATAGATTAGGACAGACCAGTATATTTAACCAGTCCTTTGGGGCTATGTCTCCATCATCATCATCCTTCTTCTTCTTATAATAATAATAATAATAATAATAATAATAATAATAGTCATAATTAGAATAAGCCTACTCCACAAAATTAGTTGATATCTACATATTCACAATAAAATGATGACATATGTACAAATGATTTCCAGATTTCCACTCGAAATCGGTCTTGTCGGACTCTGTCTTCGGGTGGAGAAAGACCCAGACGAAGGCAGAGTCTCATCTGGGAGAAATTAAACAAGGCCCTGACAATGCCTTATGCAAATTTTTACCCGAGCTTAAAGGCTCGGAATTCCCACGTTAAAAACTGACCTTATGTCACATCCGGCCTTAATGGGTCCGGAGGTTGTTCTGGTAAATATCCATATGTACAAATGATGAGGAAAACCAATCGACACAATATATTTTTTCTTCATACTGGTTTCTCCTTTTCTGCCTAGAGTTAGAGTTAGACACTCAAAAGAAAATTACATTTTTTTGTTTAATTTGACGACTCATTTGATTTGATGACACTGATCTTTTCATCAATATTTTTTATCCTTTTTAAGCGAATGAATATCAACATCTGACGAAAAGTGTCCATTAAGTTTTTTTTTTTTTGTCAATCGTTTCGCCCCATGCAAGGCAGTAACGTCACTGATGCGCAGAGGGCTACATAAGAGTAACAGACTAGATAGGAAGAGAGTAAAGAGAAAGACGAACCAGTTACAGGGAGTGTCAGAGAAAGGAGTAAGAGAAGGATGAGAGGATGAGAATACAGGTGTGTTGACAGTTGCAAAGGTAGAGAGAAAGGAAAAGATATACAAGGCGATGTAGAAAAAAACTGGAGTCAAGTGGTTAAGAGATGGGTATTGACATTGCATTTAAATTCCTGGAGGTTGTAGCCCTCAAGAAAGCAAGAATATGGAAGAGAGTTCCACAGGCGGTAAGTGAGAGAAAAAAGCTGATGGAGTAGAATTGTCGTCTGCATTTGGTTGATCTAACTGTGAATGGGTGATTGTAGTTCTACTTAATGTTTGTCTCCTTACTATCCCTCCAAGGCACTGTTTTGTCATCCATTTATATAAGTTCGTGTGGTACTTTACTTCCTGTTTCCCTCCATATCTTTTGCATTCAATATGTTCAGTAAATGTAAAACCCTCCAAGACAAAGTACTTCTAATTCTACAAGGGTTTGCATCGGGTCTACAGTCCTCCTGTCAAAGCAAAAGGCTCCAGAACAGAAGTATCGACGACCCCCTTGTCGATGGACTATGCTCCACTGGAAACAATGGGGTTTAGACTTTCTAATAAATGTAATTTTTAAAAGAAAAAAACAATAAATTGATCACCTGATTGTCATCAAAACGACAGGCACTGAATTAATATTTACCAGCTAAACTTATATCCATCTGGCACAAGGATAAGCTGGATGTCTATGAATATTGTGTTAAATTTCTCTTCCATGCCAGAGAAAGTTTTCATTATCTTCAAAACCAGCTTGCAAAATCCTACTTTTAAGCCCTGAAATGGTAAGAAAATATGTAACTGTCTCTGTTAACAAACATTCCCCAAACTTTTATGAAGCGTATTAAAAAATTCACTTATTTTTCGGAAGTAAAGAATGAAAATATTGAAATAAGCTTTTAATTTTGAGCACATAGCCTTTAATTGAGTTTCGATAATACCTCTTCTAACCTAGTTTCAAACTTTACACAGTGATTCCGTACGTTTATTTTTTGTGGCCAAATGTCCTGTCCTATCAATGTCCAAAAATATTTCCTGATAAATATTGATTACATTTGTCAACAAAATAAATAAATAAATAAATGAAATGATGTTGAGACACCAAACGTCTTTTTTAGCTAATTTGAGGGCGATGAATCTGAAAATGATCTTATTTTTTCTTAGTTAGCTATCGTTTCTGCTGTACATTTTTTGGGGGGGGGAGAAAAGCTTTTTTGTTTTGTTTTCTGTATATATGATATTGACCAATGGCAATATTTCTCAAAGTAAAATCGTAGAAACCTCTTAATTCGCATTTAAACCAACAAATATTGGTCTGCTATTGAGAAATACTATTTTTTCAATAACAACCAGACTAAGTCTTTAAAAATAACACGATTGAATATACGAAGACTAACAGGTATTTTCATCAAACCATTTAATAAACTAACAGCAAAAATAAAAACTTCGTGAACATAAAAACTATGGTAAAAAAATTTTCGTGACGAAAATATAAACGCGTATTAGTTTTGTTGTATAGTAGGAGTAGAGTTTTTTCATCAGGTCGTTGGTCTCAGATCCTGCGGGGAACATCAGACGTCAAGTGCCTGTCTCAGAGAGTAGGTTTCTTCGGAGCGTGTCCGAAATAAAAGAAAGAAAGAAAGAAAGAAAGAAAGAATAATGTTTGCTCGGATAAGACTTCTGTCGCAAAGTCGAATTAAGCCACGCCTACACGCACCTTTTTTCTGATTGGTTAGAAAGTCTATTTTATTTATAAATACTGAGCCAATCAAATTTTGTTAAGAATCAGTCAATTTTGGAAACAAATCTAACGGGGGGGGGGGGTGGAATCAGTGAGAACCGAACTCAGTGCAGTAATTGTCTACCAAACTAGTTTGTCCATGGCTTACGAAGAAAATTGATAACACTGACAATCAAAGTATATTTCAAATCTTATTTAAAGATTACGTTATTTTAAGTCTTGTTTATGTCAAATAAATATGGCGATATTAAACTAACTCGGGCATTTTGGAGAAGTGTGGGGAGATTTTTCAGCTGTTATTTTTAGACGGGAATGAGTAAATATGTTATTTTGTGTGGAAGTAAAGACTTACTAGCAATGTTTCCATTAAGGTCGAAAAGGTCTCATTCCTCTTTAAGTAAAGTTTTGCCCGAAAAAATTTACAAACCTTGAAGTTTAATAACAAATAAATGGATAATAATTGAAAATTTTACATAATATTAAACAATTTTCTAACAAAGTAGACACGACATTTTAAGTCTTTCATGTGATGCTATTTATTTTGTGAAGCCTGTTTATAGATGACAACCAGTCGTCAAAATTAATTGTCAAACAACTACAGATTAGTGGAATAGTTTTACTGCCATTATTCTATCCCCCCTATACAAGCTGACACCATTATTAGTCACAGATAAGCCACAGTAAGAAAAAGAAATTAGGTTGCCAGAACGTACATATCAACAGCAAATGAAGTAGACTTGAAATGAGTCTTCAAAATTATAGATTTAATGTTTGGAGAATCTTCATGTTAAGTATTGTCAAGAGTCAAATATTTCCTTCCAAGAATACTAAAGAAGCGCCCTTTTATACAGTGAGGTGAAACAAGTATTTGGACAGTAAAAAAATGGATTCTGGGTTATGTTACTAAATTTCCATTTTGTTTTAAAAAATGTTTATTCCGGGAAAATAACAATACCGTATGAAACGAATAAAGTGTGATCTGAAGAAATTAACTAATTAGTTCATAGAAATGAATTATAATTTATAACCACTTTCTATGATACGTTGAGTTTTCCTTTATATATATCATGTTGCTCTGGATAACATTTATTGAGCTCTTTAAACAGATATATTGCTTAATATTTTATAGTAAGTAGATTTTTTGGATTATACTCGCCATTCACGGATTTGACATCATTACCTATATATATATATAGTATATCGAGGCAGTAAATAATTTTCTAAACATATGTTGTTAAATATAAGAGACAATGAATGTCTATTATGTTTAATCATGAGCCGTTCTAAACGTCGTATTTTGGCTTTAATTTCAGTTGAAAATAAAGACAAAAATTCTACAACATTTGGATAATTATTTATTGATTTGCTTCTAAGCTTTCGGCTCACATGAGCCATCTTCAGAGAGGTTATTTAGACTGAAATATAATAACATCCACCATCACCGACGATTTTATTTTGAGTTGGCATAAAACTCCGCTTGGCAACGGCAATAGTTACCAAAAATAATAAACGCAGTTCTCAAATTTGCAATGCGGTTTTATGACGTCACACCGCGTGATAGCGCGAAATGACAACAAAACCACATAGTTTGGTTATTAATATAGGGAATTAAATAATTTTGAGTTCAGTTAATACTAATAGTTAACAGAAATAAAAATGAAGAAGTAAAAAAATAAAGTTTATCAGGATTTATTTTATTTTAGGAAGAATAAAACTTCGAAAGAGTTTTAGTTTTAAGTTTAGTAGTAATAACATGACCCAAGGTTTGAAGAAAAATTATTCTCTGGGACATTGAATAGGATATTAGGTTACTTTGCAAAATTCAAATGCTATACAAAACAATGTTTGGAAAGCATATGAACCACACTGAACTGAATTATGCAAAGCTGTAAATAGATTGTGTCAACAACATCAAGCCAAATTGTTATTTACAAGTAACCCCTCTACAAAAAATACGGCACAGAAACGAAAGATTAAAGTCTGTTTTTTTCCTTCAGCTTTATCTCTCGATACGTCTGCTGGCATAACAAGTGATAAGGATTGCGACAATTTGTTTTCTGAAATAAGACTAACGCCAATAACTCCGATTTGCAATTTAATGCGAATGGGTCCAATGAAATAAAGCCGTGACACAGCTATCCTTTCGAATAGTGTTGTATTCAACTGCCCGGATGTACGTAGTGGTGAAATGTTTATCGGCTCGGAACAAGAAAAAGGAGGACCGGCGAATTCGAAATCTAGTTGAATTTGTTGCATTCACTTACCCTTGAGAAAGATATTAATCCTCTTCTTCTATCTCCAGCTATGGGTTAAATAGCAGGACAGATTGGGTTCTATAGTCTTAGTTGGCAACCAGTCTACTGCAGAAAGAAATGACAACGTACTGTGGTAAATATTCTGCCCAGTCAGTCATGTTTCTTTCGAGACATAATCGCCCAAGCGTCTATCACGTGTGGCACTTAAATGACTGATATTAGATTATTGTTGGGGTGATACATATCAACGCATTATCGTGAATATAATTCGTTTCAGTTAAATCATTGGAGGTATTATTAATGAATAATATCTGAATTCCGTTAGATCTGCCTTTAGGAAGAGCAATTTTTGAAATCATTGCAGCATAAAAGATTTCAAAATAAATGTTGTGGTTCAAAATGAAGAATAGTTTGGTTAGTTGGGGCGATTAGCTAAGTTAATGACAAGAAAGACTGTGTTGTATGCAAATTAATAGTCAAGTATAAATAGAGAATAACTGGAGAGACGAAAAACAGAAAACCCTGTCGTCACACGGTGGGGGAATACGCACAAAGAAATGTGAAACATGATACTAACATTTACGTGACTCGCATCTTCCAGTCATGTGACGCATTTTTCGTGAATTTATTTTAATTTATATTTCTAATTAGATGAAATAGTTATGAACTTAAAATGGTATGGGTCCTGGGTATGACGGTAAACTGCATCCGGCAGCAAAGCCTCTGATTGGGAGGTTGTGAGGAGCATGGAACCACCTCTTAATTGCTGGTGTTCTCAGGTCCACCCTGACCCGGAGTGGTAGCACCTGTTAGGGTCCCAGCTATGGGAAAATAGCTAACCCCCCAAACTGGGGTCAAGACACTATGAAAGTATAAGAATACACTTTTATAGAAATATATACATAAAATTAGACTTTTATAGAAAAATATATATTTTTGAAGGAAAAATATTACAATACATTTTTGAAGAAAAAATTATTACCATAACACATTTTTAAAGGAAAAAAATATTCTCAGAAAAACATTTTTCAATAAAAAACTAGAAGACATTTCCAGTTTTCTAAAACAAAAAAAAAATAAAAAATAAAAAAAATAAATTTTCATCAAAATCTGACTAAATCAACCTCCTCACTATAACCGAACATTAAGAAAAAAATACCTTTAAGCCCCACCTTTGTAGAATTAAATAACCCACGGAGGTGTTAATATGCCATTAAACAAAACTCAAACTCAAAATGGTATGTAAAATGGTAAGATTAATGATAATATTTATTTTATATTACCATTACCGACGTTTCGACTGTTTTACGCTCCGGCCTACTTCAGATGTCGGAAATTTCAAACTAAACCCTTTATTTCGTTCCAGATGTCTCAGTATCAGTTATCTACCTTTAACTTAATTCTCCAAGGTTTTGTTCATGTTGTGAGTACAATAGCTGCTATATCCAAGCATTGAACTCACAACTCTTTGGGTCAAGTCACTGGATTCAACCAACACTTTTATCCACTGGGACATCAGTGTATGAGTTTTTGAGACTTATAAACTTAATGCCTCAGTAAACATTTTTCAAGAGTTCATATTAGTGTTATTATTGTTTGTTTTTTCATTGGGTGGGGGGTTATAGCTCTCTGTATTACTGGTTCCCATAATGTATTCATGTCAATGATTGACCGGCTTAGGCGATTTTGGGAGCCAACCATATGTGCTGATTCCTTAAGTTTTCGTATTTACCAATGGTGTTCTCTGTCTATTATTTCAACCTCATCCAACAGGGAGCAGTGATATTCCTTTTTCCTCAATATGGGAACAGTCATGGCTCATTTTTTTCTATTCCTACTCGTGTTACGGCTTTACGGTGTTTCTACAGTCTTATCTTAAGGGAGCGGTACGTTTCCCGTTTATATTTTTTACCTACAACATAGGTTGGCGTACACACGGTTCTTAATCATCTCCTCTGTGGGATGTCTTACTCGGAAGAGGCATCTACGAAGTGTTGAACCACTTTTGAGGGTTGTCCTGATGTTATATGGACCACAAATCTTTTGTATTTTTTCCGATACTTCCGTCACATAGGGTAGGCAAATCAAGGTTGTTTTTTGAGTGTCGTTACCCTCTTTCTCCCTTCCATCCCAGTTGACGGGGCTGCCATCATCTATCCAGGATAGATGTTGCCTTGTATGGTACTGCTTATACTGACTATTTCTTGTTTCTATGTCTCTGGGTCGCCATTTATGACTTTTACTTGATGTTGTAGGCAGTGGATGATCCCTTTATGCGTGGGTGGGAGATGAAGTTGAAATATTATCTGGTGAATGTTGGCTTGCAGTATATGGATGTTTTAAACGCATCCTCTATTCAAAATATTAGTACATCCAGAAATGCTAGTTTGTTGTTCTTTTTTTCTCTACATGTGGACTGCATTGATGATCTTATTGAGTTCACATGGTCCAGTAGTACTTTTCCTGGTGTCGTCAGAGTATGAAAGATTTATCCACGTATCTCAGCTATAGAGTTGGCTTTAGTTCTCCTAAGGATAAGTCCGAGGCCAGTCTGTCCCTGACTACCGATAGTGCCTCCACTGTAGGTACCTTGGTGATCAAATTCACCACTATCTTCGTCACAAACTAGACCTTATTTATGTGCGCGTACGCATATATACATACACGTGTGTGTGTATATATGTGTGTGTGTGTGTGTGTTTGCGTGTGTGTGTGTGTGTGTGAGAGAGAGAGTTTAAACCTAAACGTTTATTACTAAACTTAATGAAATTTTATTTAATCTGATCTTTCGTTTATATGGTTATGGCTTCTAATATTTGATGCCATTTTACAGTTTATAAGGTATAAGTATTTTTGCATTATCGATAAGCATTTATCGAATTTCATGTGTTTTGTTGCTGTGTCGGGTGATAATATGTGAATTTATTGAGCTATTATCGAATAAACGGCAAGTTAATCGACAAGATAATGTAGTGATAGTACACCCTATCTATATAATGTTTGATCTTTTAGTGTTATCCGAAAGGCAATCTCTAAGTTGGCAAACGAATTCAGAGATGACATTGTTTTATTGAAGATTTGGTCTTGTTATTGTAAAGGTTTTGTTTTTGTCATAAGTGAGGAGTATTATCTGATTATGCCGATATATATATATATATATATATATATATATATATATATATATATATATATATATATGGTTAAATAAAATACAGACAAGAGGAAAAACTGTATTTTAAATCGCCTACGCGTTTCGTCCTGTGATGGACTTTATCAAGGCAAAAAGACAAAATGAGGTTTTTTTCTAAATTACGTATCTATAAACAAACAGTGTTGGTAACCACAAAGACGCTCACAAATCATTTCGGTATATATGAACATAAAAGAGACATCACTAATAATAATCTTACAAATGCATTTGTGATTCACAGAAATAAATTCAACCACAATTTCTATTTTAAAAATGCCACTCTAATAAAAACAATAAACAATTTATTCAGAAGAAAAGTTCTCGAGAGCGCCGCCATCCAGTTCTACCAAAACATCAATTTGCGCCCCGGATTTTTCCCAATCTCACCTTTACTTATGGAAATTATACTAAAACAGACTAACATACATAATAAAAATTTCAAAGAAAACGGTTGAATTCCCTTCATTTTAATATCTCGTGACTTTGCACTACACATGAAGAAATTCTAAAAACTAAAATATTCTGTTAATCTTTTGAAATGATTTGTGAGCGTCTTTGTAAAAAATATTACCAACAATACATTTTTGAAGAAAAATTACTATCATAACACATTTTTGAAGGAAAAAAATTCTCAGCAAAACATTTTTGAATACAAAACTAGAAGACATTTTTGGTTTTCTAAAATAAAAAATAATAAAAGCAAAAGATTTTCATTAAAACCTGACTAAATCAATCTTCTCACTATAACCGAACATTTAAAAAAATACCTTAAACTCCCACCTTTTTGGCATTAAATAACCCACAGAGGTGTTGATGTGTCGTTAAACAAAACTTAAACTCATTTTCCCACTGCCATAACATAATTTCCCTGTGCTTTTCTGTGAATATTTTCATGGTAATTGTTCTGATTAACTTTACTCTCTGGTATTTAGTACCTAGACTTTATTAATTTAAGTGCAGTACTAGATTGGCGGCAAGGTCCCATCCTTTTACAGTTAAGATGGCGAGATTTGACCGTAATTTCTATCTATGCTAACATTTTCTTCTCGCACTTTTTGCCTGTGGCTTCTTCCTTTGCCTCAACTTTGATCTTCAAAAATGTAAATGCAATGTCAATAGTTCTCCTCTTTCTTCTTAATTCTTGTTCTTTTATTGTTCTTTCTCCTTAATTACATTTTCTTCTTCTCGTATTATTATAAGTTCTGTGCTAACAATTTCTTCTCTTGCTTGTGGAAATCTCTTCTGGCTTCTTGCTTTCCACTTAACTTCTATCTTCAAAAATTTATATGCAATGTCAATCGTCCTCTTTCTTTTTAATTCCTGTTCTTTTATTTATTTATTTTTTTAATCATTTCACCCGAAGCAAGGCATTCCACTGCCACTATTGCGCAGGGAGTTACATATGGGAAAGTGATGAGAAAGAGTGGTTAGATATAGGAAATGTCAGAAGGAGGGTAATAGACGGGTAAGGATACCAAGGATGAGGGTTGGGTAGATGGGAAGGGTGTTTGAGAGAATGGATGCGAGTTAGTGTGTTAGGAGGTGTCTATTGATCTTACATTTAAATTCCTGGAGATTGTAGCTGTCGAGGAAGCAAGTATATGGAAGGGAATTCCACAGGCGGGAAGTGCGAGAAAAGAAGCTATTGGAGTAGAAATTGCGGTTACATCTTATCTGTTTCACTGTAAAAGGGTGGGACCGAGTTGCTAATCTAGTATCTCGTGCAAATTCATACCTAGGGGGCACCAGTGATCTAAGTTCATCGGAGCAGAAGCCGTTCTTTCTTCTTCAAAATGTGTTTTCTAATATTCTCTTAAACCCGCTCCTTATTGGTTTTATTGCTTTCCATTGGGTGAAATTATTAAAAGAGAAAGAAAATGTACACTTATTAGTAATTTTCTAACATGTTTTTATCAACATCTTATCTATATTACTTATATAGATAAGATGTTGATAAAATGTTAGAAAATTACTAATAGATTTTAAATTTACTATATAGTTACTGCTCTTTTTCATGATAATGTCGTGTATTGATGTCAGTATTAACCAAAATCAACACGCTTGTATACGAAAAAAAATAAAAATTCAAAAGTCTTTTTTGAAATACTGGTGTTCTTTGAATTGTAGTGCGTTTTCAAATTTATAATTAGTAAGTAAAGTTTCAATTTAATAGCGATATTACTTGACCGCCATAAATTAATACAGAATTTTAAAGGAATTAAATGTTTACAAAATATTCTAATTAAAATTTTAAAAAGATGAAAGCATTTCTTGTAAAAATTCATTAATCATCGAAAAAAAATCTTTTCCTCTTAAGACAATCGTTGCCCATAATATATTTTATTCATAAAAGTAATTAAAAACATTTTAAATAAAAAAAAATGTCTTGTTTTATTGCATATTTTAATTTACGATTCAAGGCAAATTTCTTACAACTTGGTGTCCAGGTTTTACCAAAATATTTCGAACTTTTTAAATACTCCGAGGACTTGTCTTCATCACAAATATAAAAAACATAAAGCGATGCACAATAGATTGGGAAAACAAAAATTAAATTATAAAGATTTGTTAAGAAAGAAGCGTTTAAAAAATAAATTTATTCATTTCTGAATAAATTCTGAAAGTTTAATTACGAATTTCCGTTTTTCACCGGAAAAAATAAAACAAAAACAAAAAAGGCTCAAATTTCCCGTAAAAATTTAAGGACGCGTGGTGTTGTCAAAACAACAAAATTTTAAACCAAATTTCAAAAGTTTTAAAATAAATTTAAAAATATAATTTTTACATAAAAAAATTCTTTGACCTTTCCTTTTCATGAGATCACAAAGATTTTGACTATAAAATTTTATCGTTTATGCTTTGTTCATATTTTTCACGACTTTTTACTTAAAATTAATTTACATGTTATAAAGTATATTTATTATATAGATATATAAATATTTATTATTGTAAAATTACAATAAACGTGGCACATGGCCGAAAAGGGAGGTGAATAGAGGGTGGTCTTCTGTAACTATCCTATACCTAGCTAATCACACTATTTATTCTGTTAAAATTACAGAATTGTGACACAAGGCCGAAAAGGTGAGGGGAAGAGGTTGGTACTCACTGAACTATCTTATACCTAGCTAATCACATTCACGACCCCATCACTTTTAACAATTTCTCCATTTACCACAAAAACTCATCCATCACCTTACAATCCTACATATACCATAATACCACAATATCACAGGGGGAATTTCAAAAAAAGGGGAACAAAAAAAAAAACTCATGATATAAAAAAAATATTATAAAGAAACATAAAAAAACAAAAACAAACATGTTCATGTAAAGGGCGCTATTTATTCCATGATTGTCTAATCGGATTATTTTATTTTCTATCAATGAACTCTTCCATCAAGTGTAGCCTATAAAAAAAGAATAATTACATTATTCTTAGTTAAGCAAGTTCGATACCAAAGAGACGAGAAAAAGATGGCAGATAAGAGCTGTAGTATCAAGTGTGGCCTTATTGCTTTAAATTCTATACTTTTCTTACTAGCTCTAGTACTCCTTATTGTTGGTTGTCTTCTTCAGTCCGCTTTCCATGCTTATATGGGATTGCTCCAAGGGCGCATGACATCACCAGCCATTCTAATAATCTGTCTTGGACTAATACTGCTCTTGTCCTCTCTTTTTGGATTCATCAGTACCATTCGTGACAACTACATAATGTTATCTGGCTATGCCTGCATCGTAGTTACGATTATCGTCTTCGAAGTTTCCGTAGGCATTGCTGTTCTCTGTATAAAATCCTCTGTTAAAACGCTGGTCATTCGCACGATGCATACAGCCGAGGCTCATTATAATAGCAGCAAGGCCACTGCTTGCATGTGGGACGCTGTACAAAACTACCTACATTGTTGTGGAATGAAACACTTTGAAGAATGGCCTCATTTTCTCGGCTCTGAAACTGTCCCAGACTCCTGTTGCATTCATTATTCTCTTGGATGTGGATATCACATACATAATGATAATATTCACAAAGGTGGCTGCTTATCAGCAATTCACGAGTGGCTCTCCCGAAACCAAATCATCATCGGTGTCATGTGCGCCGTCTTTATTTTGATTCAACTGCTTACCCTATTGTCAGCACATCTCTACTGTAACATCTTAAATCAACGATGCACTGTGAGAAGCGGAAACATCTCTGCTAAAGATATCTTGAAGTGGTTTAAATTTACTTAAGATTTGTCATTAATCCAGTATCGTTACTTTTCCACTCCTATTAGCATCACTGCTCTTTATCTTAAACTTAAGACCTGGAAAACAAGTCTTGCCACTTGCAAACCAAAGTTCTTAAAGACTAAAGTATTCTGTTTTGTCTTTATTGAAAAATACCCCAGTCTTAAAGACTACAACGAAAGTGTATAAAATGGCTACTTGATAGCCGCTTCACAAATATTCTTTCACGGCCACTTGTCATTAGGCCTGAATGAAAACATTTTTTCATGTATTTTCTATTTTAAATTGTTGAATTGAACCTGCCGAGTCCGTCACACTTGAAGCGGCAACGTTGTTTTGGTTTATGAACAAGAACAATTTGGCATGTAATCTCTACGACTAGATTTATTTAACCTGTCATTAGGAAAAACTCTTTCAGAAGAGAGAATCTCTAATGAACAAATGTCGGATAACTCTCTTTACCTGCGGTGTGCAGCGTTATACCCCTCTCTCTCTCTCTCTCTCTGTGCCTCCCCCCAATCCTTCACCGACAAAAGTTGCAAAACATGAAGTCCCTCTCCTTCTAAAAGAATGAGGGAAAAATTCGGTATTACGCATTTTATTAGAAAAACTGGAACAAACTTTTCCTTTCTCTACCCCCCTCTCTCTCTCTCTCTCTGTCCTTCACTTAAAAATAATTGGCATTGACTGTCAACATTCACCATCAAAATGAAAACACCTCATAGACAAATTTTGGTAAAAATGGCCCGAGTGAAAAAAAAATTGATATACTTTATTGTATAAAAATTAGAGTATTTTTTAGCCAAGTCTCTATCCTATTCATCACAGATGCCATTGTTACCGTTCACAATATCAACAATGTATTTTAGGACTATTGTTACAATACTAGCAATAACCCAATGTGGACCAGTCTTGAAAGAACATTAAATCAAATACCTTAAATCATTAAAGATTGTGCTAATGATTGAATAATGTTAAACGATCATAAATTTTTAGATGTGAATTTTTTTTGTTCCACACTCCGCCTCCTCCAGCGCACACGTAATTTAGGCATTCGTTAAATTCAAAATCTGGTTATTTCAATAAAGTTTCTCTCATAGACATGTAAATTTAATCATTGGTTAATTAATAACTACTGAAAGTACAAAGTGCAGCAGAAATCTCCTACATAATAGTAAGATATGTCAGTCAGTTAAGTGCCATCACGTGATACACGCTTGGGCGATCATGTCTCTTTCGACCAAGATTCTCCGCAGTAGGCTACCACTTCTTTCTACGGTAGACTCAACTGGTTATCAAGTAGGGCTTATAGTGAATGTAATTTAACTGGGAGACAATTAGCTAGATGAACCCCCCCCCACCTCCTGTATTTCGGTCTCTTTATACTCGCTTTCATCATAGAGGATGCATTGAACAGATTAAGATAGACATGAATAGACTTAAACTGAGAAATTTTATACAATTAGGAGACATAATTCAGTGCCAGAAAAGCTAAAGAAAAACGCTAGCAAATTAAAAATATTCGATTTAATAATACTTTCAACACTTGTTCATTCATGAACAGATTTTATGCTGAATACGTTTTCGTTAGAAAACGTGAAAATATTTTCAGCTACATGTTAACACGTTTAAACCTGAGCGTTAATTTAAAAAAAAACACATTTAAGGTAAAATAAATGCGATGTCATATTTTTACAGAAATAGTTCGGTGGAACTCTATTTGCTTTAGACTAGTGCTTACATAAACTAAAAATTTCTTTTCCAGAAATAACAGGTTGGGAATTCTTTTAAAAAAAAAAAAAATGTAATTTTCAGTGCAATTTTGAAATTTTTCCGGTTGTTGAAATATTTCCTTAAATTAAATATGTTCGAAGACTCGAAATTTGAAGTTTTCATGTCAATTTCTTAGATTTTTTTTTATTTCCTTTTTACAGCTTTTTTTTTTTTTTTTTTTTAATTTGACCTCGGTAATGATGACTGCAGAGTCAACATCTTTGCAGAATATCGACTTGAGTTTTGATCAATGACTCTAAAACTGAATTTATAGGCAATGCTCAATGCAAACCGTCTTTAGTGAATCAATAAAATACATCAAATCTAGGAAGCGAAATAAATTCTACTGCAAAAGGATGCGAAAATTCGCGTAGATAAAGCCTGAACCACCTTGAATAAAATGGATATAGAAAACCTTAAGTGGATTTCTCTTCGAGGCGGTGTTATGGACATTAACTATTTTTCAAGAGATTTTTAAGTTTTAAATTTTCTGTCTTTTTTAATTAAAATGGCGGATTGATGAAATACGTAAAACTATTTCATAGATAAACTTTTTAGTTTAATATGTCAAAACAAATTTCACTTAAAAGATTTTTTAAAATTATTTTTATTTTCAGGATGCTTTTCCTTTCCTGCTTATCTAGAATCCTATATCGACCTATCGTGCAAGGGTAAAAATAAGACATGCAGTAAAATTCGTAATACAATTTAAAAGAAGTTCATAAAACTGAGTAAATATCACTTTTTTTTTTAAACCTCAACCACTGAATGTTCAAAGTATAAAAAAGACTTGAACTTTCGAAATGAAATATTTTTATTACTTCATGATTTTCTTCTGACTTTTTCACTTCAAATTTTTAGGTCGATAGATTCTTTAACCTTCCTCATGGGTGTGGCAGATCTTTAGAAATTCCGAGACATCTTTAGTTTTCATATTCTTTTTTGAATAAGACGCTAACAAGACACTGCAAACAGTCTAACAATCGAAAACTTTAAATGGAATTTTTCTGCTACATTTGCATGAAGGTATTTAAGACTTTTAACGCTGAATTAATGTAAAACGAATCCCATGGTTCCAGAAAGAAATAGGCCAACAATTTATTTGGTTTATTTTTTTTTTTTCTTCTTCTTTTTGCTTAAGAAAAACTTTCGGATACACATACCGAAAAAAACAACAACATCCACATTCCTCACTACCATGTGACCTACCTCATATCACTTTTATCTAATGTATTACTTCCTCTTAGTAACCCCGTCTTTTGAGCCTAAATGTCTGGTGTTGGGTAGGCAGGGCACCCAACAGGTCATATAGCGTTCATGTGGAAAAGAAAACAAGTGGTTGATCATTAAAGAAAGGAGACCCCTAAAAAAAGTGGAGGGATTACAGTTTTGCAGGCTAGCATCCTCTTAGTCTTATACGTGTACTTTTTCCTCTAACAACAAATCCTCGATCGAGGAAACTTCATCCAAAAATGTGAGGAGGAAACCTGTTTACATATGTTATTAGCTTTAGGAAATCTTTGAAAAGTTAATGTCTGTTTTGGATTTTATTCTTCTTACCGAAATTAATCAAATAAATAAAACAAACATTTCAATGAGTTTCCCGGTTTGGTTATTATCATCATTCAATAAAAACGCCACACTATTATTAATCTCAACATAATTCTAGATTCTCAATTTTAGGTCGCAAAAAGTATACACAAAAAAACAAGTTGCAAACAATGATGCTGCCATTTTTTTCTATTTCCCAGAAAGAAAGAAATAGAGAGGCGAGGTGAGTGATAAAAACGACCATATATATTTGACTGGCGTTAAAATCGGCTTGGAACATTAATGGGAATCAAATACACAGACCTAATTTACAAATAAAACAAGATTTTTGTAAATAATACTGTACATAGAAATTAACCCGAAACTATTTTAAATGCGAAAGAAATTATCTTCTGTTAACCTCACGGTGATTAACCTACATATGAAAAGATTTGATTGGAATTCGCAGTTTTTAATTTAAATTGTATGTCTTATGTAAATGAGTGATAAGATTGTACTAAGATGAAAATAAAATATTTTGTATCTTTTTAAGAAAAACTGACAACAAAGAATAGTTTTTTTTCTACTCTGAGAGAACGAGACAATGGCTAGTAAATTGATCCCCACTACGGAAGTGAAAACAAAAAATATGCTCATATCACATGATTTCGGAAAATGTAAAAGGAATTAAAACCCAACTTGAAATTTATAATGTGAAATTCTTTTTCCAAATATTACTATCGATTAAGCACTCTTTGTCTATTACAACTGAGTAGTAAGTTCAATCCTCACTGGGTACACCACACTTTCGACCTTGTGCCACATAAGCGGCGCTTAAAAAATTAACTCTCGATTAAGCACTCCAGATTACGTATTTCATTTCTGTTTAATTTCAAAAAATTACATCCTGTGACCATATTTGTTTTGGCTTCCGTAGAGGAATCAATTTATATTAAAAAAAGACCCCATCACAATTAACTTTAATATTTAAGCTTTACTTCTAATTATTCGTGATCAGGAGTACTTATTCTATAGTAATATATACATATATATGCTCTCGCACGCCGATTGAGCACTATGGAGAAATGGCAGACTTTAAAAACAGTAGCTACTCACGCATCTACGCATCAGTAATGAATGTGAACACTCTCGGCTACTGGCGTGTGTTTACATTGTATATAACACGCTAAAGTCCGCCTTCCTCTACCGGGCGCCCATAGCGCCAGAGGTAGTGGTAGAATCGCCGACTGATGTCCATTCGGTCGGGTTTCAATCCTGGCTAGAAGCAATCTGGAGTCTAAAAATACGGATGACTATATATATATATATATATATATATATAAGATTACTTCTGCTTGGATTTTCACTTATTCAACTCTAATGATCTTAAATCTAAAGTAATTTTTCAAGATAGATCAGAAACAACGACGACTTTTAGCATAGAAAGTTTATACTTAAACAGTTTGTCATAAATTCCTTTTATCGACAGGTAATGGCCATCATTGGATGTGCGTTCTGTTGTAATAGATGTCGGCTCGGAACAAGAAACTGAAACGGCTAACTCGTTGCATTCACTGACATGCAGTTTGGGAAAGATACTAATTCGTCACTTCTCCCTTCAGCTATGGGTTAAATAGTAGAACAGATTAGGTTCTATAGCCTTGGTTGGTAACCAAGGAAAAGTAATGACAACATACTGCGGGAAAATCTTCTTCCCAGCCAATCATGTCTCTTTCGAGACATGATCACCCAAACGTGTATCACGTATGGCACTTTTAACTGACTGAATGTAAACCTGGTGTCTCTAATGTGAAGAGAAAGGTGATAATTCTGATGCAATAACTATTAAAAATAATTTGGATATTTGCATTGACAATGGATGTGATGGCATAAACGATACTTCCAAATTTTTGGAAGTGATGGATAACGCCACTGATGCGCAGGGGGCTACGTAAGGGTAAAAAGAATGGAAAAGAGAAAGCCGGAAACCACATCCTAAACAGGGAACAAGGGATGAGCCTCTTCACCTGTTCAATAGACGTGGGTGGAGTGTGAACCGGGCGATAGTTTAGTCTATCTACTCCAATTGAAAAAAAAGAAAAAAAAAGAAAAGAGTGAAAAAATTGGAAAAGAGAAAACCGGAAACCGCATCCTAAACAGGAAACAAGGGATGAGCCTCTTCACCTGTTCAATAGATGTGGGTGGAGTGTGAACCGGGCGATAGTTTAGTTTAGTCTATCTACTCCAATTGGAAAAAAAAAATAAAAGTGAAAAGATTGGAAAAGAGAAAACCGGAAACCGCATCCTAAACAGGAAACAAGGGATGAGCCTCTTCACCTGTTCAATAGATGTGGGTGGAGTGTAAACCGGGCGATAGTTTAGTTTAGTCTATCTACTCCAATTAATCTTATGCAATTGTTAACACATCTTGCTGAATAGCATACGTTATGTTACTACATTAACTGACGGTCATAAACATGCGTCTTCTTAAAGAAAAGTAAAAATACGAAACATGAAATTTTTATGTCATGGAGTTTGTTTTTGCTTTTGTTGTTGTTGTTGTTGTTTTTGTTTGTTTTTTTTTGTTTTTGAACCAGATGAACATGTGTATGTTGGCTTGAGTGCAGAAATGTGTGAGAGTGTGGAAATTATAAATCGATTGTAAATCAGGTTAAGTCACTTAGTCTATCCTAGTTAGCGATGACAAGCCTCCTCGGCCTTGTATCAAAAAACAATTGTAATTGTTTAAATAAAAGACATATGAGTTTGCGTTTTCGTATTTGTGTTTAACCGGAAGAAAAAAAAATATTTAAAAAAATTAATATTTGTATCAGACTTTTATGTTGTTTTTACTCTCAACTTCCTGGTTATCAAGATTGATGAAAAAAGGTAATATGAATGATAATCTTTTATTTATTCGCCTTGCCCAGTTTTCACAAATGTTTTGTTTTGTTCTAACTGTCGTATTAATTTTCTTTTAATTTAATTCTCAATAACTCAGCTGAAACTATTTACATTTCACTTCGAACAACAAATATTAGCAGAATTCCAATAGTGAATCAGTAGCAGTGCATTGTCTTTCAAAACGATGAAAGCGATTCATTTGGAGGCTGAATAAGCAACTAGTCAAAAAAGGCACGAAAATAAATCTTTCAACTTCAAGTAAATAAGATTTTTGAATGCTTGCAACTAAGAAAACGCTCTAAAAACAAAACTACTTTTCCTGGTTCAAAAGTTTCAATATTTGATGTTTTTATAATTACAATTTGGAATTTTATTTGTACACATGAAAATTAAATAGTCTGTTTTTATTTTAACTGGGTCCAGTAAGATGAATAAAACCATTGTTTTAAATTGATAACATAAAACATTACAAACAAATTGCCCATTATGTTGTTCATGAAATTGAAACCAAAAAGAAAGATATTTTTTATCAGTAAAAAGATCGAGTAACTTTTTCATAAAGCAAAGTAACTTTTTTACATTTTTCGTTTCTTCAAACGTCTTTATTTATTAAAAATACCTCGTGACGAACAACAACGTGATGAATTTCAAACTAGCACTAAAAAAATTACAAGTAAATATATTAAAAAAAAACATATTCTGTGTAGATTATTTTCCCCTGCCAAATTTGAAAGAAAATGTGTTTTACTAAATTATATATCATAAACTATCGATTTTTTTTTTTAATTGAATTATTTTGGAAGTCTCGGGACAAATTTTTGGTTTGTTAATGATTGTATTTTCTTTCTGAAATAACATTTTCCGGGATTTTTCTTCATGTAAATTAAAAAATAATTTAACGAAAATGAAATGATAAAGGGGGCGGGATGAAAGACCCAAAACAAACTAAAATATCACAAAATATTCAAACTAAAATAAACAAATATTAGTAAGACCCGTCCACCCCACAAAATCAGGGTGGCTGCTGTATTCCGCCAAACGGTGAAATCAAGTAGCACACTCGCTAAGGAAGTGGGGGGGGAGATAAAATAAATAATGAAGTGGGAAAATCAAAGACTGACCCAGTCAAGATGAAAAAATGGGATCAAAAACAACCTGGGGAGGTTGGGAATCTTGACTTGGATCATAACAAAAGAGAAAGCCGGGAACAGGCTAGGAACCCAAAACCATTCATTCACATTAACTAGGTACACAAAAGAAGAGGTCTAACTTAACCAGAGAGGGGTTTTCAGGAAACGGCTTCGTTGTACCATCAGTCAGTCAGTTAAGTGCCATACGTGATACACGCTTGGGCGATCATGTCTCGAAAGAGACATGACTGACTGAGCAGAAGATTATCCCGCAGTAGGTTGCCATTGCTTTCTGCGGTAGACTGGTTGCCGACCAAGGCTATAGAACCCAATCTGTCCTGCTATTTAACCCATAACTGGAAGGAAGAGACGGATTAATACCTTTCCCAAGAGTATTTGCGCGTAAGTGAATACAATGAATTCAACTGGAATTTGAACTCGGCTCCCCGGTTTCTCGTTCCGAGGCGATATCCACTGTACCGCAACGCACATCCTCGTTGTACCGTAAGGAACTTAAAAAAAGAAAATCAAGACTGGCCCAATTCACGCGGACCAGACTTCCTACAGTTACCCACCATTTGCTGAAATCTGTCGATATCAAGCGCTTTTAATCAGATCTGATCTTCATCTTAAGCTGATGCTTAAAGAATCCAATCAGATGCTTATAAGAATAACGCTCATATCGCAAGATTCCCTTCTTTCGCGAGGTCCAAATCACCATTCGAGCCACGGCCAGCAACGTGAGAAACACCATCCGTTTTACCCCAGAATACGAGGGCGACACATTATCGCACGCATACGCGAGATCAATGGACACAAGCAGATCAGGAGCGATACGAGCCGTCAACTCGCCGACAAAGTCCCAAAAGAGGCGCACGTGAGGACAATGGTAGAAGGCGTGCGCAGCCGTTTCTTCTAAACCAAAGTCACACCGATGACAATCGGGCACATCTGCCCCGCCCCATTTAAAGACCTTGTCATTGAGAGATAGCAAGTTCCGAATCAATCGCCAGCTAAGCGAAAACTCAGGGTTGCTGAGGTAATCCGCCGCTGGTGCCCAAGGCCAAAATGAGCATGACTCATCCACAGACAAGCCGAGCCGATCACGTAGAGGGTCCTTCGTCGCCACCCCTCCACTAATACACGATACAAGTGCCTCCGAAGCTGAGAAAGGTCAGTGGACCGAGGAATAGCCCGTAAGGCACTTCGACATTCGAGTAGGAATTACTAATGATTTTGGGGCCTACGACGGCGCTCAGCCCGCGAAACGAGAGGAGTGGTAGTAAGGCAAGGGAAAGCTTCCCTAACACTCCTCTCCAAAATCGAATCCTTTGTCAAGACGCAGCGTAGTAAAGCCAACCTCGAGGCTATGGCATTTCCAGCCCCGCTGGAGACGGATGTTTAGCACAGACTTCTTTGTTGATCAGAGGTTTGCGTGCTCCCCACAAGAAGTCGAACAAGCGTTCGATCGCCTTCCTCTGGTCATCACAAAGAGGGATTACCGACAACCGATAAAGGACGGGGGAACAGATGTATGTAACACACACCTCAGACCTGCCCTTCACGGATAACCGCCGTCGAAACCAAGTCGCGACCGACGCTACGACCTTTGCCAGTATCTCCGACCAGTTCTTCTCCAGCTGGAGATCCGGCCCGAACCACACTACAAGAATGCGGACGGGCTCATCAGTACAACTGAAGGGCGCCCAGGGAGCAACATCTTCCAGGTACCTAACCGCAAGCCGGAAAACTTGTCGGGGTTGTTTTTGGCCCCTGTCACCTTTTCGTACGTTCAAGCGCGTTCTGTACTACCTCATTGTCGTGCCTGGACGACACGAAAATGGAAACGTCATCGGAAACCTTGGCTCGATCCTCACCAAGAACAGCGATTCCGCGTCGGGTCAGACTGCACGCCCTGTCCTTCAACCGGCGAAGGAGGGGCTCCAATGCCAAAGCGTAAAGTAGAGGTGACAGTGGGCAACTCTGACGAACCGACCGGGACAATGCAAAAGCGCTCGACCGCCTTCCGTTTACCTGTACCACAGCACTGGTGGAACGATATAGCAGGCTGATCCACTTGCAGAAGTCGGCTTTGAATCTGGCAGCCTGTAGGACAACTGCCAGATACCGATGGTCGACCCTATCAAATTCCTTGGACTGAGCTAAATTGATCAGCGCGGCTTGCTCGTTGTCTTTTACACCCTCTATGATCGTGCGGATCAGATGGCGGTTGCTCTGAATTGTTCGGCCCTTCACAGCACAAGTCTGTTCGGGTCACAACAGAATCTCGGCAACTGACTGCAAACGCTCAGTCAGGATCTTGGCCAAAACCTTTAACTCTGTGTTTATCAGAGTTATGGACTTGTAATCATCTAAGTCCCTCCCAACACCCTTGATCTTTTTCAACAGCGTGATCACACCCCTAGAAATCCGGTCGGGGACGGACCCCTGCCAGAACGAGTTGTTGAACACCATCGTCAAAATCGGTACAAAGATGTGCGACAGCCTCAAGTACAATTCATAGGGTAGATCATCAAGTCCCGGAGACTTGCCACTGCCGATCCTCTTCAATGCCAAATGAACTTCGCCCTCCGTGATCTCACTCTCGCAGCTAGTTGCTTCAGTCGGCGAAAGCGGAGGAAAGTCAGCCAAATAATGCGAAACTCGTTGTCAAAGACCAGGCTCCTTAGTAAAGCGGCTCTCGAAATGCCGCTGAAACGTCTTGCACATATCGTTGGTCAACCTCAGAGTACGCCCCTCTGGGGTCTTGACCTCTCGAATATATCGATCGCCATCTCGACGGATTTCTTCCTTGCTCAATTCTGCGTCCATGCTCACTGCTTCATTAGACATCTTGTTTAATCTATGCCTAATTACCTGACCCCGATACCACTTGCTAACCACGCGTTACAGGACCTGCCTAGCTAATCCTGTCTCCTCGGGATCCCCACCCCTGCCACCGCCAGGAAAAGACTATCTTTAAGTGTCTTGTTAGTCTTAGCTAGGGTGAGTCGACGGCTATAGTCAGCGGTGAAAGAGCTAATGCTATTCTTAAGCCTCTCCCACTCCCTATTCCTGATAACCGACCCACTAATTCCCGCTGCACTAGTTTAGTTAGCTGTTGCCGAAAATCCGGCTTGTCCAGTAAAGACACGTTGAACCTCCAGTGTCCAGCCAATCTAGGCCTACCATCTAACACGATCCGGGCACAAACGAGTTTGTGGTTCGAATAGACTAACCAGTGGAACGTAGGACAAACTAGTAAATCTAGATCGACCATTCTCACTAACATTCTATCCAAGTAGCTAGCTAGCTGGGTAGATGGCCAACTATTTGCCCACATCCACACCTTCCCCACTTCCAGGGTGATCGACCCGGTATTTATCGACGAGGCCGAACTCGTCGACCAGATTAACCAGGCTAAGATCGTCCAACCTCCCGCTTGCTCTACATCGACTATCTAGCTTAGGATCTAGGATGGTATTCCAGTCCCCCATTAAGACTAGGCGCGAAGAATCCACTAGGAACGGCCCCAACGGAAAAACGAGGCACCCTCCTTCTGGTCGTTGGGCGCATAAACCGCAACGATCTTAAACGAGCTACTGTTCACGGCAACATTGGCCACGATCAACCGGCCCTCCCCGGTGCCGACATGTACAAGGTCCACCCTCACATCCAGGGTACGTTTAAGCAACAAAGAAACACCTCTGGCTTGTTGGCTTCCCTATGTTAAATAGACAACAAAGTCGCTAGACAGTACACGAGCATCAACTTGGCAAACAAAGTGTGTCTCCTGGATCGCATCCACATCCACTCCGAAGGACAAGAGATCACGAAGCAAGCGGGCCGCCTTACTCCAATCACGCAAGCCCTTCGCATTCAAGCTGGCTAGCTTGATAGACATTTTCTAAGTTTAATCCCTTAGACACAGACTGGACGGAAATCTGATGGAGTCGGAACCCCGACAGATTGTCCCAGACTGCCAGTTCCAATATCAGACGTAATTCGTCCGTCTGTGACAATACCGCCGATGTCCGTAGGGAATGTAAGTTTTACTGCCCTATATAACGAGGGGTGGAGGATTATCGGGACCCTCCCAGCACAAAGAACTGACAGTGTTTTTCAAATCTGTTGACTATATTTGGGACATTCTAATTTTGGGGAATGCTTCTGTCGTCCCCTCTATAAATTCTCAAACTCTCAGGTTGCCCTCGGTATTTCTTACAAGAGTCAGCACCCCGGGGGAAGTAGAAAAGTTATTAGGATCCTCGATCGACTTACCGTCGACAAGGATAGTTTGAAAAGCGGTCTTAACAGGGCCTTTGTTTGGGAGGAGAGATCCCTCTCCAGTGCTTGTCTATCTACCCGACAAATTCTCTCCGATTTATAAAAAGTTCTCTCTCTTTTTTTTTTCTTTTTTTTTTTTGTCCTTGTCACATTCTGGCTTTGAGAGAGGTTTATCTGATTTGGGGGAAGGTTTTTCTGCTATTGGGGAGGATGAAATAATTCTAACGGGGGAAGCAGATTGGCTCCTCCTCTTAAAATGTTCTGCTTTAACAGGCGATGCAGGGGTGGATTGAGCAACCAGGTCCCGTTCCGCCTTGCCTCGATCTGCTTTTGCATCTTTTTTGCCCTTCTTCCTGCCCTTCTTCTCTTCCGTGTTTTAGAGATGAGGGGGCGCGGAGTGGGGAACCATTTCCTCACAGTCCATGGCTAATTCTTTTTGAGCTAGTACTGCCGTTTCTTTCTGCTGTTCTTTCTGTTGTAGGTTGTTTGGTGATTTTTGGGGTGTTGGAACCCTTTTTGGAGAGACATTCTTCTGAGGGGGTGGGTAGCTGTTTTTCTGCCCCTCCTCACCACCTCAGTCCATTCACTTCTGCTGATCATCTTGGCTTCTTTAGGTGTTTCTTCTATTGTTTTGGTCGACACCGGTTCTACCGGTGTTGATGTTGTTGCCGCTACCGGAATTCTTGTTGGGCACATTTTAGCTAAGTGCCCCGCAGCACCAAACATCCAACAATGGGGTATTCGTCCTTCTACAACTACAAAGAGTTTTCTTTCTCGATACATTAGTATATCAAGAATCTTGGATTTTTTATTTTAGTTTTAATTGAAAGCTTAATGATTAAATTTACTATTTCCAGTAAGCAAAATTCTCTCTGGTTTATTTCAAGCAGAAATTATATTGATTGGAATATAAAAGTTTGAGATTTTTTTCAATTTTTTAATTTTGCCGACATTTTTGAGCGATCGATACAGTGGTAAACAAAAGTTAATTCTCGGGTATAATGCTTGCTTCCAAGTTTTAAGTAGGTAACTCCACTCATTTTCAAAAACTGACTTTTAACTTCTTTATTTCTAAAAATTCAATTTTTCTTGAAACTTTTATTTTAGTTTTAATTGAAACCTAAATGATTAAATTCACTATTTACAGTAAGCAAAATACTCTAGTGTATTTCAAACAAAAATTATATCGAATGGAATCTAAAATTTTGTGAATTTTTTTTTAATTTTTCAATTTTTCAGTCATTTTTGAGCGATCAACACATTTGTAAACAAAAGTTAATTCTCATTTTTAAAAATCTTGCAAAAACAAAATATACATCTGTGGCACATTATTTTTGGAAAATTAGCAAATTTAATGTTAAATTAATCCGATTTATACAAGTATTACTTATTTATGTCATGAAATTTAGAATAAATCTATTTCTTAAACACAGAGTTGAACTTTCTGATCTTTCTCCTGTATTTGAAATGACAGCTCGACAGATGGGAGATAAGATAAATGTATGGCGATCGCAAGTGACAACTGTCAAAAATGTTTTTTTGTAAGTAGAGGAAACCGTGAACCACATGACCTTTTCATGTACACATAGAAATTACCATACAAAAAAAAAAAACAAAAAAAAACTTCAAATACACCCTACCCCTCAAATTGAAAAATATTTTTAAAAATACGATGGCTAGATGATTTGTATTAAACTTTTCAGTTTTCGATTAGTAAATATAGTCTTCATTTAATAAATTATCAACCTAACGTCTACATGTCTTTGAAATACTTAAAAATATTTTTAAAACTTAATAGATTATTATAATTGAAAAAAAGAATGAAAACAATTCTTTTAAAATTTCTTATTAATCGAAAACATTTTTTCAGACTCTAATGTCCTTAATTTATATTATTTATTAAAGCAATTAACATTATCTAATGAATAATGTCAGTTTTATTGCATTTTTTTTTTTTTTTTTTTTTTACTATTCGGAGTAGATTTTCGGTGAAAGGGGCGAAATGGCTAAAAACAGTAATACATGATTTACATTCCCCATTGAGTTCTGCATTTTACTAATAAAAACCAATTATGTCTACAGAATTTAGTTTCTGTAAATTTCATTGGGGGTAACAGATGTAAAAAAATAAATAAATAATTCAAGATTTTTAAAAAAAATTTTTTTCAGAATTAATTTCATTTATTTGTGAATAAGCCCTGAAAGTTTCATTAAAATCTGACAATTATTTGATTTTTGCAAGAATTTCCAAATTAATGTATTTGTCACCGGAAAAATGTGAGTTAGGTAATATTACGTTTTCCATTGTAAAATCTCCTAACGATTTGGCTGTCCGCTAACGAAAATAAAAACAATATTTTTATCAAAATTTAGAACGTGTTAGAAAGTATTAAATTTTTTTTCAAAATAATTTAAAAATACTTTGATCTTTCCTTTTAATAATAATAATAACATTAACATTTTGATGAAAATTTTTTTCTTAAGTTTAGAACCTTTTTCCTTCATACTATGCAGTTCTTTCGGCGATTTAGTGGAGGTACCTACTTTAGGTTTGATATGCAGACATTTTTTTGTTTATATTTTATGAACGTCATTTAAAAAATTATAATAAAATTTTAGTTCTTGTTTGAATTTTGCATTATAATTGACTTTCAGCGATTTTTCTACGACAAATCTGAATTCTTTTATTTAAGTTACTTCCCTTGCACCATGCTGAACAAACAAAACCTAAAACGCCTTGTGAATCAGACAAATCAAACCACTGAGCCGTATGAAGCGAATTCTGGAGCCGTAATATTTTATTTTTATAAAACCTCACTATTGCTGTTATCAAAAAATAAGTACAATCCTATGAATTAGTTTCTAGTCAAAATCTAACGGTAAGTGAACAAAGAAAGAACTCAAGATTCTCCTCTAAACAAGTGTTTTAAAAGTAAACGTCCGAATAATAAACGTTTCAACATAAGACCTTGCTTAACATTTACGCAGTTGCCCAAAATTATTATTGACTGAAGCTGAGTAATGGGGTCGAGTATATATTATCGAAAACGTTTACGGTATTTATTATGGAAAAATATTAATTTTCAAAAATTAATGACAAATAAAATAAAGAAAAATATTTATTTTCAAAATATTGAATCGCATCTAGACATTTTAGAATATTTAAACCACTTGCGCATTCTATTCTATAAAGTAGGTACCTCCGCTCATTTTCGATACCTAAACTTTAAAATGAATTTTTTTTTAAAAATACTTTTTTAATCTTTAATTTTAGCTTTAATTAAAAGCTAAAGGATTAAATTTACTATTTCCTGTAAGCAAAATACTCTGATGCATTTCAAACGAAAAATATATTGATTGAAATCTAAAATTTTCAGATTTTTAAAATTTTTAAAATAAGTTTTCGGCCATTTTTGAGGCGATCAACGCATTTATAAACAAGAGTTAATTCTCGGTTTTAAAAGCCTTGCAAAAAATAAAATATATACCTGTGACATGTTATTTTTAGAAAATTAGCAAATTTAATGTAAAATTAATCTGATTTACACGAATTTTACTTGTTTATAGCATGAAATTTTGCATAAAATTATTTCTTAATCACAGAGGTGACAAGTGATTGATGTGGGAAGAGAATGATGACAGAAACATGTGAAAAGAGTGATGACAGCTAATATGATAACCAGAATAGACATAATTGTCCAACTTTTTTTCCTGTAAGGGGAAGAAATCCTGAAACACATGATCTTTTACAATAATAAAAAAAAACCGTAAAATGCGCACACACACACACACACACACACACACACACACACACACACACACACACACACACATCAAATTAAAAACTATTTTTAAAAATCCGATGGCTCAATGATTTCTACTAATGTTTTCAATTTTCGATTAGTAAATATAGTTTTCACTTAATAACTTTAGGCTACTATGAGTCACCGACACACTTGAAATTCTTTTCATAAATAGGTGATTTTATATTAGGTACCCCCACACACACACACTAATTCGCTGAAAAAAAAAGAAGCATAGTATGAAGAAAAAAGGCCCCAAACCTAATAAAAAACAAAATGTTTATGTTATTATTAAGAGGAAAAATCAAAGTATTTTTAATTAATTAAAAAAAATTAACCCTTTCTAACACGTTCGAAATTTTGGTGTAAACTCTTGTTTTGATTTTCTTCCAATCAAATCGTTTCGAGAGTTTACAATGGAAAATGTAACAGTTTTTTTCCAGTGAAAAACACAATAATTTGTAAATTCTTGCAAAATCAAATAACTGTTCGAAATTTAATAAAATTTTCAGAGTTTATTTACAAATGAATGAAATTATTTTTTAAATTATTATTTTTAGAAAATATTGGTAACTTTTTACATCTGTTACCCCCTCCCCTCCACGTAAATTCATGAAATTTCAAGAAATTAAATTTTGTATCGAACATTTATTGTATTAGTTAAATGCAGAATTCATTGGCGAATGTAAATCATCTATTATTTTTTTTCAAACAGTTAACCTTTTTTCGCAATTTCTACTCTCAACAGTAAAATAGCAAAAGGCAATAAAACTATGAGATGATTTAATTAAATATGCTTTTAATTGCTTTTATAAATAATATATATAATATATTTATTAAAGAAAATGTTTTTCGATTAATAATGAAATTTAAAAGAAAATGTTTTCATTTTTTTTTAATTATAATAATTTGTAAAGTTTTGAAAATATTTTAAAAATATTTCAAGGACTTGTAGACATTAAGTTGGTAATTTATTGAGTGATTATTTACTAATCGAAAACTGAAAAGTTTAATAAAAATAATCTAGCCATCGTATTTCTAAAATAATCTTTAAATTTTTTTTTCTGGGTGCGTATTTGAACTTTTTTCTTTGTATGGTAATTTCTATGTGTACATTAAAAGGTCATGTGTCTCACGGACACTTGTACTACGTTTCGGCTTTTATACGCTTCGGCCTTCTTCAAGTGCTAAGAATTTCGAACCGAACCATTTATTACGATCACTGGAAAAAATACTAGAGAGAACCATTAACATCAAAAACTGCAATATGAACTCTGGTAAAAAAAATGATTACTGAACATTAGGTTTATAAAGTCCCAGAAATTCAGTTGTTCTTGTTGTCCTTAAGGACGGGTGGATATAGACGTTGGTTAGTTCCAATGACTTGACCTAAAAGAGTTGTGAGTTCAATACCATGCTACAACACTGGTGAACAAAGTAACTTAGAGAGTCGAGTTAGAGGGAAATAACATTTGTCGTCATTTTTTGGCGGCACGGTCCCACTCCTCATTATAATAATGTTAGAAATACAGTCGATATAAAGAAATCTCTTGGAAACGATAGAATGTCAATGGCTTGTATGACAACAAAATCTGAAAGAAACAGCTGAAATTCCTTGGACGCATATGGAAAGAGGGATAGGAAAACTTAACCAACCCACACGGGGAATATTGAGTGTAAGAGACGGAAAGGCAGCGATGAGCCACCTACTTGACGAACTTGTGAATGGATGGTGGAACTGCGTAGGGAAACTTAGCAAAAGTAGAAAAACTGCTAAGAATCACCTGGTATGTTAGATTTCTCAGGTTTTGTTTCTCGGTATGTTTTTCAGGGTTCTGATTCGCTGATAAATATTTTCGCATATATGTGTGAGGAAAGAAGAAATTTGTCGTGTTAGTTAGCGATCTGGCTGTGCGGAGGTAAGCAAGAGCATAACACGTCCATTTACGGACCAATCAAACGACAGTATTTAGCAAGTGAAGTCGAAACTTGTTTTAATGGGTTTCTGAGACAAAACGTAGAAATCCAATTTAAGCCAAAATTGTATGTGTACTAAGCATTTTTGATTTTTCTCAATAAGTGACTGTAAATCAGAGGAGATATGACATTCAGTTTTAGAACAAATTTAAGTTTCAATTTCCTAATTTTCCAAAAATAACGTGTCACAGATGTATATTTTATTTTTGCAAGATTTATAAAAACCAAGAATTAACTTATGTTTACAAATGTATCGATCGCTCAAAAATGGCCGAAAATTCAAATTTTTTTTTATAAATCTCAAAGTTTTAAATTTTAATCAGTATAATTTCTGTTGGAAATACACCAGAGTATTTTACTTACTGGAAATAGTCAATCTAATCATTTAGCTTTCACTTAAGCAAACATTAAAGTTTCACGATAACGTTTGTTATATTAAAAAATTCAATTTAAAACTTAAGTATCAAATTTGAGTAGAGATACCTACTTAAAACTATTCTGCTACTCTCTGTTCGTAAAAAACGTTTAAATATCTTGGTTGAAGTTAAATTTCGGTTTTTATTTAACGTCTAAACTTATTCTGTAATTAAAAAACGAGTTTTATTTATGTAAAAAACATTTTAGACATTTTTAAAACAAAGAAAATAAAAAAAAAAACTCACTTCCACGCAATTCGATTAGTTCATCTGACGGATACTGACAAAAAAATGAATGAAAAGACGTCTCGTAAAAATGCAATATATTTCCCATTTATTTAAAAGAAACATTTTAAATTTTGTGTTAGTAAACTAGATTTTATAAGATATTACTTATTATTTGTCTTAAAGTGTAAGCAAAAATACATTTTTTCCAGCAGGCTATGTCCACGCTTGTCTACCTGTTCAGAAACAACCAGGGCCGTGCTTAGGGACCACGCAATTGCGAGGGTCGGGAGCACAAGGATCCTTAGCTCCGAAGATCTATTGCAATGAAAAAAATTAACAAAGAAATAGACATCTATCAACCCATTTCACTTTCTCGCTCTCTCTCTCTCTCTCTCTCTTTATATATATATAAACCTACCGTCACACTCGTCAGGGCCGTTGTGTGAAACCTACCGCGGTTTCACACAACGGCTATTGACGAGCCGTTGTGTGAAACCGCGGTAGGTTTTGGCGATCTTGTGATTTTTTTACGTGTCTTTGCTCTACATTGCTTCCTCTTTGTTATTCCACTTTGGTTAGTTCTGTATCGAGCACTTTTTCTTTCTTTGTGGTTGGTTCCGTTTGGGGGTTTTTTTTTTCTTTACTACGGGATATTGTATGTATTGTCTGTATTCCGCAGTTTTCTTTTTTTTCCCCCTCTTGTCCAACGCCTTATAGTGACGGACAATAACGGAGTTAAATTCTGTCTGTTATTTGTTGTCCTCAAAGTTTATTTTCGTATAATTTTAGGATTTAGATACTTACAGAGTCGGTCTTGTTATTATATATATATATATATATATATATATATATATATATATAGACAAACATATAACTATACTCGTGTCGAAAAACCCTCCTCTGATCTACGTGGAAGGAAAAGTGGTTATAAAAAAAGAAAGAGCTTAGCACATGAACACCAGTCAAAAGAGTTCGGACCGAGTCAGCACGTAACCCAAAGAAAAAACCCGAGACGAGTAATCAACTAACAAAAAAAGCGCTCAATACTCAGATAGAGCAGAATAAATAAAGTCTACCTAGTGAACTAACAAACCTTGGTAGGTTTATTGACTCACTAGGTATACTTTATATATATATATATATATATATATATATATATATATATATATATATAATCTTTGATAGAAGCCTTCCGGACCAGAAGAGGCCGCAAATCATTAGTAATTAAAAAAGAATGAACTTGAGAGAGAAATAGATAATAGATATCTGTTTCAACATACATAAAACGTAGCTAAAAGTTGTGAAAACGTTCGTAATTTATAGCTTCAAAACGCCAATTCTGCGATTTCTTCTGTTTTCTCGTGATCACGGAATATCTGCGTTCCGAGAGTATGTTATTTTGTTTAAAGTGCCATTTATTGTGGGTTCAGTATGTTGGGGGCGCGCAAGTTGCATTCAGCGGGTGGGGGGCGATGCTGTTAAGCACGACACTGGAAACAACACCGAATCGCCTAAGCTTTAGAAGCAGAGGTCGACGCCGAAATTCAACGCATGGCTAAGGAGGGTATAATTGCATACTGCAGTGACCCCAAAGGCTTCAATAGCCCAGTATTTGCTGTGTGCAAGAAAAACGGGTCGACTGGCGTAGTCGCCAACTTTAAAAGAACCCTCAGCAAGGTCCTAGTCAATCTGGACTCCTATCCAATACCAAGGATTAACTACTTGTTCAACAAAATCGGCAAAGGAAATAAATACTTCACGTCCCACGATCTACACAGCGGCTACTGACAAATCGAAATCAACAAGCAAGATCGACACAAAACGGCGTTCAGATGGAGTGACCGATGCTATCAGTACACATGTCTGGCCTTTGGTCTTACATCAGCCGGACAGATCTTCTCTCGATGTGTAGCAGAAGCTCTAACCACTGTCGCGTCTCGCGACAACATTTCCTCTTACATCGACAACAACCAGGTTCACGCTAAGACATTCGAGGAGTATATACGCTCAATCGAGCAACTCCTCACCACCATACGCAAGTTCGAACTTAAGCTGAATCCGGATAAATGTACCTTCCTCACATCAGAGGCGAATTTACTCGGGCGCATAGTAAACAGCAAAGGATTTAAACCTGACCCCGAATATGTCCGGGTCATCAGGAAAATGAAGCCACCAACGTCAAAAAAGTAAGTACAAAGCCTCATCGGCCGTTTAGTGTGGATCAGACAATTCCTCGAGACCCGTCTACACGAACAAATCAGGTTCGACATGTTTTCAAAGCTAATGGGCCCCATACACGAGTCTAAAAACCGTTTGTCTGGACGGAAGAGACCGACAGAGCTTTAAAAAAAATCAAGGACCGACTCTCCTCACCATCTGTCATCTCGTTTCCGGATTTCTTCAAACCCTTCACTCTCACTACCGATACCAGCGACGTGGCATGTGGAACCATCTTAATGCAAGAAGCTGATAAGGGAATGGTCAACATTCTAGCAGTTGCTTCACATACATTTAACCCTACAGAGAAAAACTGGTCCACAACGGAATTAGAGGCATATGCAATAAAGTGGGCGATATAGAAATTTGATTATTACCTGCGTAACCGATCCTTTGTCATATTCACCGATCACAGATCTTTGACATATCTGGACCAAGGCGAGTTCAATAACACAAAAATACGACGGTGACAGGAAGAAATCTCTTACTACAAATTCGTCCAGGAGTATGTCGAGGGCGAATCGAATGTGTGGGCTGACATGCTCCTCAGAGTCTGCGGTCACAGGAAGGCGAAAACTCCGAACGACCTTCAGTCAGTTAAGTCCCATACGTGATACACGCTTGGGCGATCATGTCTCGAAAGAGACAAGACTGACTAGACAGAAGATTATCCCGCAGTAGGTTGCCATTGCTTTCTGCGGTAGAATGGTTGCCAGTCAAGGCTATAGAACCCAATCTGTCCTGTTATTTAACTCATAACTGGAAGGAAGAGACGGATTAATACCTTTCCCAAGGGTATTTGCGCGTAAGTGAATACAATGGATTCAACTGGAATTCGAACTCTGCTAACCCGGTTTCTCGTTCCGAGCCGATATCCACTGTACCACATCCTTACCAAGCAAGAATTCCGGCCTTCGCATCCACATCCCGTCTTGGTGTCTTGGCGAGGTCGACAGTTCACAGCTCATCCTCAGTACCCACACACCACAAGACACCCGCTACCATAAGCACATCGCCAACGCATTCTTCGCTCCCCACTCCAACTCCACCATGCCCACTGACAGAATCTGTAAACACCTTGGTATCGCGGATGACCAACAGAGAGTTGAAAGATTATCAGCGCCCACCAGTCGTCAGACTCGGGCGAAACCCATATCAATCCTGACGACCACCGGACATTGCTTTTCAAAAATCACATGCACCAATTTTTTAGAACTGGGCATCTCTGTCCTGATGATAAGAGACAGCAAACACTCTTCCAAACTAGTCATACCATACAAACTCCGAGCCAGATACCTTCACCAAGCACATGAGAGCCCCAACCACTCAGATATTAACCGCATGCAAGAACTCCTATCCAGCTACTGGTGGGAATTCAAAACCCGCGAGAGCCAGGCCTACGTCAATATACATTTGCGACACGTGTACAAAGTATAAGGGTAACTATGATAGGCGCACTCATTGGCCTATCGGTCACTGTAATTGGGGCTGGACACCATTCGAAGTTGTCCCTATAAACTTCGTCACAATGTCCAACTCCAAGAGAAAGCGCTACATCCTAATCCTCTTAGCTTCAGCTGGCACCTCATCGCCATGACACGCGCAAGAGACCGTGAATTCGACGCTGCCCGCGGACTATACCAATTTTTTCTCTAACACAGAGAGATTCCATGCATAGTGTCATCTGATTGTGGCACACACTTTACCGGCGAAGCCTATGGACAGTTCTGCAACCAGATGTCCATCTCACAAGAACTTCCCTGTTCCTGGCAACCACAAAGCTCGGGGAATATCGAGCGGCAACATTGCACGATTAATAACGCCATCTACATGTTGTGCGAGGACAGAAACTGCGAATGGACAAACATTCGCGAGTCCGTCGTCTCATCCATGAACGCCACGATCAACAGTACCACTGGAGTTTCCCCGTACTATGCGATTACTGGCCATCATCCCAACACCGGCCTGCCCAAACTACAGAGAAAATAAATCGCAAGCGATGACCCGGGAGCCTATGGTATGCAAATAAATGATCTGAAAGGTCCACCACCGCGTCGCCCTAGCCAACGATGAAGCTGATCACAAACGCCTCCTCTACAAGGACCCGATACAAGTAGGCGACAAGGTCTTGCTTCATCGGCCACACTCAACTGCGGCCCAATCATCCCATCTGCTCTGAATTGGGAACTTCACGATTATCAAGACGCACAACACGATGTGTCAGGTGCGAAACGAGAATGGTGACACAGCCTGAACCCACCGCGCATACATTTTCCGCCTTGCACCGCCAACACATCTGTCTGACACAACCCCTTTAACATGTGACACTCACTAGAATGTCCATGATCATTTTTTCCCACTCCCTTCTGGGACACATAACCTATTATGCTATGCCGTTGCGGGAGGTGGCGAATGAGTGGAGGTACCTACGTTAAAATGAAAAGGAAGAAAAAAAATAAAATACGAAGTCACCAGCAACCATTTGATATTATAAAAATTTTCTGTCGAATTATTAACGAAATATGGCGGAAGTAACCGGGAAAATATAATGGAAACATACAATCAACATTTTTCATTACTAAAAAATGAGTAAAAACAGATGTTATGACGGCAAGACAAAAAATATTAGAAAAACTATTTTTGCATGAGAAATACTTAGGTTATCTCCCTTATATGCTTTCTTGCAAAGTTATTTCCCTTGCATCTTTTATTTTACATCGTGTTTCCTTATTGCCAAGTTAAATGTACGATTAAAATAGCGAAAGAAAGTAATTAAAAAACACATTAAATCGTTTTGGAATTATTATTGGGATTTTTCATGTTTTATTTTTTCGAAAATGGATGAACAAATGAAAAACAGGATTAGGTTTGTTTTTTTGCTTTTAATCGATATTTTCTGATGTTCACGCTTATTTTTCTTCATCACTGTTATTAGTTCTCTAATCAATCTTTTTTATGTCACTGTTTTTTTGGGGGGGATTGTTTTGTTTTGTTTTTTTCTCGATGAGCTCAGCATTGTTTATATTTTGCCTTTTTTATTTATTTTAAGTCACTTTTTTTTACAAAACGGAAGTGATGCCATATTCACTATTTAAGTTCATACGAACTTTGCTTTTAGTATTTGAGAAATATTGGATTTGGGGTTTGCATAGAGCAAATAAATATCCTGTCCGATTTTAAAAGCCTCGAAGTCGGCCGTTGGTAACAACTTCATTCGATGAACTGGGACAAATTGATCGACTCCTTGCCATCGATAGATCACACTGTCATGTTCCCTTGAATCCGCCGTATTCTGTGCATTCGATACAACTAAATATTTTTGTTCACCAATTGTAAAGAACTCCCAGTCTATGGCACTAAAAAAAACAAAAAAAAACATAGAAAGCAAGTCATGAAACACCAAATATTTGAACAAAAAAGTCAATCATTAACAATAATGCGTTTTTTGGCTCAGTTTTATTGTTGATAAATAAAGAAGAAGAATTCTTAGTGTATATATATATATATGTGTGTGTGTGTGTGTGTGTGTGTGTGTGTGTGTGTGTGTGTGTACTATAAATCTATAATAAAAACAGTTTACTGAACACAAGTGCCGTTGTGTTTCGGTACCATCTTATTAGCACCTCGTCAGGTAGTCAAATATTTTTTGTTAGGAATCATTATATATAAAAACTTAAAAACAACACTATTTTAACCTTAATCATCTTATTTTAACCTTAACTTTAATCATCAAAAACATAATAGCGGAATGTTAGACAGATATAACAACCTAAGCAATCAACAACATTGTTTTGTTTTTTTTTGTTTTTTTTTTGTTTTTAATCATTTCACCCCGAGCAAGGCGGAAACGCCACTGATGTGCAGGGGGTTACATAAATGTAAAAAGATTAATTAGAAAAGAGTGAGGAGTACAAGCTAGTTAGAAAGGAACAATAGAAAGCTGAGAAAGAAGGTGCGATGACAGATACATGGGTGGAGAGAAAGTGAAGGTTATACAGAGGAGGGGAGAGAGCTAGAGTCCAGTGGTTAGTAGATGAGTATTAACTTTGCATTTAAATTTCTGGAGGTTGTAGCCGTCAGGAAAGCAAGAATACGGGAGTGAGTTCCACAGGTGGGAAGTGCGAGAGAGGAAGCTGCAGGAGTAGAATTGTCGTCTGCATATGGCTAACCTGACTGTGAATTGGTGGGACCCAGTTGCCAGTCTGGTTGCACGGGTAAACACCTGTTGAGGAGGCATCAGTGACTTAAGCTCATCCGAGCAGAAGCCATGAAAATATTTATAGAAGAGACAGAGGGAGGCCACATTTCGACGATGGGAAAGTGGCTGCAGTCGAGTCGCCAGATCAGTACCTATCACATTACAGACTCTCCTTTGGAGCTTGTCAAGAACACTGAGGAGAACGGCAGAGGCACCTGACCATAAATGGCAGCAGTACTCCATGCACGGACGGATGGTTGACTTGTATATATGCAGGATGGATTCAGGTGGAAAAAACATCCTGGATCGACATAGTGACCCAACCTTCTTAGCAGTAGATTTTGCTATGGATTCAATATAGTGGTTCCATTTGAGGTCTGAGGACAGGGTAAGTCCGAGCAGGCGTAGTGTATTACTCTCCGGGAGAATCGCCTGGTCCATGCTTATGGGAGGCAGAAGAGGTTGCCTGTAATGGTTGACAGACAAGAGCTTGGTCTTAGAGGAATTGAAGTTGACAAGCCACTTCTTGCCCCAGTTCACCACAGAGTGTAGATCCCGCTCAAGGTCAGCAGCGAGTTTGTGTCTGTCCGCCACGACAGGTTTCTTACTGGAGCGGGAGTATATTGTAGTGTCATCTGCGTAGATGCTTACTTGGGACTTGATCTCATCAGGGAGGTCGTTGATGAAAATAAGGAAGAGCGTCGGGCCCAGGATAGAGCCCTGTGGGACACCAGCATTCGTGCTGTAGGACAAAGAGGCACGCCCATTCAGAACGACCTTCATTTTGCAGTTATTTAAGAAAGATTGGATTAGGTCAAGCAGGCGACCGGTAATACCATAACCGCGTAGTTTGCATATGAGTCCAGGGTGCCAAACCCTGTCGAAAGCCTTGGAGATGTCAAGACCAACCGCGCGAGCCTCGTCAGACTCATCAAGGGACTGTGGCATGTACTCCGTTACAGTTGTTAGCAGGTCGGCCGTGGACCTGTCAAAGCGGAATCCATATTGCCTGTCGGAGAACAGTTTGTGGGCGGTGAGATGATGAACTATTTCAGCATTGATTATAGCCTCGAATACTTTCCCGAATATCGGTAGAAGACTGATAGGGCGATAATTGGATGGGTCCGAGGGTTCACCACAATTCTTAAAGACAGGAACGACTGAGGAGAATTTCCAGCATGCAGGAAATCAGGAAGCAGAAAGGCAGTAGTTAAACAGTTTAGAGAGGACGGGGGAAAGTTCAGGGGCACACTTCTTAAGGACTATCACCGGGATTCCATCGTCTCCACACGCCTTATGGGGGTCGAGTTTTGAAATTACTCTGGATACTACTGTCGGGGTAATATATACTTCGTGCAGTTTGGCCTCAGTTCTAATAGGGAAGTCGGGTGGGTGCACTCCGGACGAGTCGAATGTGGAGTTGGATGAGAATCTGCGGGCAAAGCACTCAGCTTTGTCAGCAGATGACGTGAGAACCTCAAATCCATGGATTAAAGGAGGTATTTCCTATTGTTGAGCACTCGTTTACAAATCCTCCAATAGTCCTTGGAGCCGAACTTGCGGTCAGCTATGTGCTGTCGCATTCTCTCAGCAAACAACTGTTTGGCGTCATTTAGAGTTCTCTTGCACTCATTGCGAGCAGATGTGAACAGTCGCCTATTGTGATCAGTTGGCTGTCTCCGGAATAGATGGAAGTAATGGTTCCTGTGGGCAATGGCGGCTGAGCAGGCCGAAGAGAACCACGGAGAGGAATGAGGTTTCCTGGTGGGTATGAAGGCATCAATGCCAGCTTTCACCCATGACGAGACCTCAGAGGCACAGTCATCAACTGATAGGTCAAACACTTTTCCCCAAGGGACGTCGCAGAGGAAATCGCGAAAGGCATCCCAGTCAGCTTTTTGGTAGAGGTAGGAGGTTCTATAAGTAGGGGGCTCCTGGGGGGAGTGAGATTGGAAAGAAATACTGAGGGAGACTACAACGTGGTCGGAGTTGCCGAGAAGGCAAAGCTGCGAGACTCGACAGGCGTCAGGCGCAGAGGTGAAACATATATCTAGCAGTGAGGAATGACCTGAGGGAGTGCTTGGAAAGCGAGTGGGGAAGTCCACCACTTGCGTAAGGGACTGGGAAATAGCAAAGTTCATGGCGTGAGTGCCCGCCGGATCAGTAACGGCGTTTTCAAGCCACTCAGAGTGGTGGGCATTGAGGTCTCCAAATACAAATATGTGGGCGAATGGGTGATAGGAAATAGCTTTATCTATGTCGTCGGCAATGCTATCTAGTAGGGAGCAGTCAGGAGAGGAGGGAGTACGGTAAAGGAAGAATAGGTAGCTAACCAAACTGAGGAGAGACAGGCGGAGACATATGTATTGGTGGTCAGTAGATTCGAGTGAAGTCACCCTAGTTATGGGGAGGTGTTCGCTGACATAAACACCCAGCCCATGCATGTGGACAGTGGAATCCTTCCTTAAAAGGGGAAGATAACTAGGGATGAAGAGGTCAGAGGAGGGAATAGCTGAGTTGAGGTTAGTTTCGCAGAGCGCGAGGATGTCAGGGGACTTTTCATGCAGGAACGCTTCTACACTAGGAAAGTTAGTACGAATGCCTCGGATATTAGTAAAGGAGAGGTTAATGGGTTTAGGTGGTTTGGATTTAACTGGTTTAGGGTGATTTCTGATTTGTTGAGTCATGATTCTGTTTGTAGAAAGGGACCTAGGGTAGAGGATACAGGCGGTCATTACCCACGATCTGTGCTGGGAGGGAAACTGGCTAGGGCTGCAACAAGGTGTGGCCTCGGGGTTGCCCACCGAAAGCGCTTGCAGGGACACCTATCCATGCGCGTCATGGCACTACAAGAACCCCGATATTATACAACTGTTGATCAGAGCAGCCGCTCTTGACGCTACGCAAGAGTTAGGGCTCCTAACTACCAGTCGGAAGCAGCAACCAGGAAACTGCCAACCCGGTACCCTCACAGTGATGAGCCGTTGCCACCAACCGGCCAGATCGCAGGAAACCACCGGAAGTACCAGTACCAAGGTCTGAAGAGAGAGAAGAGAAAACCGGAAACCACATCCTAAACAGGAAACAAGGGGCGAGCCTCTACTCCAGTTCAATAGACGTGGGAGGAGTATTGACCGGGCGATAGTGTGACCTATCTACTCCTATTAAAAAAAAAAAAAAAAAGAAAAAAAAACACGCACAAACATCGAAAAAAACACAAACTTACAAAAGTAGAGCGTTAACTAAGTTTTAACTTAGTTAAAGTCCAAATGAAGCATGAACTCCAAAAAGGAGGGGGGGAACGAAAAATACAGATATATATATACAAAAAAAATAAATAAATAAATAAATAAATAAAAAAATAAACGAAAAATACCTCACAGTTTAACACAGGAAATTTGAATTAAAATTTCATTCTTCAATTCTTGCTTTTCCCAAAAATCAACATCAAGTTAACCTGCTCGGTGACTTCCGATTCAAAGAACAGAACATGGCGTGGGGTGGGGTACTAATGGCTGCTGATACCTCGGCCAAGGTAGCTTCGCATAACAGAATACATAAAAATTTCAAACTTTTTTTTTCTCCCAAATGAAGCATGAACTCCAAAAAGGGGGGGGGGGGGGAACGAAAAATACAGATATATATATATATATATACAAAAAAATAAATAAATAAATAAATAAATAAAATAAACGAAAAATACCTCACAGTTTAACACAGGAAATTTGAATTAAAGTTTCATTCTTCAATTCTTGCTTTTCCCAAAAATCAACATCAAGTTAACCTGCTCGGTGACTTCCGATTCAAAGAACAGAACATGGCGTGGGGTGGGGTACTAATCCTAAAAAAATAATGACTACAACAATAATTGCAATTGCCGAAAGCCTATCGAGTGTCCATTACAAAAGAAATGTCTAACTGACTCTATAGTCCACCTATACTCTATTTCTACCATAGAAAATCCTACAGTAAATTTTGTTTATATCGGTGGCACCAAGAAGCCCTTGAAAACTCGCTATTATTTGCACATCTCATCTTTTAATAATAGGACTTACCGCAATAGCACATCACTTTCTACTTATTGTTAGCAATTAAAAGAAGCCAATAAAACTCCTACCATAAAATGAAAAATATAAAAAAACGGAGCTTGTAAATCTTTACATGAGCCATGTTCTCTGTATTTACAGGAAAAATTGCAAGCTATTAAATTCCCAAAACTAAACTTGCTGAATAAATGTAGCAAAGCAACTTCCATCTGTTATCATCGTCTAAATTATACCTTAAAGTATTGTTAAATTTTCTTAATATAACATAACTAGATAATCTATAATCTATCCCTTAGCATAAATTTATTGATTCTACCATCTTCTGATAATTAATTTGTTTCGAATAACGGATACATCACTCAAAGAGGGTACATTCTGGGAGAATGGAATCATGAAGCTGTATCAAATAAGGTGAAAGTTAAGAGTACAAATTGGCAAATTTATGTATAATTTATGTATAATTATTTAAATACTGTCTTTTAAATGTACTTAAAAATGTTACAAACTTTTATTCTAATCCAATATTTGTTGTTCGGAATGATATTAATAATCATGGAAATATTAACGTATTGGCCCGAATTGTTTTTTATTTATTCTTATTTTTTTTTTAATCAACGAAATGATAATCACCACCAATCATATTTACGATATAGGCATCCGAATTCGAATTCTAGTTGAATTCGCGTCATTCACTTACACACAAATGCCCTTGAAAAGAGATTAATCTATCTCTTTTCCCTTCAGCTATGTATTGAATACTAGGACCGATTGGATTCTACAGCCTTGGTTGGCGACCAGTCTACCGCAGAAAGTAATGGCAGTCTATTGCGGGAAAATCTTCTGCCTAGTCAGTCATGGATCGAAAGAGACATGATAGCCGAAGCGTGTATCACGTACGGCAATTAACTGATTGACTTTCAGCCAAGAAGGAAAGAGACAGAGAGAATTGTTTTGTTTTTTTCGTATTGTTGCTATTGGCATAATATTAAATAACATAATGCTAAATAATGTAATGCATGTACACCAGTCCGTGAGTTTTATTAACTGTTTTATATGAACTTTCACGAGAAAAACGTCTTACCTGTAAGTTGGGACATCTTGAAGGCGTTCGAATACTTTCTTACGAATATTAAGTTTGTATATCGAAGACTGTGTTGAATACGTGTTAGTTTTCTGATAATTCTGCGGCCCAAAGTTATAACTGTTCACGACAGCCAAATAATGTTCATTGTTTATTGAAAAATATTCCCAGTCTACAGCACCTATCGTCTGAAATATGCAAAATCCATATATGTTGAGGCACAAATCAATGACCGTAAATTAACAAAATTTATAAAGTAATAATAATAAAAACAATGAGTGATTGTTTCTTATTGCATTCGTCAATACGATTTTTGGTGCCAAGAAACGAAACATGTTTTTTTCGCGTTGTGGTGCAGTGGATATCGGCTCGGAACGAGAAATCGGGGAGCCGAGTTCGAATTCCAGTTGAATTCATTGTGTTCACTTACGCGCAAATACCCTTGGGAAAGGTATTAATCCGTTTCTTCCTTCCAGTTATGGGTTAAATAACAGGACAGATTGGGTTCTATAGCCTTGGCTGGCAGCCAGTCTACCGCAGAAAGCAATGGCAACCTACTGCGGGATAATCTACTGCCCAGTCAGTCATGTCTCTTTCGAGACATGATCGCCCATGCGTGTTTCACGTATGGCACTTAACTGACTGAATGGAGGCTGATTCTGAAAATGACCTTAGATTTTTATCGTTACCTACTGTTTTTGCTGTTTTGAAATAGCTTATTTTTGGAAAAAAAAATCAATTTATGATTTTGGTTGATCGCAACATTTAATTAATAAAGGTCGTAGAAACCCATCAATTTTTAGGTAAGCCGAACAATTCATGTTAGCCTCTTGAAATAAACTATTTTTATAAGAAACAAAGTGTTTTTGAGTCCAAAATTTTTAAATAGAAGTACCGAATTTTTCCAATTTATCGCCAAAATTCAAATTATCTAATAAATTTTCTCAGTAATACACTTTATCAGTAATACGCTAATATGAGTATTATGGTCAATTTTTACATTGGCATCTAGATAAATTTCTCGATAATTGCGGCGATGTGAGTGATGAGCAAAGAAAACGTTTCCATCAGGATATCAAGACACTGAAAGAGCGCTATCAGTAATGGCGAGACAAACGAATTCTGTCTGAGTACTGCTAGTATATCAAAAGGAACTTAAATAACATTGAACATGACAAACAAGAAAGAGAAAAAAATTACCACAGTTATTATGTTCATGAAGTTTTTATTTTTGTTTATTAAATGATTTGATGAAAAGACTTGTTGGTTTTGATATATTCAGCCATGTTATTTTTAAAGACTAAGGGTCTGATTGCTATTGAAAAAATAGTATTTCTCAATAAGCAGACCAATATTTGTTAATTTAAATGCGAACTGAGAGGTTTCTACGATTTTACTTTGAGAAATATTGCTATCGATCAATATCATATATACAGAAAACAAATTAAAAAAGCTTCTTTTGTTTTTCAAAAATGAGGCATTTCTGTACAGCAAAAACGGTAGCTAAACAAACAAAAAAGTAAAGTCATTTTTAGATTCAGTGCCTTCAAATTAGCTAAAAAAGATGTTTCGTGTCTCGACACTTTTTCAATTTCTTTTCATTTTTTTTTTCTTTTTTTTGACCAATGTTATTCATTAGAATAACGTCATCATTACATTCGTTCATTATTTACGCAACGGACATGAAAGAATCTCTTACCTCCATACTGCTAAATTTGACAAACTTTCCATCGTGCCATATGTAGACATCAGAATCTAAGAGAGTTGTACGTCCATTGAATGCTTGAGAAACAATTAGAAATTGGTAATCTAGCACCTGAAATGCTGTCATATCTCGAGCGCCTGTCGTCTTCAGCTGCTGCACCTTTTGAAAACGCCGTATCTTTCGATTCCATCGATAAATGACGGATGTAGCAAATAAACTGTTTCCTGCAGATAAAATAAGAAGCAAAAAATATCAATTTTAATATCCATGTATTTTCTATGAAACAAATAATGATAATTCTATTTTCTTTTCATTTCAACTAATTTCTTCGAATTTATTCCAAAGTTTCGACCTTTGAACTTTACAAAGAAATTTTTGGATATTTTTTGTGTCTTGTTCTTTGAATAATGTATTCAGTTCGGAAGTAAAGATATTTCTACATCACTTCGAACCATTTCACTAACATGGGTTTTAAAAGTTCCAAATTTAGGAAAAGAACAAATTTTGTTTACACTATTTAAATTGTTCAGATTATTGTCCTCGTCTTTATTGCCCTTTTTGCGACGTTTCGTTCGTTGTACGCTCCAGCCTTCATCAGGTGCTAAGAATTTCGAACCGAACACTTTATTATGATCACTGGGCTATATCATTTGAAATACACCAGAGTATTTTGCTTACTGGAATTAATAAATTTAATCTATTGGCTTTCAATTAAAGCTAAAATTAATGCTTCAAGAAAACTTTTTATTTTTAAAAATTCAATTTAAATTTAGATATTGAAAATGATAGGAGGTACTTAGATTTATATACAACGCAGCGAGTTTAGTTTACAATCTATTTTGTACATGAAGCATCTCAGTTGACTGTTATTTCTTAATTACTAAGTTAGGCTTAATCTGACACGAATGGGGAGCGTCCTGCGAAGATTCTCATTACATTGTGTCCGAGATTTTCAAAGTATCGCTCGAGAACAGCAGCAACATTAGTCATTGTTTAAAATTAATTACAAATACATAAAGTAGAATTGGTCTACGACTATATCATGTTGAATACACCGGTTCTCGTCCAATCACCGAAGTTAAGCAACATCGAGACTGGTCAGTATTTAGATGGGTGACCGTTTAGGGAATACCAGGTGCTGTAAACGTAAGGACCAAGAATGATCCTCCAGGTTTGGGGGTCGGTTTCAGGGCTAACAACCCTGCCCCATAACAAAACAGTTTGTTACACCATTGAGTGTGACGGGTGAGATGATGATCAAAGTAGAATTGAATGATGGAAACAATGCTTCAAGTTTGTCCTGATAATTTGTTCGAATTGTAACCTCCAGCCTTCTTTAATCCGGTAACGTTCTTGGAATATCTTTAATCCGGTAACGTTCTTGGAATATCAAAAAAAAAAAAAAAGACCCAGTTCAAAACTTCAAATATTTCAGTTCGAAATTTATGAATATGACAGAGGATACAAGCATCGAAACTTTTGACTAAAACAGCCAAGATAAGGACAACAATTCAAGTAACTCGGAGTATAACACCTATAATTTCTCGTTTCGTACATTCAAACAGAAACTACAAGTTCATTTAATCGATCATTTTCCAATCATCAAAAGCTACAAACATTTCTGATAAAGTCTCAATACAAACCTTTTGCGTAATTTACGACTGCAATGAATTTCGTTCCTTTGACATCAAAGAATTCAATATCAGTAGCTGTCCAAGTTTGAAGTTGTTGAAAAACTCGAAATTTTTGTCGCTCCATATTCCATCTGAAAATGGTGGAAATTGTAGAAGAGCCGTCCATTGCGGCGCCATAATTTGCGACAGCGAGAAAAAACTGAAACAAAGAATTCAAATATTCAAATAATCAAATATTGTAATAAATATCTTATCTTTATTCACTTTGACTACATACATGCGAAAAATAGAAGCAATATCAACACATATTCTCATCAATATATTATTAGTTTTCTTTACAATTTCTAATTCCACTATTTGGTGACCTTTATTTTGATTCGCCTTCATAGCATTGTGTGTTGTATCGAATAATTATTTATTAACCTCGGCTTTTTACGAGATCCCAAATAATGGACACCGAAGGAGGGTTGACTTCACTTCACGCTAGCAAGCGCCTACTAAACTCGTTGATCAATATCGCTAAGAAGAATTACAATTTATGCGAAAATCAATTTCTCTCTCTCTCTATTCTTCTTCCATATCATTGACAACACCAAAATGGGCCAGTTTTCCATAGCCAGACAATGAACAGAAAAATTCCTTGTCTATCTCGTACATGAATAAAGGGGATTTTCACGGTGTTTGCATTCATTTTATGTTTTAGTAATAAAACAAACACATACACGTCGTCGTCTTGCGGCCTCGGCCGAGATAGAATTCACTACACCCCTCCAGTATTCCCTGTGCATTTGGAACCCAGGCGCAGTTTTGTTGCGAAATTCATAATCTTGTCAAATAGCTGAATACTTGATGCTTCGCCAGGGCTACCAAGGGTGTTTTTATTATGACACCAACACTAGATGGGTTACCTCCAGGCCCCATCCTGTTATTTAATCCATAACTGGAGGGAAGTGACGAATTAATACCTTTCCCAAGGGTATGAGTGCTTAAGTGAATGCAGGGTACTCAAATGGAATTCGAACTCGGCTCACCGATTTCTCTTTCCAAGCCGATATCCACTGCACCACAACGCACATCCGTCACTGAATGCTTACAGCGCCTGGTATTCTCAAGTGGTCACCCATCTAAGTACTGACCAGGCTCACGTTGCTTAACTTCGGTGATCGAACGAGAACCGGTGTATTCAACGTGATATGCCGTAAGCTGTAACAGAAACACACACACACACACACACACACACACACACACACACACACACACACACACACACGCTGAGTAAACGTGAATTATTTCATTTTCTTATTTTATTTATTGTCATGGGAAATTTATTTTATGTCTTCGATGACATTTTTTTTTTTACATTATTTATATTATTGACATTGTTCGGACTGTTTACGACGTTTCAGCCGTTGTACGCTCTAGCATTCTTCAGGTGCTAGGAATTTCGAACCGAACTTCTTATTTCGATTACTGGGGTATATCGTTCTCATTTCATGTGCGATGCCACTTCTGGTAGGCATGCAATTATCTTCCTTTAACTTAGCTCTTTAAGTTATTTGTTCACAACTGCTGTAGCCTGGTATTGAACTCACAACTCTTTGGGTCAAGTCATCACAATAGCGTTAAAGAAATAACTTAAAGAGTTGAGTTAAAGGGAGATAACTACATGGTTACCGGAAGTAGCATCGTACATGGAATGAGAATAATATACTCCAGTGATCAAAATAAAGGGTTCGGCTCGAAATTTCTAGCACCTGAAAAAGGCTGGAGTGTACAACGGCCGAAACGTCGTAAACATGACAATAAAAATGAGGACAACAGACCGAACAATGTTAATAATGTCAATACTACCACATCTCAGAAGTATAGACAAATGTTTTACATTGTTCGGACTGTTGTCCTTATCGTTGTTGCTAGATTCACGACGTTTCAGCCGTTGTACGCCCCGACCTTCTTCAGGTGATTGTATTTTTAAACTGGACCTTTTATTACAATCACCTGAAGTAGGTCGGGGCGTATAACGGCTGAAACGTCGTGAATATGGCAACAACGATGAGAACAATAGTCCGAATAATGTAAATAATGAAAATAACTGCAATACCTCATCTCAGAAATATAAACAAAGACCCAAACGTTAAATTTCCACCTGATGTTAACTGCTGTTCTTTAATCGATCTACAAAGGAGTGTCTAAAGAAATAAAATACAATTTATCGGCTCAGAACGAGAAATCGGAGAGCCGAGTTCGAATTCCAGTTAAATTCGTTGTATTCACACGCAAATGCTCTTGAGAAAGGTATTAACCCGTCGTTTTCCCTCTTGCTATGGGTTAAATAGCAGAACAGATTGGGTTCTATAGTCTTGGTTGGCAACCAGTCTGCCGCAGAAAGTAATGGCGACCTACTGAGGGAAAATGTACTGCCCAGTTAGCCATGTGTCTTTCGAGATATGATCGCCCAAGCGTGTTTCACGTATGGCACTTAACTAACCCATTAAAAGTGAAGTGAAACCAAATTTGGTGGGTGCTACTATAACTTGAGGTCTGCCCCGATATATCATCTACCTAGGTGCAGCGCGTAGGTCTACTGCGGCCTTTCCCTTACGTTTAAATAAATATGTATATACATACAATATTAATTATAGTTCGATTCTGCGGTAGACCTCACGCTATAGTCGAAACGGAAGGTAGACCTCACGCTATAGTCGAAACGGAAGGTAGACCTCACGCTATAGTCGAAACGGAAGGTAGACCTCACGCTATACTGACGTAGACCTCGTGCTAGAGTAGCACCATTTAGTGAATATAAAACCGTTTCTAACCTGTTGTCCTATTTTGAAACTCTTAAAAGAATGAGCTGCATCACTCGGTAGAGTTTGGTAAAGCATAAATTTTCCGTTGACCCATTTGTAAATTGCCGACGATCTACTGTAAGGTTTTCTTGTTTTCGTTTTGTTTGTATATGCGTCTTTGTCATCGATTGGCGCGTTACTGGCAAAGGCAGCAAACAATCCTTCTCCTGGAATGGAAAATACTTCAACGTCAACAGCACCACCTTCCACCATTAGATCCTGATACCATTCAAAATAGTCCAGCTGACAGCGATCTGTAACATAATTTATTTAAGACTACTAGATTGGTACCGTGCCACTGTATATGAAACAATATATAACATGAAATTAACGATCAGCAAAAATAAATGGATAGTTATTATATTTTTATCTATTTTCTTTAATTAAGAGCTATCCATTATTTCTAACCATATTTCGAAATGATTGATTTCTGTTTTATTCTGTTTTATGCATCGAATCGAGTTTCCTGTAAGCAATTTTAATAAAAGAAGAGAAAGAAATGAGGGATTTTTAAAACATATTTTGGATGATTAATTCGAAAGTAAATTGTAGCAGATTTCTCACTATTTACACTATTTACATTGTTCAGACTGTTGTCCTCATCTATATTGTTATCTGGATATCTCAGACAACTGAGATATCCAGACAAAGCATGGCACGTGGGACTAGAAAAATCTACCTCAGTGAACTAAATAAAGGATTCGGTTCGAAATGCCAACGTACATTACCTGAAGAAGGCCGGAGTGTACAACGGCCGAAACATCGTGAATATGGCAACAAAGATGAGGACAACAACCTGAACAATTTAAATTGGGTAAATAATTACAATACCCAGAAATATAGACAGATGTAGATTTCTCAGTTTTATTTTCTTTTGAGGTAAATACAAACAAGCAATCCTGGACTCGACAAAAAAAATATAGATTATGTTTACAGCAAATAATCTACGAGTAAAATGTTGAATTATTTGGTCTCTGGTTTTTTATTAAATATGATTTATAAAAAGATTTTATGCACATGGGCGTATATAATCTTTCTATAGATTTTATTATGATTGTTTTAATGCAATTTAGATTCTAATTGTGATTAGTTTTACTTCATAAATGATTCAAGTCATTTCTCTCTGGCGTGAATGAATCATTAACAAAGGCCATGTTCTTCGTCAAGTAATCTTGAATTTTAGGCAATTTATCTTGACTTTAATCACTTTATGTTATTTGCGTGAATTAATCAATATTGTAATCATAACGACAGCATTTTTTAACCAAAAATGTTGGCCATAGAATCGATGTTCGACTTGCACAAATGATAGACTTACGTCGATCAGGTGTATCCCGCCAGATTCCATTCAAACAAACTTTGAGTAGATTTTTCTTCACGTCGTACGCAATATTTCCCATATCTTTCCAGGTGCATCTTTTTTCACTTTCATACTGACTTCTTCCTTCGACAAAATGAAAATGCCGTTCTTTGAAGTTAAAAAAGAAATTAAGAATCATTGGTTCAAGTGGATTTTAAAGACAAATTAGCTGTTAATTCAATTGAATGAAAATGAAAATGAAATCAGCGTTTCTTACAAGATATTTCGAAATTCTGACAAAAAGACCTCACAGCCAATGCCAAAAATAAAAGAAAATATATTCGATAAATAAGTCTATTTTTTAACAAGGATTTCGTGTGCTCATAAAAAAAACTAAAAGAAATATTGGAGAAGAAAGGGGTGTAAGACAAGAAAGTGTTTTATCATCAGACTTATTCAACCTATATAGGCGAGAAATTTCAAAGTCCCACCAGGACTAGCGGCCACAATTTTAACATAACATATGTAGACTATACAGTGTTGATAGCAGACATTGAAAAATAACTAAAAGAGCTCTTACAGACAGCAGTGAAGGAAAGCGAGAAGAAAGGACTAAACACCATTTGCAAGAAGACTGAATGCATGGTTGCTAGCAAAAGGAAGAGCCCAACATACAAATTACGACTTGGTGATACCAACATCAAACAAGTACAACAATTTAAATATCTAAGAAGTGTTTTAGCAGAAGACGGAATGTGTGACACTGAAATTCAAAGGTACACTGGGATAGAGAAAGATGCCCACCAAAAAACTAAGCAAAATATTATGAAATAGGAAAATTTCGTTATAAACAAAGAAAAGACTACTGAACTGTTATGTAATATCAGTTTTCCTATATAATATAGAATATTCTACAGAAGGATGCTGAGAATATCATGGACTGAACTTGTGAGCAGCAACAAAGTTCTAAAGACAATGAAAACAAAGAGAACACTCATACATAGCACCAGGAAGAGGTAGTTGAAATTTTAAGATAGTTTGAAAAATATGATATACCCACGATAGATTGAGGACGAGAGGGACAGAGGTAAACAGCGCATAACCTACCTGGAGAGCTTGAGTGAATGGATGGTGGAATTTGGGAGAGATGGCCAAAAGACAAGATTTATTAAAAGCTGCAAAAACAGGAAGTTGTGGAGGACCACGGTTCGATGCACCCAATACAAAAAAGACAGAGGTAAATCGCGCATGTCCAAGTTTGCGAGTTTGTTTGAAGCAGAGTTTGAGAGAGATGGCCAAAAGACAAAATTTATGAACAGCTGCAAAAAGCAAGAAGTTGTAGAGAGTCATGATTTGATACACCCACGACAGATTGAAGGCGAGAGGGACAGAAGTAAACAGCGCATAACATACCTGGAGATCTTGAATGAATGGATGGCGGGGCAGAGTTTGGGAGAGATGACAAAATTTATTAAGATCTGCCAAAAAAACAGAAAGTTGTGGAGGGCCATGATTTGATACACCCACGACAGACTAAAGACGAGAGGGACAGAGGTAAACAGCGCATAGCTCCTCTGGAGAGATTGAATGAATGGATGGCGGAGCAGAATTTGGGAGAGATAGTCAAAAGACAAAATTTATTAAGATCTGCTAAAAAATAGAAAGTTGCAAACTGAAAAAACAGGAAGTTGTGGAGAGCCATGATTTGATACGCCCACGAAAAATTCAAGCAAGAGAACAGAGGTAAACAGCACATAATCTACCTGGAGTGCTTGAGTGAATGAATGGTTGAGTAAAGTTTGGAAGGGATGGCCAAAAGACCAAATTTATTAAGAGCTGCAAAAGACAGGAAGTTGTGGAGGGCCATGATCGTCTATGTCCTAAAGGAAAACAGCATATAAAAGAAGACTGTGAATGTAAAGAGTTATGAATAAATCTTACCTGGTAAAACTAAGGTGTTTTGACCATCTGGTCTGGCACCGTTTTTAGCACAGGCTAAACTTGTGGCGTCGGTTCCAGGCAAGAAAAGTAGCTCTTTGATAAGACCCTGTTGATGATTGAATGGGAAGAAACAGATTAGATCTATAAAGTGAAAACCTGAGGCACCAACAGTTAATATTTCAGTAAAGATTATAAATCCAGTTAATACAATTAAAATAATAATAATCTATATCTATAATAAAAGTGTGTGTGTGTGTGTGTGTGTGTGTGTGTGTGTGTGTGTGTGTGTGTGTGTGTGTGTGTGTGTCCATTCTAACGAACCCAACTCCTTCGAAACTCCTGGTCCGATTTTAACCACAATTGGGTCATTTTCCGATCATGACATCAACCTTTGATGTACGCAAAAAAATTTCGAATCGATTTAAAGGGTTCGGCAAAAATCATCAAAACGCTTAGAATTTCCGAACTCTTCTCCTGCGAGATGCCTTATGCGAATTCAACCAAAATCGGGTAACTTGTAGATCAAGGTCTGAATCTTTGATGTGCACGAAAGCTTTTCGAATCAATATACAGGGTTCGTCAAAAATCAACGACAAACATAATTTCGGGTGGTCTTTTCCTCACTTTTATGCATTTCTCCAAGACGCTTCCCTCAAACTCAACCAAAATCAAACCACTGATAGATCGAGGTCTAATGCCTTGATATGCGAACAAAAATTTCTGTTGACACACAGAGTGTGACAAAAATTAATGGAAAATGTTGCTTTTTGCGATCATTAATTTCTCCGAAATGCTTAGTTGTATTCCAACAAAAATCGGGTCTTTTTTTGTAACTTCTACTTTATCATATGCCATAATAATTTCACGTTTTCTACAAGGTGCCAACCCCTCCGACGTTGCAGGGACAATGCATCCACTTCTTCTGCGTCACAAGGTCATCGCATCACATTACAGGCTCCTGTTAAATCTCCCCCCGTTCTTTCAATTGTACATACATCACTCCCGGTTACTGGCAAAATTGATCTAGCATGAACAAAAAAATGTTTACAAATACAACAAAAAATCAATACTTTGCATTTTTTTAAACTTTCGCGTCACGACAACCTCATACTGGAGCTTTTTGAATAAGCACTTGACCTTAACATTTCAACATAACTACGAAAAAATCCCAAGATACGCCGGGCTATACAGCTAGTGATAATAATAATTTAAAAATATAAGTTGTGGTGTCCGATCGCCCACGTCTTGAAAGAACATGGTGCATGAAGAAAAAAAGAAAAATGCTGAACTATTAAGTAATATCTATCCACTTTTATGACAGTGAATGTTGAACAATTTCCCTACAGATGAAGAGAAAAATGGAGGCAATCGAAATGTGGTACTACAGAAGGATGTTGAGAATGCTATGGACTTAGCTAGTAAGCAATGAAGATTTAAGGAAAATAAAAATTAAAAAGACGCTTAGAATCAGAAAGAAACAACCGAAATTTCTTGGACGTATAATGAGGAGGAAGGGCTTAGAGAATTTGGCACCCACTGGGCTTATCGAGGGTAAGAGAGACAAAGGAAGACAGTGAGTCACCTGAAAAACATGCTTGTATGAATGGATATCGGATCGGGGGCGTGGAGTTTGGCAAAGTGACAAACATTTCTAAGTGCTGCAAAGGGCAAGAGCTTCTAGAGAAATATGATCGCCCAACTCCTGAAGGGACACGGCGCACAAAGAATCTCGAAAAATCATGCGAAGATTAAAAAAGACAAAGAAATAAAACCTTTCTAAATATAGTTTTCATATGAATATATTTATACCTACACACCTGGGCAAATTAATTGAAACAAAACGAATATCTTCCTAGGATCTTTCACACTGTCCTCGATCCCATATATGTCGTCTCTTAGCATGTGTTTTTTTTTCTCTCTCTCTCTCTCTCTTTCGACCGCATACTCCTTTATGTTTTGGACTGGTGGATCTAGTTTGTTTCTTTGCCTTGACAGTTGAAAGGATGACATTAACAATACCCGTTATCACTCTATAAGGCTTGCCTTGGGCACTCCGACGTGGTGTAATGTTTAGCAAGCTTGTCTTGCTAGGACCTATAACAACTATTACTATTAGTGAGTTCGATCCTCTCTGGGTGCTTCATATATTCGGCCTTGTGCCACATCTATGCGGTGCTTAGTAAATCAACTATAAGGCTTGCCTGTGTGTTCGCACAGCGATACAATTTCATACGATTCCTTTGTAGGAACGTCCATTGCAGACAATGGCCGTAGAACAACTAATAAACAGTCTAGGCAATAGTGTCTGGACGTGATAAAAATTTGATGCAATCACGGATGACGCAATTTTTATCATACACCACGAAAATACATATTACGTCACACCACTACAAATGACCTAACCTGAGGTAAAAATAGAAATCGATTACACCCTGTCACTTCAGTGGGTCTAAAACTGACTGTATGGTGAAGGGAAGGAAACTAAATCAGTTGTTTCAATTCATTTATACATGGCTGTTAGGTACCTCAACTTATTCGGATGACGCAATATTTTCCAAGGCCAAACCAATTTTAATCATAAACCCCGAAAATAGATTCATATTACTTCACACTACTGCAAATGACCTAACCTGAGTTAAAAATAGAAATCGATTACACCCTGTCACTCCAGTGGGTCTAAAACTGACTGTATGGTGAAGGGAAGGAAACTAAATCAGTTGTTTCAATTCATTTATACATGGCTGTTAGGTACCTCCACTTATTCGCTGAAAAACAAACAAAAAAAACTTTTTATTAAGTTTGGGGCCTTTTTTCTTCATACTATCCTTTTTTTTCAGTGATTTAGTGGCGGTACCTAATTCAGCGTGTTTACTAACCTATTGTTACCCTTTATTTCACTAATTTTTTGAACCTTTAACTCGTCTTATAGGTTTCATACACAGAAATTGTTCAAAACTATTTTTATATCAAAACTTACTTTTCTTATTGAAATTTTGACAAATTTTATTTTTAATGCGTTATGGTAAACTTTGGCTTAAATAACTGCATAATAAGTTGAACTGAAGAATTCTGCAAGCTCGCCTATCGCCCGGTTCACACTCCTTCCGTGCCTTTTGAGCAGGAGTAATGTTTATTCCGTGTATTTTGTTTAGGATTGAGTTTCCGGTTTCTTCTCCTAAAGTCTTCTCATTTTTTTTCACTCCCAGTAATCCGTTGCGTCTTAGAAGCAATATCACCTTTGGTTGAATTGATTAAAATGAAATTAAAATATTAAAATATAAAAAGTTACTCTCGCCATACTACATTCTCTTCCAACAATATATTAATTTGGAGACTTTCCTGAAAACCTAACTTTGTCTTCAACTGATTCTAATTCGTATTCATGGTTAATAAAATTAGGCAAATAATAAAAATCTCCATTTCATCGACGCTCGGGAAGAAACGATTAGCTTTCTAAATGGAAATGTCTTTTTAAAAAATCCTTACCTGTAAAGGGAATGATTTTCGAGAACATTTTCCCAGTTGAAATTCAGATCCTTTGATGTCGAGCATTGCTGGAAAAGTGCGTCTCACTTTCCTTTTTTGTTCCTTAGAACAATCAACAATGAGATAGGCTTCATCTTCACTCATGCTCAAACTAACACTGTACCATTTTGATTCTGTGAGGTGCACATTAAAAAATTTTTTCCTTGTATTATTGTAAGTTAAAACAATATGATTGTTGTTTATTTCCAAAGCTATGAGAGTGGATTTCTTCGTCGGGTGACGTAGCGAAAAAATACACTGACTACTTCGACTTGAGACAGTCGAGCTTAAATTGTCTGGTTCGTATTTAAACGTAATAAAAAAAAGAAAATTCTTCTGGGAAGAAAGTACACTTAGTAAATATTTTATCAGCACTAAAACTCAAAGTACTCTGCGCATGCGTCAGACGATAAGCGAATACTTGGCTCTCGGAATCGAAACTGCGTTTTAAATTGTTGCTTTGATTTGGGTCTGATCTGAGGCTTTTTAATAAAATGTCGATTGGGCGAAGATCTACAAACAAAGAAAAACGGAATGTAAAAGAAATAAAAACATAAATAAATCATTATTTTTAGAATAACTTCATTTTAGATAGGTGCCTTTCTTACATCAATAGGAAACAGGGGGTTTATACGTAACGGTGGCTTAGTTGAAATATCCCTAAGTGGAAACAGAAGTGATTAATATTTTCTTGCCAACTGGTGAATGACACTGCTATAATTGTTCTACCATATTAATACAAAATGACAACAGAGGGTTGCCTACCATACAAAAAAAATTGTGTATTTTCTCGTTACGGAAAGATCCGGAGATTTATGAAATGGATTAACAACCGACATATTTTAATTTATTTGTTTGAGCATTATTTTTAATGAAAACTCGTATTTGAATTGATTGATCTGTTTTAATTAAACAGTATATATATATATATATATATATATATATATATATATATATATATATATATATATATATATATGCCGGCCTGAATATTTTTTAGACATTTTGTAAAGAAAGTATGTGTCATTCAAATGATACATATTTTCCTAACAAATTTCTAAAAAATATCCAGGCCGGTAAATTAAAATTTCCCTTCTCTGATTCCATGCGTCTATGGCTTAAGGAGTAGTGACTCCGACTGATACCAAATCGGTCGAGTTTCGATCCCGGCCAGAAGCAAGTGGGTTCGTCTAGCCACACTGATGAGCTGTGATACAACGAAACAGGCTTGTATGTGGATGACTAATATATATATGCTGTTTAATTTAAAAAAAGAGTATCTACTCAAATACGAATATATATAAAAAAATATTCAAACAAATAACTTAATGCAGTTTGTCTTAAAAATATTTCAGTTAGCAAGCAAGCTGGAATGTTTAAGTTTGTATGTAAGTGTTTAGTAGAAAGTAATTAAAATCATTTAGTGATTTGACTTTCGTGAACGCTGTCTGTGTTGATAATATTATTGCAAAAGAGGCAAGTGAGGACCATTATCTACTATAATTTATATGTACTCTATTTATACTTTTAACAAATATGTGTCTAAATATTATATTTCCTCTATTAAACATACCGAGTTTTATCAAACTTTTAAACAATACGACGTGTGATTTTTTTTTTTTTTTTTTTTTTTTTGTTATTTGGAGATATTTATTTATATTCTTGAATGAAAGAAGGCATTTGTTAGAAGGAGACCTTCATTGCATGAAAAGGTGGGGATAATTTAAAGATGCCGCTTTCTTAAGAAAATATTTATTATACGAAATATGGTAGAGGTATTACAAGTCAAGAAGCCATTAAAATGCATTTTTTCAAACTAGAGAAAAACACATCAAGAAAAATAGATGCCCCCCCCTACCACCACAAGATGTCATGGAACGGGCAATGCAATCGATACTGATCGAAAAATGGTCATGCAAAACAGTTGCAAATTAATTTGAAATACATTATAGAGTAAACGGAAGTGAACAGCATCAAGTCTGGGGAGCAAATGACAAAAATGAATACACTGCGCATAGGCTCCGCACAGCCTTCCGGATTTCAAACATACTTCAAACATTTTTCATTTAATAAAAATAAATAGCCAATGTGATCGGCTCCCGCCAAACACTCCGCAGAAGGACTAACAGAAGAAAGGGAATAAAAAAAAGAAAAAGTGTTGAGAGAAATTTCTGACGGTATTTGACTTTTTCAGTGATATTATTACGTGTTTCGACTTACAAAAAACTTTAATTTTTTTTACCTAAAACCGACTTGATGAGTTGAATTTGATTTATCATTTTACTTTATTAGTTTGTTCCTTTCTTTTTTTTATTTTTATTTCTCTTATTGATGTTTTGTTTCTGTTCATGTTTTTTTTATTTCAGTTTTCCTACACGGCTTTGGCCGACATATTTGTTTTATTTTGACAAAGTTGTACAAGAATGCTTATTTTTGTTTTGTTTCATTGTTAGTTTAAAATTTATTTTTATTTCAGTTTTATTTTAGCCTAAATCCTGTTTGTTTGTTTTTGTCCAATTTTTTTTTTTGGGGGGGGGGGGGCAATTTTCTTTTTCGTCTCCTCCCACTAGTTCTTTTTTCCGGGAAGTAACCTTTGCAGGCTATTTTTCTTATTTTATTCTTGATTTTGATTTTCGGCGGATTTTCTTTTCTAGCAATACTTTATTTTATATCATTTTCACTTTAAACCCTTCAGTGTTTAGTTAGTATATTTTTAACATAACTTTAATTTTAACTTTACGAATCTTTGTTTTCAATTTATTGATCGTAATGCAGCCAATCGACATATCAAAAAATCACATTGACGGACAGGCGGACCGTGACTACAGGCACGGGCATATGTAAGCCTTTTCGAGATTATTTTCAGGATCTGTTACCCAGGGAGACGGATCTGAGCTCTGCCCAGTTCGACGCCTATTTGACAGACTTTCTCCACCTCGAGATGTCTGGGTGCGAGGTCCCATCGCAGAGTCTGAGATCTGGGAAGCGCTGAAACTGGTTGGCCGGGATTAGATAGTCTTCTTTACGAAATGTACTTGAGTCAGTTGCCTGTTTTTGTCCCTTTGGTAGCATTGATTAACAACTGAATGAAGCAGGTGTCTATACTTCAACGCTTTATCAGGGGTGTGATCAAGATGTTTTGCAAGCACAAAAACGGTGGTGTTGTAATAGATAATTATAGACCTTTCACAGTGTTAAATACAGAGTTGAAGATTTTAGCTAAGATCTTAGCCAGCTGTTTTCAGGCTGCCCTCTCTAGTCTGACTCCGAGCAGACTTTTGCTGTGGAGGACAGAACTAATGTGTGTTGTGTTGCAGTGGATATCGACTCGGAACGAGAAATCGGGGAGATGAGTTCGAATTCCAGTTGAATTCATTGTATTCACTTACGCGCAAATACTATTGGGAAAGGTATTAATCCGTCTCTTCCCTCCAGTTATGGGTTAAATAACAGAACAGATTAGGTTCTATAGCCTTGGCTGGCAACCAGTCTACCGCAGAAAGCAATGGCAACCTACTGCGGGATAATCTTCTGCCCAGTCAGTCATGTCTCTTTCGAGACATGATCGCCCATGCGTGTTTCACGTATGGCACTTAACTGATTGACTGACTTCATTTGGTAGACTTGATCATCGAGAAAGTCGACAGTAAAGTTACGCTGATCAATTTAGATCAGTCCAAGTCATTTGGTGGGGTTGACCATCGTTTTCCTGAGAATTTCATTTCCACCGCTGATTTCGGGTTGTAGTTTCGCACCTGGATCTGACCCGGTGCGCTGGTGGAAGTGAATGGCGTAAGATCGAAATTTTTCATATTATCTTTCTCCATTTGTCAAGGTTGTCCGCTTTCACTTTTGCTTTACATTCTTGCGTTGGGGCCTTTTCTTCGCAGGTTAAAAGAGAATCCGGTCCTACGCGAAATTTCCCTACCTGGTGCTATGCTGACAGCACTTCGGCTCTTGTGTCGAACAGAGACGAAATTGACGAAGACGGCAAAGAGATCTGAGGGTACGAGACGGTGACAGGGGTCAAGATCAACTGCGATAAGACGTTTAGCTTGTGGTTTGTGCGTGGAAGGGAGTTTCTCTTCCCGGAACTTTCCTGTGGAAGAACGGGCTGGTCAAGATATATCGGTGTCTGATTCGGTCCCGATCTACTTTTGGAAATAAATTGGTCGGAGATGCATGAGAAGGCCAAGGCCGCAGCTTATAGGTGGACCCGGAGAAACCTTTCCTTAAAGAGGAGGGCGGAAGTATAAGTTTCGCATATCTACCCTATTCTTCGTTACCGACTTTCTGTGCTTCCACTTCCGTATGCCACTCTATTAGGGTTAGTAATGTTTTTGTTCGGGAGATCTGTTATAGCCACCCTTTTCGGTGGTCTGTGTATGCCTACCGTTGAGATCCGTCAACGTAAGTTTCGTATCGCTTTCCTAGACCAGATATGTCTGCCATTGGATGGGAATGGCGAATTCTGGAAGGAACACGCATGTATAAACTTTCTATACCTGAGAAGTGTGTACTCATAATATAATTAAAATTAAATTTGTTTTTTATTGAAAATTAATTTAATTGACATTGCAACAGGGAAATTTCTATATTTCGAGATTTTACCTCGTTATCAGGCAATGCTGACTTATGTTTATGAAAATGATGTACATTTTAATGTAGAAAACAATACGCTTGTTATTTAAAGAGTGAATATGAATGAAGGAAGCCAGAAAATTTTATGTGTGCGTATAATCTAATTAGAATGAAATTCAAATTTTAAATTGGAAAATATATGTCATGTTTGGGATCTCCAAGTTATGTTTAGGATATAAGTCAGTATCAGGTTCTTCAATCCCTCCTTCCTCATTGCATGTCCCAGGAACTTCAGTTGTCTCTTCCTGATGCTCACCATTAATTTCGTTTTCGTTGCCATTCTTTCCAACACTTTTCATCATTGCTCAAGGTGCATTTTTCCTTTTTTTTTTCATAAGCTCTTAATTTGTAAAAAAATTAATATCTATTTAATTAATATTATATCATACTACAGAGCAAATTATCGCATATATGTAAGTTAATGGATATTCTTTTATAAAGAATTTTTTAAACGTATTCTAAGGTGAACATTTTACAATGTCTACACATGACATTTATTTCATTAGGTTTATTTAAACTCTTAACTCTTTAAATAATAAGCGTATCGTTTTCTACATTCAAATGTAAATCATTTGCACAATAATGAGTCAACATTGCCTGATGATGGGGTAAAATCTCGAAACATAGAAATGTCCGTGTCGCAATGTAAATTAAATTTATTATAAATAAAAACTGAATTATGATATTTAAAATATTTCATATATATATGAAATAGCCTAAATAAAATAAATTTCGACACCTCCACTAACATACTTCAATGCCTATAATCGACGGGAGAGGTCATAGTTATTATACTTACCTCCTACACCATAGTAGTAGCAGTTCCCAGACCAATCCCCTATACTCTCAATTGACCAAAAACCCACTATCACCATTCCTTCTCGGCCTGCAGCCACGTGCGACACAAAAAATGAACCTATTTAATTTTCTCTGTATAACTCCACTTTGTTAATAATTTAAATGTTCTATGTTCACTGAATATTAAATGTTCATCCTTTCATAATGGCTTATGTAAGCCGAAAGCTCAGACCTGATAAAAAATTAACAATTATTGCGATTTCTTGTCATCTTTCCATGACAACACTATCAAGCTAATCAGATCATACGAAAGGATCTTACACAAAATAGACAGAACTTGTCTACATTATTCAATGAAACCTGTATTAATGAAAAAATGCTGCCAAAATACACACACAATATATATATATATATATATATATATATATATATGGTTATGTCAATTTTTCATTGCGCTTCCAAGTGAAGAGTAACCATATAATTATATTAAGCTCTATAATACTCATTATATTGAGCACTGTTTTTAATAAAATAAATGCCAGAGGACTCAAAATATAAAAAAAAACTTGAGTCCTCTTCACTTGGAATTATATATATATAGGTTTATGTACCTACCTACACATGCTCATGAAAGAGAAGAGATGCTGAAATTTTAAATCTTTTCTTTAATAATGTGTTTGTACGTATAGTCAAGTCGATTTTTTTTTTTTCTCTTGCTTATATTTTTCATCGTCTTTATTACGTATTGTGATAACAGAAGAATGTAAGAACTGTAATGTCCTGACCAATAATAGAGAAATAACCTCCGGGTCACAGAGGTTACGGCCCCTGCGGATCCGGAAGGAAGATATAATAAGGGACACAAAGCACGCTAGCAGGGTTCGTCTTCGCTCTCTCATTAATCCTCATTCATCCTGTGAATCCACAATGGCAGTAGTCGATGTTTAGCAAGCATCGGTCGTCTCCAACAAACATTACAAGAACCTAGATACAAATTTATTGTGAAAGATGTAGAAATTAAAGCACTTTCTATGAACATTTGTCCTTGTAAACTGCTTACTTTTTAATTAAAGCAGCAATATTTTAAATCAAAATTAACATCAGACTCATTACGATGGACAACTAATGAATTTAATGCGTTGTTTTGCAAAAGATCCCTTTTGTGTTCATATAATCTTTTATTTAAATTCATCGAGTTTTCTATGTATTCATTGTAGAAATGAATCAGTCAGTCAGTTAAGTGCTGTACGTGATACACGCTTGGGCGATCATGACTTGGGAGAAGATTTTCCCGCAGTAGGTTGCCATTACTTTCTGCTGTAGACTGGTTGCCAACCAAGACTGTCTCGCTATTTACTCCATAGCTGGAAAGAGACGAGACAGATTATATTATATTATTATGATATTAATAATTAGTAATTTGTGGGTGATCAGTTTATTACTTCATAACATTAGAAAACCGATACCCCACTTTATACCCAGTAGAAGCTTTACTTATGTTTCTATCTATTATATTTACTCAGTCCGTTAAGTGCCATGCGTGATACACACTTGGGTGATCATGTCTCGAATAGACATAACAGACTGGGGAGAAGATTTTCCCACAATAGGTTGCCATTACTTTCTGCGGCAGACTGGTTGCCAAGCAAGGCTATAGAATCTAATTTACCCTGCTGTTTAACCCATAGATGGAGAGAGAAGAGACAGATTCATACTTTTTCCCGTAATTTAATGCAACGAATTCAACTCGGAATTCGAACCCGGCTCTCTGATTTCTCGTTCCAAGCCGATATCCACAATGCACATTCTTATGAGTACAGGCCATGAATTCCGCCTTCAAGATTTAGCTTATTATTTTGTTTTGCATTAAATCTGTTATTGTTTTAGAAGCAATCATAACAAATACTTAAATCGTCGTTGTGAGCGTTGGTAGTTAGATATTTTGGTTTGTCGGGTTTGTCAGAGTGGTTCACTCTTTTATTTTTAGATATTTAAAACAGTGGACATTAAAGAAGCGAGCATTCATTCTCGATTCTCTCAAATTCAATCTTACTTTCCTTCCCATTTTGTTATTTCTTGATTTCCTTCTTCAAATACAGAATTTTTTTTTTCATTGAAATCTGATGCGCATAAAATAATTGTCCAAACATTATTTCGAGATGTTGAAAGCTTTTCGTCTCGCGATCTACATAGTAATATTAACAGCAATAATTTTCACAAATTCTTACCATTAATCCCTTTTTAAATTTCTTAAGTTAAATCCTTTTTTCGGTTATGGTATGTTGTATTTATTCAGGCTATAAATTAAAAGAAATTACATGTTAAGTTTAAAAAAAAAAATAAAACGCATTATTAACCAGAAAAAAAATAGCTTGAAGATTCTTTACATATAGCAATTTAAATAAAATAAAAAAAAGCCTTCCATGCTTGGATCTGAGATCTTAAACAAGAAAATGGACATCAACATAGAAAGCGTAATTAAACTTTATTTTTGCTTTAAGCATTAATAACAAAATTTCAGAAAATATTGTTGTTTTTTTTACACGTTTTTACACAAAAATACGTAACATTTGAAATATATGTACATTCCTGAATTTTTGACTCAATGTTCAAACACTTAGTCATATCTGTCCTCCTATATGATAGCGAATACTGGACGATCTCCTCAAAGATGAAGGCGAAACTCAAAGCAACAGAAATGTGATTCTACAGAAGGATGCTGAGGATACAATAAACCGAACATGTGAGCAACGACGAGGTTTTGGAGAGAGTGCAAATAAAGGGAAACTTATACTTTGCATCGGGAAAAGATAGCTAAGGTTTCTGGGACACGTAATGAGGGAGAAGGGCTTGTACGGACAGAGACAGGAGGAAGTCGCACGAGACATACTTGATGCGCTTGAGAAAGTTGATGGCTGAACGTGGCTTGGGAGAGATACGAAGAGTTAAACTATTATGAACGACTAGGGATAGGGGCAAATGGAAATCCATAACCGCCCACGTCCTGAAAGGACACGGCACATAAAGAAGAAGAAGAAGAAGTCACGAACAAGCTTCGGTACTAATGACATATATTATAATACAACAATTACAAAAAAGACAGATAAAAGGATAAAAGAGAGAAAAAAGAAAGTAAGAACTTGAAAGTTGATCATGAAATTAATTCCACTGGAAGTAGCAATAAGGAGATGTGAAGGAAACTTAACACCAAGTCACCAAATAATACTGTCTTAGATCGACAAAACTCGAGGCCAAAGATGAAATATGAAACGAAATCAAAGACAAGAAAGAAAAAACATTCACCTACTAAAATAAAGATAATGCGTTGTTGATTTGCGTGTTTCGGAAGGAAACAAAACTTGTGAACCCAAATTCCCATTTCCGAGGTCAGGGGTGTTTTTAACATGAAAAAGAATCTCAACTCGACATATACTTGTGAATGGTTTGAAAAAATCATTAAACCAGCACTTCAAAATGTACCCCTCCCTCCTGCTACTGACCTAACAACTCTATATTTTTTTAAAGTCTTATTTTCAATGAGGTATCGTAGTTGTCCTAGTTTCAGCCGCTGTACGCTCCGGCCTTCCCTCTTTTATGGAATTTTGAACTGAACCCTTTATTTCGTTTCTCTGGGTAGATTGTTCTAGTTCCACGGGCCATGCTTCTTCCAGATGTCTCAGCATGAGTTATCTTCCTTGAACTTAATTCTTCAAGTTTTTGTTCACCTCTTCTGTAGCCAAGTATTGAACTCGCAACTCTTTGGGTCAAGTTACTGGATTCAACCAACGCTATTATCTACTTGGATATGTGAATGAATTTGGGACTTATAAAACTAATGTTTCAGTAGTCACTATTTTTCACCAAAGCTCTTATTACAATTTTGTTGTTTTTGTTTTTCTCTAGTATTGCGTATTACTGGTTCCCATATTGTATTCATTTCTATACTTAGTTAACTTTTGTGGGCTAGCATATGCACTGATTTCTTAAGTTTTCGTATTTTCAGTGGTGTTCTCTGTCTATTATTTCAACGTCATCTCACAGGAGTGGTGATCTCTCTTTTCCTTCCATGTGTGGTCAGCTACGCCAAATATTCTATTTTCTCTCGTGTTACGGTTTTACGGTGTTCCTACAGTCTTATATTAATAGAGCAACCTGTTTCTCCTTTATATTTTTTACCACAGCTGCATGAGATAGTGTACACACAGTCCTTAATCATGTTCTCTTCTATGGGAAGTCTTACTCAGAAGCGGTATCTGCAAAGTGTTTAACCACTTTTGACGGTCCTCCTGATGTTATATGGGCCACAAATCTTTTATATGTTTCCGACAATCCATTCACATAGGGTAGGCAGATTTGTTTGTTGTTATCTTCTTGCACTCTTCTATCCTAGTTTGTTGGAACTGCTGTCATGTAACCCAGATAATTGTTCCGGTATAGGGTAGTGCTTATACTGACTATTTTTTGTTCATATATCAGTGGGTCGCCACTTATGACTTTTGCTCAATGCTGTAAGCAGCGGATAATCTCCACTTCCTGGTGGGGGTTCAGAGTATGAAGATTCCATCTACATATATCAGCCATAGGCTTTTGTGATGTTGATTAGAATGCCATTTCCTTGAAGGATTCCATGCATATGTTTGCCATTGCTGGTGATAATGGTGAGCCCATCACCGAGCTATTTCTCTCCATTGTGAACTGTATCGATGTTCATATTGAGATTTCATAATCCAATAGTACATGACATCTTTTTGGTGTGACCAGAGTATGAAGGTGCCATCTACGTATCTCAGCCGTAGTTGGCTTAGTGGCGTGGATTCTAATGCAATCTCTTCGAAGTATTCCATGCATATGTTAGCTATTGCTGGTGATAATGGCGAGACCATTGCTAGGCCTTTGTCTTGTCGATATATGTCTGATCTCATTCCGAAAGTGTGTTGATAGTGAACAGAAAGTCAGCATCTCCATCAGATTATCTATTGGCATATTAGTACGTTCCTCTGGAAATGTCCGAAGCCAGTCTATCCATGACTACCGATTGAGTCTCCTCTGTGGATACCTTGTTAACAAACCTTTTACTTTATTAAATATTAAAATAATTAAAAAACATTCGCTAATTAAGGTTTTATTCTTTAATAAATTACTTCTATTCGATAATAAAAAAAGTTATATTTTTCTGGTGCTGAGTCGTCTCGGTCCTGAGGCGGTGTTTTGTCGGTGCTGTTGAGTTGTCCCTTACCAATCCTGAAGGCCTATCTCACAATCTAATATCGCTTTCTTAATAAAAATTATTTAGTTTAAAAACATTGTATTTAAAAAAAAAAAAGGGAGGAGAAATAATTCAACTCCAAGAAAAATAGAGAATCAGAAAAAAGGTGGATGTTGTCTCCTCAGCACTTTGGCTCTCCCTAACTTCCTTTGTAGCTCTTAAAAAGTTTTGTATTTCTAATATTTCTCCTAAGATATTCATTTATTCAAGTTACTTATGTTATGTGTTCTCTGCTCTTTTTGTCTTCGATCTGTCCCGTGAGTATCAGATTTCCCAATTTTTTCTTTCCCCATTAGGTGACCCAGAAATTTCAGCTGTCTCTTCATGATGTTAAGCATACTTGTTCTTGTTTTTATTATCACTTATTTTTACAATATGTTATATATATAATTATGTAATTATGAATTAATTGTACATTGCGACACGGAAATTTCTCTGTTTCGAGACAGATTCTCATCATCAGGCAATGTTGCTGTTGGTTGTGCAGATGATTTACATTTAAATGACAAAAACCTTTGGTTTGCTGTGTATGTATGTGGGAAGAGAAACAAGGGAAAAGGGTAGGATGAGGGAGGAAAAAAGAAAAAAAGAGAAGTTGGTTAGTATGTATTCTTTGGGGCCAAATCCCAAAATGAATCTCCACTCTGATTAGCCAATAGAAACACACATGTAAATTTTATATCTTTCCACATACATATACAGCAAATCAAAGATTTTTGTCATTTAAATGTAAATCATCTACACAACCAACAGCAACATATATATATATATATATAAACTAAATTTATTTTCAAAGAAAGCTGTGCTTTGTGTTTCTATTTTGTCGAAAATTTCTGTTCATCGTATCCTCAGCATTTTTCTGTAAAACCACATTTCTGTTGCTTCAAGTCTTTTCATCTTTGAGGTGATTGCTCAACACTCATCGCCATACAGGTGGACAGATATCACGTAACAGTTTAGTGCTATTCAAAATTAACGGATTTACAACTTAACTATATAAGAAGTGTCAACATCCTTTTTGGCAGGAAAAATCACAAAAAGGCAATTTATAAAATTCAAAGCAAATATGTGAAAAACGACACATCTATGGTGTTTACTAAATTTCCTCAATAACTGTTTTTCCTGATTATCGAGAGAAATTACGTGAAAAAAAAACTGGTGTTGATTGTACTCATCATAAATCTTTCTTCTCTTTTTCAGTGTTTTGCTAAATTTCTTTCATCGGATGGAAACTGAATATGAACAATTTTTGTTTGTTCATGCAAACGTGGATGAAAAATTCAATGTGACGAAATGAAGAAACTACAGACGCTAGTTTACTGATCAAATGTGATTCTTGTTCTGAAGCCAAAACTACCAGTAAATCATAAATCAGTCAGTCAGTTAAATGCCATATGTGATGCACACTTGGGTGATCATGTCTTGGGCAGAAGATTTTCCAGCAGTTACTTTAACAGATTGCCATGTAATAGGTTGCCATTACTTTCTGCAGTAGAGTGGTTGCCAATCAAAGCTAAAGAACTCAATCTATTCTGCTATTTAAGTCAGTCAGTTAGACATTAATGATACACGCCTGGACGATCATATCTCTTTCAGTCAATGACAGACTAGACAGAAGATTTTCCCGTAGTAGTTTGCCATTACTTTCTGCGGTAGAATGGTTGCCAACCAAGGCTATAGAACCCAAGCTGTCCTCTTATTTGACTCATAGCTAGAGGGAGAAGAGATGTATTTTATAATTAAGTAGAAATTAGTGGGGATCAGTTTATTACTTAATAACAATATAAAACTGATCCCCCACTTTATGCCCAGTAAAAGCCTTAATCATGTATTCAACTATTATATTCAGTCAGTCAGTTAAGTACCATACGTCATAAACGTTTCGGGCAATCATGTCTCGAAAGAGACATGACTAACTGGGCAGAAGATTATCCCGCAGTAGGTTGCCATTGCTTTCTGCGGTAGACTGGTTGCCAACCAAGGCTATAGAACCCAAGATGTCCTGCTAATCAAGTCAGTCAGTTAAGTCCCGTACGCGATACACGCTTGGGCGATCATGTCTCGAAACATGGCTGACTGGGCAGAAGATTTTCCCGCAGGAGACCGATTCATACCTTTCCCCAGGCTATTTGAGCTTAAGTGAATGCAATGAATTCAACTGGAATTCGAACTCAGCTCTCCGATTTCTCGTCCTGAGCCGATGTCCACTGCACCACCCACGCACATCCTTCGCACAACTCAAACATGCAGTTCGAAAATGCTCATAACATCTTATCAATTAATGTCAACCGGTTCGAGCGACCCAGAATATTTTTACATTATTTCTTTATTCTTATTTCCTGATTTTTGTTGCTTATCTTATAAAGCAACAAATTGAATAGAATTTCGCAGTTTTATTCGTCGTTGCTGTCTCTCCTTTAAATTCTTGACAAAATTTCATTTTACCTCTAACATGTGTCGCATGGAAGCCGATCTAATATCGGTATTTGTTTAGTCGTCTAACTGTAATACTAGGATTAACGGCACAATATTCCCACGTTCTTAAATTGTTCGTATTTGACGCGGGATAAAAGCCTGTAGGGAATTATAATTACATTTATATATGCAAAAATACTCGTCAAAATGTGAAACAGCGAGACATGGAAACAACAAAACTAGTATTATTTAGTATCTGGTTGTTCCGCTGGAGCCACGAGAGACAATAATACTGAGTAAAACCGGGGATTTAGGGTCAAATGTCAATAAAAATGAACCCGACAGATGGATATAAAGAATAATTAAAGTCTTTACAGTTTTACTCGTATGTTTTTTTTATTATATAAATGTGTGTAATGTGTACAGATAATTAAGTTAAAAACTGCAAAAAGTGTCTGAGATTTTCTTTTGTTAAGTGCTAAAAGATAACTGTTACTATTATGACCCAAAAAAAGAAAAAGAGATGAACTTTTCGTTCACGGACGTGTTAACAACCTGTTTGTGTATACTTATAGAGAGAATAATGAGATAGCGTGCACAGAGAAAAGTGGGGTCAATTCTCATTGGTTTAGAAATAATGAATCAATGATAATTATAATTGTTGTAATTATTTTATTATAATTATTTTTGACACTATAGGTAACTTTTATTTATTTTTATGGACACAAGCCATAATAATAGACTCTAAGTTTAGCATTCAAGATATTTATGCGTTTGTTACCAACGTTTATTTTATTTTCTTTCAAGAGAAACGCATAAAATATTTTCGGTTGTCTATTTACCTGTCAAAGAGCATATATTTCCCATTACAAGCATTTTTTTACTCGTATTTATTATCCTAAGGCTTATACATCTGAGTCCTCAACTTTTTTCTCGATTCAAGAGAAGCGGTAAATGTAATTCATTGTCTAACACATTTAGTCACGATTTAAACAACATTTACATGCCGATATTTATTTTATTTTCGAAAGAATAGACATATTTCTAATTAACTTTCTTTCCAGTCACTTATAACTTCTCTCGTTCCTTCTCTATGTCTCTCTGTCATTCTGCCTGTCTGTCTCTCTCTCTCTCTCTGTATATATATGTGTGTGTGTGTGTGTGTGTGTGTGTGTGTGTGTGTGTGTGTGTGTGTGCGGTTTTGAGGTGTGATAATGTTTAGCGCCAAGATTGTTGTTTTTTCAGTTGTTTTACTCATAATTTTGGCAAGCAGGCTTTTCATCGTAAAGTGCTCGATATCGAGGTAGAGAGAGAGAGGGTTTTGATATGTGTTCTCACGAATTTTCGAAGTAGGCATGAACCCGCTCAGTTAAAGTCACACATTTTTGTCTTAAAACTATATATATATATATATATATATGGTGTGTGTGTGTGTGTGTGTGTGTGTGTGTGTGTGTGTGTGTGTGTGTAATTTCTCTATCTCTCTCTCTAAGAATCTTTAAGAGTTTATTATATGCACCTGAAGATTGCGTAGTGCATGAAACTCTGAGTCGTGCCACCGACGTAGGATAATGTGTATACCTATTAATATATAATTAATAGCTCAGTTATACAACATTAAGTACAGTTTTATTAACACCTGAATAATATTTTATACACTATTTAATATTTTTAAATATGTGCATATACTTGAGTAGACACCCATATGTATATTTATTAAATCACATACCTATATATATATATATATATATATATTGACTAGCAGTATAGCCCGGCGTTGCTCGGGTGTAATGAAAGTTTTAAAACTAATCCATGGTTCTGGAGCTCAGATTCTTTGGATAATATATATATATATATATATATATATATATATATATATATATAATCGATTTTCTGCACTATTGTAAGATCTGTAACCTTGAAACTTCTGAATATCGTTTCTTACGTCTTTGTTTATGAGTGTATCAAATTTGATTATAATCGGACCACTCCTTCTATAACCCGATTTTTTCGATTATCGATTTTCGATATTTATCTGGGGTACCTCGACACAAAACCTAGCTAAGAACACTCGCAGACGCTTATAGTACAACTGTGTAAATTTTCAAGAAAATCGGTTCAGCCGTTTCGGAGTCTATAGGTAACGGACACACAGACAAAGTTCCATTTATAAATAAGTTTATATATTAGTCATCCACATACAAGCCCGTTTCGCTGTATCACAGCTGATCAGTGTGGCTAGACATATCCACTTGCTTCTGGCCGGGATCGAAACTCGACCGATTTGGTGTCAGTCGGAGTCTCTACTCCCTCAGACATCGGCACATGGCATCAGAGAAGGGAAATTTTAACGTCTTGTATATAAGCAGTGTATACAGACACCAGTCACCGAGAGAACTTAATTCATTTCTGAAGAGTCACGCATTATAGCCGAAGTGGAAATATATATATATATATATATATATATATATATATATATATATATATATGGATAAGAAAGTGAGACTTTTATTATTAATAGGAACACATATAATGATAATGATATATTCAAAATTAATATATTTATATATACACATACACACACACATTATATATATATATATATATATATATATATATATATATATATATATATATCACACACTATTATATATATAATTGGTTTGGTTCTAAGTAGGTATAATTGTAGTTCTTAGTCTCAGCCATGATACCATTTTCTCAGAGGACTTATTTAGCCTTCAAAATTCAGTTTACGACGAAAAAAACTTATTTGATATCGATACCAGGAAACCAAAAGTTCATTTTTCTTTCAGTCTACGGTTTCGCTTTAACTGGAAACAACTATTGCTTTTTAGTCTTTCGTGCCAACGTCCAAAGAGTTTGAGCTCCAGGACCATGGATTAGTTTTAAAGCTTTCATTACACCCGAGCAACGCCGGGTTATACTGCTAGTGTATAAAATATATGTATAATGATAAGTAAATTTGTTTTTTACTTTATTCAAAATTAATATATATATATATATATATATATTGTAAAATATGCTAGCCCATTAAATGCTGCCGATGTTTCAGATTTTAAACAAAATGGCAAAGACAAAAGTGTCCCGGCGCATAGAAAAGGAAAGTAAAAATGCTTGAATGTTTGAGAGCATTCCCTATTGATTGAAGAGAGGACTGGGGGGGGGGGGGCACTCTTTTACACGTAGGAATGGCAGATACCTACGTGATAAACATACATACGTGCCCTTTGAAAATACACACACACTTGGTGTGTGTGTGTGTGTGTGTGTGTGTGTGTGTGTGTGTGTGTGTGTGTGTGTGTGTGTGGAATGATTACAACTTGCCAAAACAAGACCTACCGTCAGAGGTAAGCTCGGTCTGACATCAAACACAGCCGCCAGGTAATCTGATACGGTCATTTGTATACAAACAGCGACATCGGCTAAAGTTTACACGGGCTCACCACATTACATTACTTTAATTTGGAGACTTAGGCCGGGTCGTCTTGTTTAGGCCACCTACTTACCTTCAAGAGAGCCGCCCCAGTCTCTAAGTGAACGTTTTGACTTTTTACTTAAGTTTCCTTCTAAAGCAGACAAAAAGCTATATTTCAGCATTTCAGTGACTCACTCTTTACATACCAAATATTTGTGTTGCCCCCCCCCCCACCAACACACACCCACACATTTTTCATTACTGTACCTTTTTTTCGATTCATCAAACATTTTTTCGCTTGTCAGTTTCCCTCTTAGACTGATTGGAGTTTTAATTTCGCGCGCGCCTATTTACGTCTAATGTAAAGAGATAAATTCGTGAATCTATACAACGTACAATAAATATGCATATACACTAGGTGATATCGAAAAGTTCATAGAATTGTAAAACTGGCAAATTACCGAGAATTTTCCGTATCTCGACAGACATGTAATGCATCTCTAAAAATTATTTATAAGGAAGTTTTTCACGTCAGAATATATTTTGCACATTTATAAATTTACCATTCGTCCGTGCATTGAATACCGTTCCCATATCTGCTCTTGTTATTCATCTTGGGTGTCTCGACAAAATCCAAAAAAGGATCTGCAATATAATCGATCCTGACTTGGCAGCCCGCTTTGAGTGACTTTCTCAACGACATGGTGTGGCTTCCCTCTCTCTTTCCTACAAGTATTTTCATGGCAACTGCTCTGATCAGCATTTTCTCCTGGTACCTCGACCAGGTGTATTTATTCGAACATTTACCGTCGAACTCGTCAAATGTAAGCGTCTCTTCTACTCTCACAGTTTCTTTTCTCGCATTTCCCGTTTTTGGAACTCACTTCTTGCTTGCTTCTCAGATAGTTACAATGTCTAAAAGTTTAAATGCAACGTCAATTGTCATCTTTTATCAACTTGATTCCCATCCATTTCTTATCTTTTCTTCGACATCCCCTGTACCTTCTTTTATTCTCTCACTATAAACCCCTGCGCACAATTGGCATTTCTGCCTTACTTGGGGCGAAATGTTTATAAAAAGAAAAATAAATAAATAAACAAGAGAATATCGAGAAACTTCCAACCTGATAAAAAAAAAAAAAATGAAAAGACAATGGTTATGTTCGTGGCAATAACCAAGTAAACTAAACGAACGACATGTGACTGTGCGAACTCCGTGAGGCACACCAAAGTTTACGTCTGCAGCGATGGTCCTGGAGTTGTGAGCAATTTTTCCCCCGTAGTGACTCGTTGAAGTGTTAGCTAAGTTGACCAAGCTCTTGATCGAGGAGATAGCTGTATGAGTTCCAACAGAATTCCACTCTTTCCTACGTGAATCCCATTACTCGGGAATTGCTGGTGGAGAAATTTTACCCCATGTCGCCCGACACACTTTCCGCGCCGATGATTGCACGTCTTTTTTATATAGCTACGAAGCATAGACGTAAAACGCTAAATTCATATCGGTGTTATATATATATAATTTTTACTTTAGACCATCTACAAACTACTACAAAATTGTACATTTTGTTTCGATATTGAAAGAACAATGTTTCATCAGATAGGCAATAAGGATGGTAATAAACGTTTATTGAAAAGAAATGTGGTGGTTTTTAATATTTTTTTTTCAATAAAACGTTTATTCAATGTCGAAACAAAATGTAAAATTTTGTAGTAGTTTGTTTTTACATGGTCTAAAGTAATAATTATTAATAAATATTCATTGCACTATTTTTATATTGAGCACTGTTTTAAGTTAATGTTTTGAACGTTAAATTTGTTTTCTTCGTTCATAATTCATATATATATATATATATATATATATATATCTTGTTAATTATAAGAGACAATGAATGTCTATTATGTTTAATCATGAACCGTTCTAAACATCGTATTTTGGCTTTAATTTCAAATGAAAATAAAGACAAAAATTCTCCAACATTTGGATAATTTTTATTAAGTTGGTTCTAAGCTTTCGGCTCATATGAGCCATCATAAAAAGCATAAATGATTAACCTTTTGTGAACTGGACGGATATATATATATATATATATATAATTTGTTTAAACATTATTTTTAAATTAAATAAATTCAAAATATGTCGAAGTTTACCCATTTCGTAAAATAATATATATATATATATATTATATATGTATATATATAATATATATATTATATATATTATATATATATATATATATATATATATATATATATATATATATATATATATATATATATATATATATATAATATATATATTATATATATATATATATATATATATAATATATATATTATATATATATATATATATATATAATATATATATATATATATATATATATATATGTATATAATATATATATTATATATATATAATATATATATGTATATAATATATATATATATATATATAATATATATATATATATAATATATATATATTATATATATATATATATATATGTATATAATATATATATATATATATATATATATATATATATATATATATATATATATATATATATATATATATATATATATATATATGTATATAATATATATATATTATTTTACGAAATGGGTAAACTTCGACATATTTTGAATTTATTTAATTCAGAAATAATGTTTAAACAAATAAATTATATATATACACACACTCACATTATATATATATATATATATATATATATATATATATACAAAAATCTAGAGTGAGCCAAAACCTACCGCGGTTTCACACTACGGATCGTCAGGGCAAAGGCACTTTTTCTTGTGTTTGGTTCCGTTTGGGGTTTTTTCTTTACTGCGGAGTATTGAATGTTTTGTTCTTCTTCCGCGGGTTTCTTTTTTTCTCCCCATTTATCCGACGTCTTAGTACACCGGATTGTAACGGATTTAGGTTCTGTTTCTTAATGGTTTTTTCGGAGGTTTATTTTAGTATAAATTTACGGCCTGCATACTTACAGAGTCTATGTAGTTATTATTATATATATATATATATATATATATATCGGTCCAGTTCACAAAAGGTTAATCATTTATGCTTTTTACTCGATTTGGAGAGTTTCTTATTTCCATTTAAATATTGGGATAAAATGATTGTAAAAATTCCCGGCAACATAAAAAGTAAACTCAAAATTGAGCATTCATATCATTTATTGATTCATAATACTGAGTCTGAATGATTAAATAAATATTTATCGATACATCGATATGGTTAAGTTTAAATTCAGCATTTTACAAGTATTTCCCGTTTCAAATATTAAACTATTGCTGTACTAACATTCAAAAGTTAATTATCAATAATTCGATTGATCAGAAATTTTTATGCGGTAGGTATCTCTAAATATAAGGACCCATCGCTTTAAAGTTTTTTTTTTCTTTTTTGCTACATGTCTCGCACTATTAACTTGACAAACAAGCAAGTTTTCCGCATTTACCTTAACTCTTTAATTATGCTTGGCTGCTCAACTATCATTTGTTAACAATTGAAGCACATTATTCACAAGGCGCATCCATTCGAGCGAAACCCAAGTAGGTTACTATAATTTTCTCTAATTACTTATATCGGTTTCAAAACCTCCTACCCTCCAAACCGTTTCTCAGTATCTCACCCGAGTTTTTTATTCAAATTGATTCATACTGCTAACCTCTTCTCGGTTGATAACTTGATAGAGATAATTTTACACGCATATATACACGATTTGATAAAGAAATATGGATTTAGTTAAGTTCGTTCTTCATAAGTCAAATATTATTTTGGATACTTTTTATATAAAAAGACACAAAACCGTAACTAGATATTTGTATATCGAGTTGTTTTCCTATTATCGTCCATTTGTAAATTCGATCCATTTTTTCCTGCGTTTAAGAAAATTAAAAGCTCGTAAGTTGATGTTGCTATTTCTTTGCATGAATAGTCAATACAAACGTCCTGTTCAGATAAACAAAACTTCTAATACAGAAAAAATGTTGCTGTCAGTAAATATTCGATAATTAAAAATTACATTTTAATCTTTCACTTTTTATTACATTTAAGTTTTGAGGCATTGCGTGTTTGTTAGTAACTATCGTCTTGATTATGGCTTCAAGCCAAACTGGTTCTTGTTTTAACTCCATTATTGACATGCAACAACCAAGACGAGCTGTCGGCTTTCGCGCCTGTTTCTTTGTTTTAAGATTTTTATTGTTAGAATACAGAGTGTTGTTAGTTTTCTATTTGACAGTTTTACGTGTTAATTTAAAGTAAATACCGTAAAGGAGAGCGCTTCTCATGCCAGTCAATCATCGTCGGGCAAATAAATCAAGCGAACAAAGAAGAAATTTCAAAAATGAACATTCACAATTTACAAATGGAAAATAATCTATAATTTGACTCTACATATAACATTGGTCTACAAAAAAATCATTATGGTTATTGGATTATTTTAAGTCAGACTTATCAATTTTGTTATGCTGATTCTGAATATAATATCCATTTTGCCTCATCACGTCAGGATTTTTGTCTATGGATGACCATTTTATTTGGCATTTGTCAAAATATGCCCATATTGGCCGAATTTTGGACTTTAGATCTAAGAAGAAAAATCAACTGGAATAGTTCCAAAATCTATTGTATCTATTGCTTTATTGGTACAGAAAATACTTTTACGAGTTATGAAAGACCCCCCCCTTATGTTGTTCTTAATGGCAAATATCAAAAGTAGTTGATTTGTTGGTAAAATATACAAAAACACACTGTGTTGACCAGTGTAACATTCACAAGCAGATATCCTGAGAACTTTAAAGCTAGTAATCTCTCCTGACAACGATCACAAATGATCATGATTACAAAAAACGAATGACTTTCATTATTAATCGTTACCTGAAGATACAGGACAGGACCAGCGACTCGTTGATTGCGAATTCACAAATTACTCTTCCTATTCCTATTATAATAAAAACGTTGTATTATATATATATATATGTGTGTGTGTGTGTGTGTGTGTGTGTCCAGAAAAAAATAACAGCAAAATATTTGAGAGGATATTATATATATATATATATATATATAACTCATCCACATACAAGCCTGTTTAGCTGTATCACAGCTCATCAGTGTGGCTGGACATCCACTTGCTTCCAGCAGGGATCGAAACTCGACCGATTTGGTATCAATCTGAGTTCCTACTCCCTAAAGAGAGAGAGACAATAGCGAGGCAGCGTTGGCTCAGTTCATTCTCTTTACTACAAGTTATTAAACTTTACTACCAGTTCTTGCCACGTGTTTGTTCTTTAACAGTGCCTTATCATTTTATTTTATTTTTTTGCAATAATTAGGTCGTCTTGCAGTAAAGAATTATATATATATATATATATATATATATATATATATATATATAGTCATCGGCAGACAGTCCTGTTTCGTTGTTTCACCGCCCATCAGTACGGTTAGACCTCCAATTGCTTCCAGCCAGGATTGAAACCCGACCGATTTGACATCAGTCGGAGATTCTACTTCAAATCTATAGGAAGGCAGATTTTAGCGCGTTATATACACAATGTTTGCAAACGCCAGTAACCAAGAGTGTTAAATCCATTGCTGAAGAACCATGTGTAAATAGCGGTGAGTAGCTACAGTTTTTAAAGTCTACCATTTTGCCCAAAGTGCTCAATCTACGAGCGAGAGCGTATATAGTCATCTACTATATATATATATATATATATATATAACACCTAATGAGCCAGACGAACCTACCTAGGATTCACCTAAATGTTCGTCTGGCTCATTAGGTGTTATCTAATTATATCACTCTACCTCTGTATTGAGCGCTTTCTGTTAGATGATTACTCGTATCCGGGTTTTTTCTTTGGGCTTCGTGCTGATCTAGGTTCGAACACTTTTGATTGACTTTCATGTACTAAGCTTTTTTTTTTTTTTTTTCCTTCCGTCGAAAGTTTTCGAGGAAGGTTTTCGACACGAGTATAATTATAATCTCGTTTATATATATATATATATATATCCTCATTATATTAATAAAGGCTGTTGTGCATATATATATATACCGAGTGAGTATAGAATGAGGAGAGAAAAAAGAACATTTTTTTCCGTCCAAAACATTAATTTAAAACAGTGCTCGACATATGATGTATAGAGCTGTGAATATTTATTATAAATTATGTTTTAGAACATGTACATAATTTCTTCTATATATGTCCTCTCTACAATCATATGGCTGTTTCAGTGTTTGGAAACAGCCATTTGATTGTAGAGAAGAGGACATATCTGGAAGAAATTATGTACATGTTCTAAAACATAATTTATAATAAATATATATAGAGAGAGACCTCTTAAATATTTTGCCGCCATTTTTGACGGTCGAGGTTCACCAGTCGTAAAATAATAGAGAAAGCCAAAGTTAAAATATGAAAGAAAATAAGATATAAATGAGAGGAAACACTGATAAAAAATATTAATATCTTTTATACAATTTAATTTGGCCAACACCGTTTGTCATTGTTTATATTTGCATTGTTCTCAACGAATTATTTAAACAGACATTCATAATAATTAACACATTACCTGTACATGGTCGAAAAAAGAAGTCCTCCCCGCTACACAGTAAGATGAAAGAGGCAAACCACCAAAATACTAACATCATTCCTGAAATTAAAAAGAAAAGTCATGTTTGTTCTGATTTTAGACGGTTATTGTGAAACCAAGTCGACAAATAGAAAATCCAAAACTAGAAATTCATTTGCAAAGGAATTTAGGAAAATTATATGATAATATTTTTGAATACATTTAAAGTTGTCACCTGAAATTTTAAAAAAATTATGGTCTTGAAGGAAAAAATTGCAAGCAGACAAAGCAAAATCAAATGGATTTTTTTTTATTTCAAGACTAATTAGTGCAAGACAAGTGGTTCTAAACCTTTTCTGTTTGCCTCCCTTCTTGGTTCCCAAGTCCTACCTTTACCAACACCCACACGACGACATTGCTTTTTGTAATAATATAGTAGATTACAACTTCAAAAGAACTAATCTAACAATAAACACACCAGTACTTGACAAAAAAACAAACAAAAAACAATTAAACAAAGTCTCTTTAACTTAAAACCGACTGTACAATTTTTCTTAGATTCTATTAGGTAAGATGTCGCCAGACAAACGTTCGTGACTATATCACTATTCCTACAAAGTATTGGTTCCTGCAGACGTTGACTCTCTGATCGGATGAGCGTGTGCAAAATACAAGCAAACGTTCAAATATTTACTTTCGAATAACAATATAAAAGGCCATACGTCCGTACAAAACTGATTTTAATTTTATTCTTTGCAAAAACATGTGTTCCATGAGTGACTTAGATGTCATATAGTTTTTGTGAAAAAGCGAAAACTAATCACTTGTTTCTAATGTCAATGTTTTCTCCCCCTCTCTCTTATATATATATATATATATATATATATATATATAAATTTGGGAATTCCTGGTGTAAGGTATTACAATATTACAAGAAATTAGTTTCGCTAGTTTTGGTATGAACTAATAGATTGCAGTAAAATGTCTCGCTAGAATTTTTTTTCCAGAAGGTATTTTAAAATATCAAGACTTCAACGATGTCTGTTCAGTGTATGTCGTTAAATGGATATTAATCAATATTGATACTAATTGTAATGAAATTGGTAATGATTGTAGTAAGGATTATAATCAATGAAGTATATATATATATATATATATAAGAATTAAAATATACTTATAGTGAGATAATGAGTATATATATATATATATATATATATAAGCATACAGTGTGAGTATAGAAGAATCCAAATGAGTATCCTGTACATACACTAGTAGGATAACTCTCTAAGAGAGCTCTAAATATATATGTATATAAATACATATAGAGCAAATATAAGAAAAATTAAGGCAGACACGTTATTTCATGGTAAATCGGAAGTTTAGGCGAACCATCATCAGCTTCCGTCTTTATTTTACAAAGGATTTTTTACTAGAATTAGTATCAATGTAGTAATGATTGTTGTGAAATTGATACTAATTAATATCGAAATTTTTCAAATCAAACGCTGGTTTATCAATATTTTATTCGATTTGATTCAACTTATAATCATTTTTTTTTATTTTAGTTATTTACACTTGTCTTTAATTTCGTGTGTGTATGTGTGAGAAAGAGACACAGACAGACAGACAAATTACCAGTGTGTGTGTGTGTGTGCAGGACAAGTTATTGGCTACATGCCCAGCGAAATAACTACAGTTGAATCTCAAAAGACCACCAACTTAGAACTCTCCAATCTGACATCACAATTAGCTGTCAATTTAGCAGTTGGAAATACAACTTAATCGTCTACCCGATGCATAAGTATCGTCTTCAAAAAGTAAGGGCGTCTTTGAAAGAATAAAATAACATCTAAATCCTCCTACAATATAAGTTTCTCTATTCTGAATTACTTTCTTATCGCTAACCTCTGTGTGAATTGTATAGGCGGTATTGTTATCCGGTGAATAGTGAATATAGACATTTTCTCTAAATTCACTTTCTCATCAGTCCTAATTCCAGCAGTAATCATAGGGTTTTCGATGTCTTTTTTAGTTATGAAAAGAAAACCATCCTGCTTTATTTAGTGCGAAAGCATTTGGAAGCTAGCACCTTAACAAAATGCATATTTAGTTATCAGATTTTACAAGTACACAAACTTGTATTTTCGAGAGAATTGTACAAGAGTCGCTCTATTCTAAGAAGGTAGGAGTCTGTCTGTCAAATCAGCTTCCGCATTTTGGTCCTTATATTTCCTGATTTGCGACTTATCTCGCTCGATCTCTTCATAGTCTTTGGCTATTGCAAATAATAATAAAATTAGTTTTCATAATAAATACATAACATTACTATTAGGATACCTCGACATGTTATAATGACCAGCAAACGTGTCTCACTAGAATCATTAAAAACTGAGTAGTGAGTTCGATTCTCACTGGATGCCCCATACTTTCGTCTTTGTACCACATGTAAGCTGCTTCTAGAAAATCGCCCTAACATTACTTTTCATGTTGGATGATAATTTAAAATAACTTTTCATTGGAGATGATTTTAAAATTTAAACTTATTTATGAATGGAAGTGTGTGTGTGTGTCTCTATCCGTTACCTATAGACTCCGAAATGGCTGAACCGATTGTCTTGAAAATTTACACAGTTGTACTATAAGCGTCTGCGAGTGTTCTTAGCTAGATTTTGTGTTGAGGAACCCCCGATAAATATCGATAATCGAAAAAATCGGGTTATAGAAGGAGTGGTCTGATTTTAATCAAATTTGATACACTCATAGACAAAGACTTAAGAAACGATATTCATAAGTTTCAAGGTTGCAGTTCTTACAATAGTGCAGAAAATCGATTATATATATATATATATATATATATATAAAAGGCAAGATGTTTGTGTGTGTGTTTATCTGCCAATATGTCTGTATTTTTTTTTCAGCCCTTTTATTTTAGTTTTTTTGCTTCGTGTTTGGCTCTAAGTAGGTATAATTGTAGTTCTTAGTCTCAGCCATGATACCATTAACTCAGAGGACTTATTTAGCCTTCAAAATTCAGTTTACAGCGAAAAAAACTTATTTGATATCGATACCAAGAAATCAAAATTTGACTTATATCCATTCATTTTTTCTTTCAGTCTACGGTTTCGCTTTAACTGGAAACAATTATTGCTTTTTAGTCTTTCGTATCAACGTTCAAAGAGTCTGAGCTCCAGAACCATGGATTAGTTTTAAAGTTTCATTATACCCGAGCAACGCCGGGCTATACTGCTAGTAAACAAATAAGTAAAAAGTATTTGCTAATTTTTTTTTTAACTTGTTTTTCAAGTCTACAAAAGAAAAATCTATGGAAATTTCGAAACAGGAAAATAGTTATGTCAAAGATTTTCAGTTGATCTTGCAAGGTTCCAGGATCAGATACCATAGTAAAACCCAAACAAACACATGATCCACTTGTTATACCCATTCCATGTATTTTATTTATCATAGATTAATAGAAGTCAAATAATAATTGTGAAGAAATCCTGATGAAGTTTTGGCTAAATAATTATAATGACAATTATATTAATTATAATTAAAGAAATAGGATTCATGACTCATCTACAAACGACTGACTTCAGAAATGCTTATCTTTTACTTATAAGATATCGGGAAAGACGAGCTTATATAATCGATAATAGCAGAAAATGAAATGCAAAGAAATGAGTCCCAGTGTTTTTATAGATTATGAAAAAAAGCTTTCGATAAATTACGTCACAAAGAACTGTTGCAATTGCTTGGTAAAATTGAAATATTTCGGAAGGATATTAGAATAATCCACGATCTACACTGAAAACAAACTGCCTACATACAAATAGAAAATTAATTCAATGAATATACGAACATGGAAAGGGGTGCAAGAGAAGGATGTGTCATATCCCCGAACTTATTCAATCTACACAATCTTCTGAGAAAATTAAAAATCCTACGATGATTCATTATTGCTGGTCACAAACTTAACAACATAAGATATGCAGATGACACAGTTTTTATAGCAGATACAGAAAGGAAATTACAGGAACTAGAGAAGGTAGCGATGAAAAGCGTGAAGAAAGTACTAAACATCAATTGCAAGAGGACAGAATTCATGGTTGTTAGCAAAAGGATGAGCCCAAAATTACAAATTGGAGATATCAAAATCAAGCAAGTAAAATAATTTAAATATATAGGAAGTGTTTTGACAAATGACGGAAAGGGCGACACCAAAATTTGAAGGTGCACTGGAAAGCAAAAGGTGTCCTCAAAAAGCTAAGCAAAGTATTAAGAAACAGTAAAATTTCATTAGAAACAATAAAGCGTACTGATGTGTTACGTAATAGCAGTCATCCTTAAAGTAAAAGAAATGTGATTCGACAGATGGATTGGGGCCGAACATGCAAGTAACCATGAAGTTTTCGAGAAAATGAAAACAAAAAAGATATTTAACAGTAGAAAGACACAGTTGAAATTTCTAGGGCACTTAAAGAGAAAAAAGGGCTTGGAAAATTTTGATACTCACAGGACAGATTGAAGATAAGAGACAGTGAAAAACAACGCATAACCAACTTAATAAGCTTGACTAAATGGATAGCAAAACAAAGTTTAGGGGGATATAACAAAAAGAAAACAAAGAACAGGAAATTGTGGGGAACCTTGATCACCAACGCCTTGAAGTAGAAGTTATCTCACCTTATTTTAATTTTTGGTTTTATTTGTATTTTATTTTATTTTACCAAAAACTAAATATTTGTTCGAATAAGTTTTAAAATGACGCAAGCATAGTTTATTTTCATTCTCTAAAAGATCTTTAACTTAAGGATCTTTAGAAAAAATTCCCCTTCTCAAAAACGCAACCAAAAGTTCTAGATTTTGAATTTGATCTCAGTTTTGGATTGAGCTTCTAAAATGTTCCTGATTAAAAATCTGTTTTCCATTAACTTTAGAGACAAAAATTACATCATCATTACCACTAGGCAACGCAATTAATAATGGCAGTTTTTTTGTTTTTTTTTATCGTTTCCCCGTTGCATATTTGAGTCATTCAATTAGATCTGAAGAACAACACGCGAAGAACAGGCGAGAAACAAAATGAAACTTCCTTTTAAAAAATTAAATAAAACAACTTAATGAAGATTGGGTAAGAGATCAGGAATTTACCGCCATTCAATATTTTATCTTATAATTTGAATAAATTATAAAAATTTTGTCATTCAGAACTGTTTTTTTTTTATTTCTATGTTTTAAACTTTATTATATTAATAGCTTTTATTTATTAAATATTAAAGAAAAGTATTTGGTTTACCCCTGAAAAATGATTAATGCCGAAAAGTTTTCATTTTTTTTTTTTTTCCGCGTAAATTATTTTACCCCAAAGAATTATTATTAATTATCCTATTAAGTATTTCTGACAGTTTTCTTTTTAATGTCACAAGTCAACACTGTCTTGAGTCAGTCTGTCACATGTGGTTCTAAACTGACTTGTTTGCTTCCTGCGGCTATTTCTACTGTTTTGCAGGTGCGTCTCGTGATTTTCCCAATTGATGATAAAAAAAAAGGAAAGTGTACATGAAGTTAGGCTTATTTTAAAGAAAACTTAGGTTGAAAGTGTTGCTTTGCTTCTGAAAGATTTTTAAAATCCTTAAGTTAGAATGTCAGTGTGTTAGTTGCATTCACTTTTCAAATTTGGTGAAATCCCACTTGGAGACCAAGCCGACTTACAACAAGCAGAAATGACGAAAACCTTTTTCAAAGCTTCCCATCCAATCAAGATCGTCGTCGGGCCATTCATTCGAGAGATCTTTTAGTGACTGTTTTATATTGTAGTTCATGCTAGCGAAGCTTTTGATTTGAAAATGAAATGCATTTCTGTAAAATTATTGCGGGGTACTTCCTCCTAACCCAAAATGAAATTAATGTTTCCCTGTATTGTAAATATAGTAGATTTTTTGTTTCTTTTGTTTTTTTGTTGTTTTGGTTCTTTTTTTTTTTTTTTTTTTTTTTTTTTTTTTGTAACATACTCAAAAACGCTGATACCTTATTAAAATACTAAAAAGCTTCTTTTCAGTCAATTGGGCAAAGTTTTCCTTGTATTGACAATAAGATCATCAATTACTTTCTGTGCAAGATTAGACGCCAGCCAAGACTACAGAACCCAATGTGTCCTGCTGGAGGAAAAGGTAGCGGATTAATACCCTTCCCAAAGGTATTTGTTCGTATTAGGAATGCAATGAATTCTACTGGAATTCGAACTCGGCTTTTCTACATACTCATCAGGATTAACAGAATTTTATTTGGTTATTATTTTTGTTAGTTTCTCTTTTTTTTCTTTTTTTCTTTTTTTTTTTTTATGAGGTTATTATTCAGACATTTATTGCAATGATTATTGTGAATGTTAAACAATGATTATTGTGAATGTATAAGTTTGAATTGACATGATCTTTATAATATCTTTTTAGTTATTATCATTTGTTGTATGGAAAATGATATTACAATATTTACTGTTAACTGACGAATATTAAGTCAAAATTTGTTGCGTTAAATATATATAGACATATTTTTTTTACGCTGTTCGCCAAATTTAATGACCAATATGACGAGAGGTGCCGAGTGTAAAAAAAACTTGGTGCTCATTACTCATAGCTTTATGATCTTTGAATTGAATCATTGGGAAAATAGTGGACTAGATGCCCTTTGCATTCACTAGAATTTTTATTCAAATATGTCTTTCTCTTTAAATAGAGGCCTCCTAAGGTTAAATCCGTTCTGTCACAAGAAATTAATTCCTGTTTTGCAAAGGCATTCATGTCAAGTGAACATAACAGACTCGGTCAGAATTCGAACTCATCTCGCTGATTTCAGTTTCCGCAGTGATAGCCGTCGTGCAACCCACATCTGTTAGTCAATTAAAGTGCCATACGGGATACACGGTTAGGTGATCATGTCTCTTTCAAGACATGATTGACTGGGCAGAAGATTTTCCCGCAGTAGGTTGCTATTACTTTCTGCAGTAGACTGGTCCTGCTATTTAACCGATAGCTGGAGGGGGAAAAGACGGATTAATATCCCAAGTGTGTTTGCGCGTAAGTGAACATAACGAATTCAACTGGAATTCGAACTCGGCTCTCCGAATTCTCGTTCCGAAAATTCTATTATGTAAAAAGTGTGTGTGTATATATATATATATATATATATATATATATATATATATAATACGTAATGAATTTTTTGATTCCAACAAAAAATAATATGTATTTAAACGAGACAATAGGAGGAATTTTTAATTTCACTGATAACATTTATTAAACGTCATGGATTTAAAATTCATAGAGAAGTATTGCCTGAAGCAAGAATAGAAAAGAATAAAAACAAGCCTTAGACAAAATTTCTGTTGTAGTAATAATTGAAAAATGGGAAATATTGAAAGTTAATGCAAATATTATTAACGACTTTTTAACAACCAATGTAAATAGTTGCTTCTAATGAAAGCAAAACAAATGCAAGATATAAAACACAATGATTTCAGAACGCGATCGAGGTCTATAAAAAATACCTCGGCAAGGGTTCAGATATTTATTTTACTTATGTTGGAGATTATCGAGAGAAATTTAGTGTGTTGGTGGTGACGTCATGGTCTCCAATAGCAACGCCAATGGTAAAATAAAGTGATCTACTGCTTTTTAAAAATTAAACTGACCGTCATGTGAATGAGCTGCAATAATACTACTACTATCGATTTCAGTTTCCGATAATGATCTCGCAAATCATTCATACTAGTTTTAAAATAAGGTGGATGCTTTGTAAAATCTTTTAATATTTGTCTATGTTGTGGTACAGTGGATATCGGCTCGGAACGAGAAACTTGGGAGCCGAGTTCGAATTCCAGTTGAATCCATTGTATTCACTTACGCGCAAATACTCTTGGGAAAGGTATTAATCCGTCTCTTCCTTCCAGTTATGGGTTAAATAGCAGGACAGATTGGGTTCTATAGCCTTGGTCGGCAACCAGTCTACCGCAGAAAGCAATGGCAACCTATTGCGGGATAATCTTCTGCCCAGTCAGTCATGTCTCTTTCGAGACATGATCGCCCAAGCGTGTATCACGTATGGCACTTAACTGACTATACGTCTAAGATGAGGTAGTATTTACATTATTTACAATGTTCGAACAGTTGCCATGTTTACGACTGGGCCAGTGAATATAAGCGTTGGTTAGTCCTAGTGACTTGACTCAAAAGAGGTGAGTTCAATACCTGGCGACAGCTGTGGTGAACAAATAACTTAGAGAGTTGAGTTAAAGGGAGATAATTACATGGCATCCGGAAGTGGCGTCACACATAGAATAAGAATTATATACTTATTCTACTCTAACAGCTTCTTTTCTCGCATGTGGAATTCCCTTCCATGTACTTGCTTCCCTGATAGCTACAATCTCCAAGAATTTAAATGTAAAGCCATCTATCTCACTAACCTGCATCCTCTCTATCCTGCTCCTTTCTCCGTCCACTCCATTCTCATCAGTATTCTCATCCTTCTCTTACCCACTTCCTGACACCCCTATAACCTGTCACCCTTTCTCATGATTTTCCTCCTATGTAACCTCCTGCAAAAGAGTGGCACTAAAATGCCTTACTTGGGGCCATATGATTATAAAAAAACACCCCAGTGATCGAAATAAAGGGTTTGGTTGGTACAACGGCCAAAACGACGTAAACATGGCAATAAAGATGAGGAAAGCAGTCTGAACAGTGTAAATAATGTAAACTCTTTTAATACATAATAATATATTAATACATTTAATACGTAAATGTAAATTAGAACAGCCCAATCTAAATTGCGTCGTTAAACAGCATTTTTTCAACGGATTCTGAAAAATACTGGCACACTAAGAATTATAAGTATAAGAATTAACAGTTAAAAGTATTTGTATATTTGAAGCACTTGTAAAATCCCCAAAACAACAACAAAGAACAAAACCCGACACGAAGTATTTCTTTCATTTCTATTTGCTATTTATTTTCCCCCCTTTATTTTCTTTTCGTCTTTCCTGATCTCCCATAAATTTGCTGAAAGTGATATTTTCCCTAAAGTCTAAGTTATTGCGATCCTTTGTCACAGTTAACGATCATAAAATGCTTTTTTCTTTTTTCTTGTACTTATTTACTATTTATGTCGAAAGCGAATATAAAATACAATAAAAAGATGTCAAAAGTTGAACATGGCTTTCATGGCAATTTTGTGTACGTCTGCTTTTTTAACGCCCTTTTTTTTTTCTTTTTTTAGAGGAAATGAAAAATTTACCGTTGATTCACCCATATAAAATGAAAACAAATGAATTCTATAAAAGATTCGAGTAACTCTCTTCCCAAATATTCAAGTTAACAATGGGCACACACACAAAAATGATCTTGGATAAATTAATAACTATTTAGAATCAAATTAATAATACATTTTGACTGTTTTGTGACACTGCGTTATTTATTTCCCTCATTGATGATTAATATAATTGTAATCTAAAAAATGATTTTGGAAAATCTTACTCAGTAGTTTATAACTAGAAATATGATTCTATGATCTGAAAAGATGGTATATCTTTAAGACAAATTCACTTTTTTATTTTGAATAAAATCAAAATTTGTTGAATAACACGATTTTTGTTGCCAAGAAACAAAACACATTTTTTAGCTAATTTGATGATGATTCCAAAAATGACCTTAGATTTTTATGGTTACCTACCGTTTTAGCTGAACTGAAATTGTTCATTTTAGGAAAAAAAATCAGTAGCAACATTTAGTTAATAAAAGTCGTAGAAACCCATCAATTTTTAGGTAAGCCGAGCAATTCATGTCAGACACTTGAAATAAACTACTTATTATAAGAAAAAATGGGGTTTTGAGTCAAAAATGTTAAAATAGAAATACCGAATTTTTCCAATTTATCACCCAAGTTCAAATTAACTGATAAACTTTATTAGTAATACTCTAAGATGAGTATTAAGGTTCATTTTTTACATAGCCAGCTACATTCATTTCCGGAAAATTGCGGCCATATGAGTGATGAGCAAGGTGAACGATTCCATGAGGTTGTCAAAACAATGAAAGAGCGCTACCAGTAACGATTGAACAAACGAATGATAGCTGACTACTGTTGGTATATCGAAAGGGACTTAATAATATTGAACATGAGACATAAAGAAATTTTTTACCATAGTTCATATGTTCACGAAGGTTTTATTAAATGGTCTGATGAAAATACCTGTTGGTCTTGCTATATTTAATCGTGTTTTTTTTTTTAAGACTAAGATTCTGTTCGTTATTAAAATAGTATTTCTCAATAAGCAGATCAATATTTATTGGTTTAAATACGATTCGAGAGGTTTATACGATTTTACATTGAGAAATATTGTCATCGGTTAATATCATATATGCAGAAAATAAATGAAAAAAAAATTTTTTTTTTTTTCCAAAAATGAGGCATTTCTGTAGAGCAAAAACGGTAGCTAATCAAGAAAAAGTAAAACCATTCTCAGATTCAGCGCCATCAAATTAGCTAAAAAATATTTGGTGTCACGACACAATTTTTATTTTTATTTATTTTTTATTTTTTTGTTGTTGTTGTCCAGTGTACTTTGGCTTCTTTCCAATTCAGAATTTACAAGGAATTTTTAGCAAACACAGTGCATTTGCTTTTTTTCTATTTTTCCTTTTTTTTTTTTTTTTTTTTTTTTTTTTTTTTTTTTTTTTACAATACCTATAAGTAAATGCTTCTAAATTCTGTTGTTACTCAAAAATATTTTGAATGAATTGTTTTTTCTTTATACTCGTTTATCGATGACTGGATATTGATTCTAAATAAAATATCATTCGATTAGATTCCATATAATCAAATAACTTTACTCATACGAGATGAATTGAAAGTAAAATGAACTTTCTTAGCAAGACTTTTCTTTGCAAGTAATTTTGATAAAATTATTCTTTATCATATTTATTCATATTTGTGTTGTGTCTTAACGCTGAACAATTAGCGTTTAGCTTATATATCGTGGATACCAGACGAAAAGGCATTTGAAATTCGTTTTAAATAAAATATAATTAGGTTCGATATATCTTTTATTTTCAAAACAAGTCGAACCTTTGCCGCGTCATCCTAATTACTTTAAGGTGTGTTAATCTTCTTTAATTTCAATAAATTTCTAAATTCACGATATAAATAAATCTAATTATATACAACCGTTAATTAGATTTTAATTAGCTACAATCAACATCAGTCGCTTACTCTGCATTGCGTATCAATATGAAATATTATTTTCATGTTATTTTTTTTTTTTGAGTCTACATTTCCATGGCTCAAGGCATGTCGGAAGAGTGTTTGAGAATTTCCCGCAGTAGATTGCCGATTCTTTCTGCGGTAGACTGGTTGCCAACAAAAACTACATAACCCAGTCTGTGCTGCTATTAACCTTCTCTAAGCTGGTTTTGAATTTACAGTTTCCTTCTCCTAGACCGGTTGCCATCCAAGGCTTTATACCTTTCCCAAGGGTATTAGCACGTGAGTGACTGTAATGAATTCGACTGGAATTTGAATTCGCCTCTCTGATTCCTTAGTCCGAGCCACAATCCATTACTCTACTGTGCCTCCTAATAAGCACACATAATAAGAAGAAAGATTGATTCATGCCTTTCCTAAGGGTATTAACACGTAAGTGAATGTAATATACTCGACTGGAATTTGAACTCGGCTCTCTGATTCCCCAATCTGAGTCGCTATCGATTACTTCACCGTGCCTCCCCGTTACAATACGAGCTTGAGATTTCAGGTAATTTGTGTGACTAATTTAAATTCAGTTGAATTAATGGAGGTCAGTGTTTCATAATTCAGTTTATTCATTCCGAAACAGGAGAATTTACATTGTGTGTGTGTGTGTGTGTGTGTGTGTGTGAGAGAGAGAAAGAGAAATATCCGGCAAAATATTCTGACATTAGAAACGAAACTTTGAACGCTGGCATATTTCACGGATACTAGACTCAGATCCTAAGGCAGAGGTTGGCGGTAAGCACCACCGAGGCAGTGGGAAGAAGTTATTTTCTACAAGTATTATGCTAACAAGCAAATAAATTGTAATGATTGTAATGATAATAATATAAACCCGCAAGTTCTGTTGGACTGAGACTTTTTCTTACATGAAACGTTCTGGCTTTGATCAGCTTTGATCGGCATTGACCAAAAGCCAAAAACATGTTCATTTTTACGAAACTTTCTAATGATTTATTAGTAAGAAAGACAAACTATAATTTAATTGTTTTTAATTAGTTTTGAGTAATTTTCTTATTTTGTATTTAAAATTTACTAACGCAATTTCATCCAGAATTCTTTATGCTTTAAGTTGAAATTTTAAAGAAGTCATGATTTAGGAATGACTTCTTTGCATTTATGATATCGATTTTTAATTTTATGGTACAATGAAGAATTAGAAGAGAGCAGTTTCCCTTCAGCAAGAAATCAACATGAAATTATGACAAATCTGCAAATCTGGTACGAAGATTATAATCTCGTAATTCTAAC